>JZKD02S1672702.1:923052-941926 GCA_000966675.3 Picea glauca
CCCCCCCCCAACCTTTAAAGGCAGAACGGTCGGGGGGGGCGGGGCGGGGTCCGGAAGCCAATGTTGGCCGTGGATCTAGGAACTTACATCTGAGTCATTCGTATATGCACCTTTGTTATTTTTGATTTCAGACCCCCCCCACCGTTAAAGGTAGAAAGGTCTGGGGGGTCCGGAAAAACCTGTCAACCATAGATCTGGGCACCTGCTCTCTGGTCGTTCATCTATGTGTTGTGCTTAAATGTGAGAACGAAGGCATATGTGCTCTGAAAAACTTAGGATAAGTGCATATTGTGGGTTTTCCCAAGCTTTTCCATGTTTTTATCACCAAGGGGTTAGACGTCAAACCTTTTAAACCTCAAAGATATGGTTCAACATTGATCATCATGCTTGTTTTATTGAGATAAAGAAAACTACCCTATGCTCTAACCTAATTACCTATGACAATTAGCCCAGATTAAAATATTGGACTAAGAAAATACTCTATCCTGGGGTTATCTGACCAAGATTAGGTAGTTTGGTCAAATTTATTCACTAACTAACCTAGATCACTTGGCTAAGATTAAACAGTTTAGCCAAGCTTATTCACTACTCCTATCAACATAAATTTAAAAGAACTTGGCCATGCTTGAACGGGATGGACCAAATCATTGTTATTGCATGGGGCTCTATTGAATTTATTTTATGCCCTCTTTTATTCTTTTTCTTCTTTTCTTTTCTTTTTCTTTTTCTTTCTCTTTTCTTTTTCTTTTTCTTTTCTTTTCTCAAATTATTTGCAGAATGGACAATCATTTGACAAATAAAAATACTTAAAGAGATAACATTTCAGTCACTAGTTGATCCTATAAATTATAGGGTTATAACAATCTGTATATCCTACAACCTGTGTATGCCTTA
Organism: Picea glauca; assembly: GCA_000966675.3. Classification (NCBI taxonomy): domain Eukaryota; kingdom Viridiplantae; phylum Streptophyta; class Pinopsida; order Pinales; family Pinaceae; genus Picea; species Picea glauca. The sequence continues at coordinate 923,947 of JZKD02S1672702.1, forward strand.
TGAAACAAGGGTTTTCCACTTTTGCTGAAACTTAGTCACTCTGTTGCCTCTTGTCAACTCAACCTGCGATATGTCTTTGTGTGTAACCTGTAGTTGTTCCCTGTGCATACATCCTCATACATATCCCTTAACCAAATGTATCTATATATCTCTAATCATGTGCCATACAAGTATACTCAAGAACAAGTGTAATGACCCTCACATGGACTAAACATCAAACAATTTTTGATATACAACCTCTCAATACATCAACCACTTCACAAATACAAGTTCTCAACAATGTACCACAAAAACCATTAACCATATGCCAAGAAATAAAAGATGTGCCTCAACACTAACAAGATGTATCAATGATAAATATTAATTACACCAATACTATATTTCTGTACATATGACTTATACAAAAAGTCCCATGCAACCACTAATATCTCTAGGGAAAATCCTCAAACCCCAATAACCATTTCTCATGTAGACAACAAAACCCAACTACTCATAGAAATAAGACATACCTTTTGAACCAATAGATAGATCTGATGTACCTGATCACTGTAGACCTTCCTGGGAGCTTGCTTTCAGACTCTAGAGACATGGCATTTTCATCTTCTAAATTTGTTAGGGCTTTACCCTCATGTACAAGCCCTATTATACTGTTATCCCACGTACATACACGCCCTACTCCACTGCGGCCTGCTCCTGCATTTCTTGTCTCACACTTATGTGAATCAAACATAATTTTATGACCTTGGTCACACATTTTACTTACACTTAGAATATTATGTTTCATATCTTCCACTAGTAGAACATTTTATGCCTTGGTATTCTTATTTCCAATTTTGATTGTGCTCTTTCCAATGATTCTAGATGAGTCATCATTTCCAAAGGAGACTGATCCATCTCTTTTCTTTCTCAATTTAAGAAACCTGTCTTCATCACCTGTCATGTGCTTTGAACAACCACTGTCAACATACCAACCACATTTATTGTGTTTAGATTGTAGAGAGAGTGTGCATTCTTCATTGTTAAACTGATTCTGCGTTCTTATCCATATTGTTCGTTGAGGTTCATGTATGTGACTGTTATCATTCTGTTGTGATTCTATAGGAGAGATTGTCATTCTATAATATTTGGCCATGTTTCCAAAGTTGTTGCATTTGTAGCATTCAAATTTAGTGCTCAATGATTCAAACCTGGTGTAGCTTCTTCTATGTGTTTCACTAGGCTTTCTTGGATAACCATTTTATGCATGACTTTCAAAGTTGTTTCTGTTCCTGCTATTATCTTTGTAATTTATAGCTTTATGTCCAAAATAATTACATGCATAACATAAACCAACAAATATAGTTTGATACATGGGATTTAAAGATCTTCTAAAATGAGTTAATCTTATGAATCCTTCTTCTTCTTGAGGCCTTTTTTTTTTTTTTTCTAACTATCGTTGATTTTGAAATCTGAATCTTCTAGGTGGAGTGTCCCTGTGATCTTCCCTATAAAAATTCTTGTCTCCTCTAGCTATCTTTGCATAACTTCTTGGTTGTGTTTATTTATCTATGGTTTTGGATCTTGAACCTCTTTTCATCTTATTATATCCTATCCCAAACTTGTCATGATGTGTCCTTTGATTGTTGATAATATTATCCAAAACCTTTGAGTTGTTCTGCATGTTTTTCTATTGAAGGTATTTTCTCAATGTAACAACCTCTGCTTCCAAATATCCAATGATCGTGTCCTTTTATTCTAGCTGTTCTTTGAGTGCTTCTTCGATTCTTTTGTCTTCTTCTATTTGAACCTTCAAATCAATGATCCTCTGCTCTATTTCTTCAGAGTTTGAATTCCGAGTGTCTTCTTTATTGTCTAGTTCTACATGGAGCTTCTTATTTTTCTTCTTTCTATTTTATAACTTCTATAGGACTCAACAATTATTCTATGTAGTCAACTTCTACCTCTTCATATTCCTCTTCGGTGTATTCTTTATTGGAATATTCTATTTCCATGAATATAACTCTTTCTATCTCACTTTCACGGAATTCATCTTCGTCTGATGAGGAGTCATCTTCTTTGGTTCATAAACTTTTCTTGAAGACATTCTTTTTGGTTATTTTTCCTTTATATTTTTGTTTTCTATTTGAATCACCTTCTTCATTTATTTTATTTTTCTTGTGAGGAAATTTGTTAGAAAAATGACCAATACCATCACAATTAAAACAAATTAATGGAATATTACCTCTATATTTGTTGTTGGTTCCGTTTTTTTGGTCTTATGACAAAGTTAGCCACTTCTTCACTGTCTTTCATGATGTCACTGTTGCTGCTATCTTCTCTCTGCTTTTGATTTCCCTTTTACTTTGACTTATTGGATTCTTTGAATGTTGCTTATTTTATACCCGGATTCTCCTGTTCAGTTCTCATTTAATAGGTTATGAATCTTCCATGTAGTTCATCCATGCTTGTTGAGTATATATATGCTCTTTCTTATAGTGCTGAGATATTAGGATCAAATATCATTGGAAGAGATGTTAGTACCTTTTGAAAAATTATAGATTCATCAACTTCTTCTCCCAATCCTATGATTTCATTCACTGTTTCATAAACTCATAAGAAGTAAGATGAAATATTCTCATCCTCCTTCATCTTTAGTTGTTCGAATTGACCTCTATAAGTTTGAATCTTTGCTACCTTGAATTTTGCATCTCTTTCATAAATATACTGAAGTTTGTCCCAAATATCTTTAGCGGAGCTGCAATGCATAACTTTGAAATATACACAAAGACCATTCATAAGTGAATTTGTGGCTTTTGAATGATTTAGAATGAGTTTCCTTCCACTTTCATTTGTTGGCGGAACTGCTGGTTCTTTGTATCCATCTACAACTGATTTCCAAACCTTAAATACATGTGCCTGTTCATATGTTTTCATCCTTCTGCTCTAGAATGCATAGTTATGTCCATCAAACTACGATATTCCATTTTTATACATATTGTTTCTTTCCATGATCTACCTTTCAGTGGTTAAATTGATTTCTGAAGGAACCCTCTCTGATACCAATTGTTGTATTACTGAGAGAGGAGGGGGGGGGGTGAATCAATAATAGATATTTTTTTAATCCTTTTAACCATAGTATGCAAGTATTTTTTTTATCTTTATGATCAATATAGCATTATCATTCAATAAGTGTAGAGTAAATAAACAATGAACAATGAACAATCATACACATACATAGTACACCAATATTTTTACATGGAAACACAATGTGGGATAAAACCACAGAATGCGTTTTCTTCTATGTATTTAAGAATTACATTCATTGGAAGCACCAACTTCCTTTGTTCTCTAACTGCAACTAGAAGGAGGCTCCTACCCCCTATATTTTAATTCTACAACCCGAGGGAAGTTAAAACTCCTCAATTATCTGGCTACAATCAGAAGGAGAAAACAACCCCCTATGTTCTCTGGATACAACCACCTATCCTTACCCCATCCTGCCACTCTGAAATATAAGTAAGATGATGAAACAACTGTCACACTGTCACTGTGAGATATACCATTGTAAACCTGTACCAATTTGAGCCAATAACCTATAACCAATCTGTGCCACTATCCTATAACCAACCTCCACCTATACTCAACCTGTACCAATCAAACCCAACATTTACACGACCTAGTTGTGTTGCAACTCATGTATGTACACGACCTATCTGTACTGCAACCCGCATATGCACACAACATGTATATCCTACAACCTATGTATGCCTTCTGAAACAAGGTTTTTCCACTTTTGTTGAATCTCAGACACTCTGCTGCCTCTTTTCAACTCAACCTACAACCTGTCACTATGTGTAACCTGTAGCTGTGCCCTGTGCATGCATCCTCATATATATCCCTTACCCAAATGTATCTATATCTCTATAGTCATGTGCCATGTAAGTATAATCAAGAACAAGTGTAATGACCCTCACATGGAATAGACATCAAACCCTTTCTGATATACAAACTCTCATTACATCAACCACTTCACAATTACAAGCTCTCAACCATGTACCACAAAAACCCTTAACCATATGCAAAGAAATACAAGATGTTCCTCAACACTAACAAGATGTATCAACGATAAATATTGATTGTACCATCACTTGTAGATCTGAGTTATACAGAAAGTCCCATGCAACCAATAATCTCTCTAGGGAAAATCCTCAAACCCACATAACCATTTCTCATGTAGACAACAAAACCAAACTACTCATATAAATAAGACATACCTTTTGAAGTAATAGATAGATCTGATGTACCAGATCACTGTAGACCTTCTTGGGATCTTGCTTTCAGACTCTAGAGACTTGAAATATTCATCTTCTCGAGTTTTTAGGGATTTACCCTCATGTACAAGCCTTATTATAATTCTAGCCCACGTACATATGTTCCATGCTCCACTGCATCCCGCGTACACCTAAAAAACTAGGTTTTTTTTTCCAGTATTTTATGTAATTACAAAACTTTCGTAGTGAACCCTTTGTACTACCTCAGACTTGCACAACTTTAGGTGTATCAATGAGTCCTTGCAATAAACCTTACACAATAATATATATTGAATGTGCTCAATAGGTTCTAATACGAGAGCCTTGCTCTCTTATTTATACTTCCATTTAGCTTCCTCAAGGGGTTACCTTCTAACCAGCTTAACCCAATTTCCTTCTTTTAGGGATAACCCACTTCTAACCACTTGTCCACTTCTAACCTACTTTGATACAATAGTAAATTCACCACTTCTAGTTGCAACTAATTTATTTTTAATTATTTTCTTATTTGCAACAACTTAACCCATGATTAAATCCTAGTTTCACTGACTTGACTAGTCAACTTCTTCTATGAGCTTCTAGAATAATTTTGACTTATTTGACTTCTATATAACTCATGAGGGTTCTCCAACTTCACAAGGCCATAACTCTCTAACTGTGAGGAGTTATGTGGTGTTCTACATATCACCGAAAATGGAATGACATGTATTATCCATATAGAATAGTTTTACCCACAAATATACTAACCTTCATACCATTATACATCAAACAAACTTAGATCCCTTAACGATACTGTTGGGCTACCATAATTTCGTACCAGACTTGCTTCAAAAGTTGACATCAATGAAAACCAATCCAATTAATCAACAATATCCCCCTTTGGCATTGATGGCAACAATCTAATGCAACACTGAATTCATATCACTTATGCTCCCCCTGTGACCATCGCTCCCCCTAGAAACATGCCTCTATTCTCTCTCTCCAATCATCTAACTCTATGTCCTACACATATAACTCTTTTTCCTACATATGGTGAATCTCTCCCCCTTTGACATCAATGGAAAAGGTAACTTCCAATCCGAGGATACTCCCCCTAACTGAACTATGCTTGGGGCTGCTCCCCCTGACTGAACTCTTCCCAAACCTGCTCCCCCAAACTGAACTGTCCTCTTGACGTTGCTTCCTCATGTAAATGTAAAACATATAAGATAAGAATTAAAAAACATTCATTTTGAAGTAGAAATTACTTAGAGTCTCTAGCGGAGATACTCAAAATCTTCCCTTCAAAGTGGTTTTGTGAAGATATCTACAACCTATTCTTTTGTTCCCACGTATTCAACTCTGATGTTCTTCTCTGCAACCTATTCCCGTAGAAAGTGATACTTGATTGGAATTTTCTTCATCTTGGAGTGCATCACTAGATTCTTTGAGATACTGATAATGCTTGTATTATCACAATACATAGGAATGGGCTCATCATACTCAACTTGTATATCTATCAAAGTTTGATTCATCCATAGAACCTATGTACAACATGTCGTTGCTGCAATATACTCTTGTTTGGTTGTAGAAAATGATATTGATGAATGCTTATTGCTTATCCAAGATAGAAAACACTCATCCAAGTTGAATGCCACTCCACCGGTGCTTCGTCGATCATCAATGCAACCTGCCCGATATTCATCTGTGTAAGAAATAAGTGATAAATCCTTTTCTTTTGGATACCATAATCCAAACTCTTTTGTGCCCTTGAGATATCTAAAAATAATCTTTGCTGCTAGAATATGTGATTCCTTTAGTGCTGCTTGAAATCATGTCACTTGTCCAACTTCCTGCATTGCATCTGGTCTAGATGTTGTCACATAAAGTAAGTTCCCAATCATTAACTTGTACTGCCTCTGATCTATATATGTTGAGTCATCATCTTTGCTCAACTTGAAACGGGTTTGCAATCTTCCAATCCAAACCTCTTTAACATTTTTCTCATATAATTAGTTTGAGAAATAAAAATGCCTTGGTTGTTTTGACATATTTGAATACCCATAAAGAAGGATAGTTCTCCAAGTAATGACCTTTCAAATTTATTCTGCATATTCTTTGCTATCATGTACTATCATGTTCTTTCTTTCAACAACTCCATTATGTTGAGGTGTCCTAGCAATGGAGAATTGCCTTTTTATTCCATGCTTGGTGCATAAATCCATAAATTCCTTTGAAGTAAACTCTCCTCCATTGTCTGATCTCAAACATTTGATTTTTGAATCCATTTCATTCTCAACCATTTCCTCATATACCTTGAAATTTTCAAATGCTTCCGATTGCTTCCTCAGAAAAAAAAATTGCATTCATTCTTGTATAATCATCAACCAATAACATAAAGTATTTCTCACCTTTTAAACCCTTTGTTCTAGTTGGTCCAACTAGATCAATGTGAAAAATTTCCACTAGTCTTGTTGTGGAATATTCCTTTGATTTGAATATGGTCTTTGTTTGGTTTCCTTGTTGACAATGCTTTCATAATGTGTTGGTTGACTTTGTGATCTGGGGAATTTCTCTGACTCCTTCCTTTTTTCTGACTTTGATGAGGTTATGGAAGTTTATGTGACCCATTATTTTGTGCCATAGCCAAACTTCATCTTCCTTTCATAGACAACACTTTTCATTTCCAATTTCACTTAATACATATATGTTTCTTGAAGTTCTTGCAATCAATTTTCCTGATCCTGCTTTTCTTATCTCGCACTTTTGTGAATCAAACGTAAGTTTATGACCTTGGCCATACATTTTACTTACACTTAGAAGACTATGTTTCTTATATTCCACTAGTAGAACATTTTCTGTCTTGGTATTCTTATTTCGATAATGTGCCCTTTCCAATGATTCTGGATGAGTCATCATTTCCAAACGAGATTGATCTATCTCTTTCCTTTCTCAATGTAAGAAACCTGTCTTCATCACCTGTCATGTGCTTTGAACAACCACTGTCAACATACCAACCAAATTTCTTGTGTTTATATTGTAGAGCGAGTGTGCATTATTCATTGTTAAATTGATTCTGCTTTCTTATCCATATTCTCTGTTGAGGTTCATGTATGTGATTGTTATCATTCTGTTGTGATTCTATAGGAGGGATTGTCATTCTATAATATTTGGCCATGTGTCCATTTTTTTTGCACTTGTAGCATTTGACTTCCAAAGTTGTTTTTGTTCCTGCTATCATCTTTGTAATTTACAACTTTATGTCCAAAACAATTACATGCATAACATAAACCAAAAAAGATAGTTTGATACATGGGAGTCAAATATCTTTTAAAATGAGTTAATATTATGAATCCTTCTTCTTCCTAAGGCCTTCTTGTTTCTGATTGTCGCTGATTCTGAAATCTGAATCTTCTAGGTGGAGTGTCCCTGTGATCTTCCCTATAAAAATTCTTGTCTCCTCTAGCTGTCTTTGCATAACTTCTTGGTTGTGTTTCTTTATTTGTGGTTTTGGATCTTGAACCTCTTTTTTTCTTATTATATCCTATCCCAAAATTTTCATGATGTGTCCTTTGATTGTTGATAATATTATCCAAAACCTTTGAGTTGTTCTGCATGTTTTTCTATTGAAGGTATTTTCTCAATGTAACAACCTCTGCTTCCAAATTTCCAATGATCATGTCATTTTCTTCCAGCTGTTCTCTGAGTGATTCTTCATTTCTTTTGTCTTATTCTATTTGAACCTTCAAATCAATGATCCTATGTTCTAGTTCTTCAGAGTGTCATCTTTCTTGTCTAGTTTTGCATGGAGCTTCTTATTTTTCTTCTTTTCTCTTTCTATAACTTCTATAACACTCAACAATTCTTCTTTGTAGTCAACTTTTACCTCTTCATATTCCTCTTCGGTGTCTTTTGAATCAGAGTCTTCTATTGCCATGAATAAAACTCTTTCTATATCACTTTCACCAACTTCATCTTCGTCTGATGAGGAGCAATATTCTTTCGTGTATAAACTTTTCTTGAAGACTTTCTTTTTGGTTATTTTCCCTTTATATGTTTGTTTTCTATTTGAACCAACTTCTTCATTTATTTAATTTTTCTTGTGAGGAAATTTGTTAGAAAAATGACCAATACCATCACAATTAAAAAAAATTAATGGAATCTTACCTCTATATCTGTCGTAGATTCCCTTTTTTAGTCTTCTTACAAAGTTGGCCACTTCTTCATCGTCTTCCAAGATGTCGCTGCTGCTACTATCTTGTTTTTTGTTTTTCATTCCCTTTTTATTTGACTTCTTGGATGCTTTGAGTGTTTCTTCTTTTATACCTGGATTCTCTTGTTTAGTTCTCATTTTATAGGCTATGAATATTCCATGTAGTTCATCCATGCTTATTGAGTCTAGATATTCTCTTTCTGATAGTGTTGAGATCTTAGGATCAAATCTCATTGGAAGAGATCTTAGTACCTTTTTGTTGCGCCTCTTTTGTCACCTAAATGAGCAAAACAAAGGTGTTTACAAGGTTAGTTGGGTTAGCTAAGAAATATAGCAGTAAAGGAAAGGGTTAGAAGAATAAACATAAAAGACTAAGCTAAGAATTAAACTAGGAAAGGAAAAAACAATTAAACTATTGTGCATAAGGACATAAGAACAAAAAACAAACAAGACTCATGTCACCAATGGAAAGGATTGTATTAGTGAAAATAAAACACGAAAGAGAAAGGGGACTTTGGGTCCCTTCTTCCTCCAAGGGAGGGCTCTTGGACCCCCAAGATTGAGCTCTTCTTACAACTTGGAAACTTGAAAGAAATGATGAAAGAATCCCAAGCTAACCCACTCAAAAGGTGATGTGGATTGCCCAAATGGAATGGTGCTAGTATGCTCTTGATGAGAAAAGAGGTTTCCCCAAACGAATAGTAGCAACATAACCTTGCAAATGAATTCCTTGAAAATGTAGTGCACCCATGGCCTTGTTTTATAGAACCACTTTGAGGTATTGTGAAACCATATTTTAGTGTGAAAAGGGGTTGTTTAGGGCACCTTTAGGTCTTTGACTAGTCACCCAGCCAGATCCAGTCGAGATTTAGATGTCAAATCGACTTGGAATTTGAACTAGAAGTGGGTGGGAGGTCAACCAACATCATAAATGCATCGTTCTTAGGTGTGCGTGGCTTTTAGCATCCACAATCGTGCATTGTGTGCATGTGCACTTTTCCTGCGTTTCTTGATGACGCATGTGTGTGCACACCTTGTGTAGTCATAACGCATCTTAATTTTATAACTGGTTGTATAGTTTTGGACCTTTTGGAAATGCTTTTTTGGTAATTTTAATCCATGGGTGAACTCATAGCTATTTGAAGATGCTGGATTCTTGTAACCATTTGCGGATGAAATTTCAGTGATAACAAATGCCCTATGATGGATGAGGTTAGGAGCATACAGATAGTCAAAATTCATCAATGTTTCTTCTACTGAGAGTACCATTGTAAGAAAGAGCGATAGTGAGAGTATCAAGAGTGATCCGTTGGAGGGAGAAGGGAACCTGTAGGACCCAACCTTTCGCAAGGTGTGGAAAATAAATTGTGTACAAACGAGGCGGGCATGCCCCATGCTCGTGTCATGTAACTCACAAAAGGGTGTTGTACAATAGCTAAAACTATGTGTTGATGTAGATAACTGCAACGCCCTCGGGGGAGGTTTTGATAAAGGTAGAGGAAAATTCTAATGAGGAAAAATACTCTGAACAATAGGCAATGATACCTGTAAGAAGTATCACGAATTCTGTGGGAATTGATAGCCTAACAAAGTTTAGAGGTCTTCGGAGAATATAAAAAAACAACTGCAATAGTCGCAAAGTAAGACCCACCGTAACATGAGAAAGTGTTGAAGTTGAATGTTATGGGGGTCAACGACAACAGAGATAAATGATGGTTCTCCCTGTGCCATCCGAGACACCTCATTGTAAAGGTAATGAGAGTGAAGATACTGTCACCCTTCTGGAAAATATGCCGATGTCGACAAAAAGGGAGACGCGAATCCAAGAAGCAAAGGGATTCATGAAATCCACTAGGTGAGGTCAGGAACTGAGGAGGTACATAGATGAAGTCAAGATGTGTGGAGACTCAATATTGCCCTTGGTTTGGAACATATGTGAAGTATAAGTGGCTGCAACCGTTCAACTAGGTCGAGTGTTAGGGGGACAATGAGACATGGGATCAATTGTGGGACAAAGTGAACAAACTCATATAGAAGAGGTAGGTGGCTTGTGGGATACTCAGAGTTTATGGACGATGTCAACAAGAGTAGGTGATAAGGAATGCCCCAACCAAGGGTGACATGGGTTGCGTTTGCAAAAAAGGAATAAGGTCGCCAAAGGTGATGATAAAAAGCTATGTAAGATGCTGGAAACAAAGGATTAATTACAAAAAGAATTAAAAAACATTAGTGGGGATAATAATGTAGATACAGAAACGGGTACCCCAGTGTAAGATGGCTTGGCCGGAGGATGGCGCAAGGTGGTTAAAAAACAAGTGTAGGTTTGGGGCCTCATAGGTGGGTTTCTGTAGTAGGGAAATGTATGGAGGGCAATTTGAAGATGGGAAAACCGGTGGTGGATGAAATGGATGGTAAATGATGTTGCAGGAGTGCAGTCAAAATAAAACCTTGAGGAAGTTCCCTGGGAGTCCGTTGGGTAGGCTAGCAAAATTAGGAGAAGGAGTATGTGGCTGATTCACGACATGATGTAAGACTATCGAGACTATGGAAGACTTGTTGCTATAGTGGTTAGAGAGGAGATTGTAGAGCAGATTCATAGATTCTAGGAGTGCGGGGAAGCTAATTCGGGAGGTGTGAGAGTTATGTTAGTGGTCTCATCCTCTTGTACAACAGTTAGGTGTCAATTTTTGGGTAGGACCGTACAAATGGTCGTACGATGGATTTTTAAGGTTGTGCCCCCCCAAATGCGTGGGTGATCGATGGAGATCCACGCACGAATGCGTGAATGTAATGGGCACAACCGTGCAGGGGGGGTGCTATTTGGGAAAATAGGCGCGAATGGGGTGCGCGCCTATCCGAAGCACAACCGCACACATGTGTGCGACTGTGTTGCTGACAGTTGTGCATGAGTGCGCAATTGTGTATTGAATAGACACGCACCGAATGCGCGCTTGTGGGCTTAACATGCACACATACATGTGTGCCTATGGGGTAAAAAGGTGTGCATGGGTGCACGCCTGTGGGGAAAACAACCGTGCCTTTGAGGCAAAGATGAGGGTGAGAAAACTTATCTCCCCCCCTTTTTTTATTTATTTTTTATTTTGGGAGATTTTGGTGTTTTTGTGATGGCTAATCGAGTACTGTATATGTGGATGTAGGTGATTATTTGGGACAATGACGATCCATTGGAGGGAGAGGGACTGGGCCCGACTAAGGGAGCCTATGAGGGATGAGGAGATGACTGTTCCTTGTGCTTTGGTAGCCTGTGGGTTGCTGAATTTTTTTGAGTGCCCACTGTTGAGAGCACATGAGTATCTACTACAATTCCTGATCTCGATGTGGAGTCCAAAGTTGCAGTGTTTTATTGTGCGTGGGGAGCACTTAGCATTCTCTATTGAGGAGGATGTCTATTTTCTGACTGGGCTCCCTTTTCGAGGAACTTTGCTACCGGTCGAGCCGGTGGTAGTTGGAGAGGGGAAGTTGGCTACCCTTGCCTGGACATATTGTTCGGGGAGGATTTTATGTCTGGGTCAGTGGTGAGGATTGGGGTGATGGATGCCCTGGTACATTGTTGCATGGCAACGATGGTTGTGAGAGTGTATGGGTGACTCATGACTTAGCGTATCAGTGGTTTCTAGCTGAGGATCATGCAGTGGGCACTAGGGGGTGAGAATTTCGCCTGGGTATTGATGCTGCACGCCAAGATGGTGGGACAACTCACTAGGTGTCGAGTGGATGACTCAGGGGATTTTTCCTTTGGATTGATCCCAGTGTCTTGGTTTCTGGAGAGGGTGCCGATGTTGCACCCAAGAGTGTTGTTAGACCTGCCAGGAGTGCTAGAGTTGCGACTGCAGCAGTGGTCAATGATTTTGGTTCATCATGAGGGTGGGGAGGGTGGCCACTACTTCACAGCCGAGGCTACACAGGTGCGACGTTAGATGCCACAGATCATATTGCAGTTTCCATACAGTGGGATAGATTTCCATGATGATCCTGAGATGATATTACCTCTGGGAGAGGTATTCGATTGCCGAGGTATGATGTGTTGTTTACATTTTTTGGATCTTTGTGTACATGTGTGATGTGTTTGTTGTTGATGATTCTAGTTTTTGATGTAGTGGATGATGTCTAATCTATATGCTGTGACAGACCTCTGATGGTTTATGTGTATGTGAAGATGTCTTGATGTGATATATGCCAATCTAGTATAATGTTAGCCATGTTATATTCTATTTGATTGAATTGTCTTGGGATATGTGTAAATGTAATGGAATCAAAATGTCGAGATAAAAGTCTAACCTGCAGGTAGTTGCGAAAGAGGCAAGGATCATGGATGTGGTATACATTGTTGAGCTGGAGGACGACAAGTTGGGAATCTAATAAGATGCGAAGGTGACGAATATGACGATGATTGGCCTCAACAAGGTGACCAATGATGGAGGTGTACTCTGCTTGATTGTTGGTGGTTGAGACTGAACATATGTTGCTGGTGTGGTGCAGGTCATGTGAAGGCAAATAGAGGGCCCAAGCAGCCGATGCGAGATTCCATGTCCAACGGCTAGCTCCGTCGGCGTAAACGATGTAGTAGGTCGATGGAGGTGGAATCTATCAATAACATGAGTGATAGATTAGACGAGAGTTATGGATAAAAGAAGACTAAAAACTCTACAAAAGACGTACAAAAAAGAAAGAGCCTAGTGTAGTAGAGCTATTCTCAGGCGTAAAATTTCTTTAAGTACAACCTGTTGACGGGTTCCTTGAGAGGATGGCCTTTGGGGGAGGCCAGGATGTATGCGCCTTTAGTAAGACAATGTTGGATAATGTACAGTCCATGCCATAGGGACTTGAATTTTCCATGGCCAAGGGTATCGTGAGCGATATCGTAAATGAGGATGAGGTCTTCTTCGTTAAATGAGCAAAGGTTGATATGGAGATCAAAGGTGGCCTTTGATCATTTTTTGGATGCTTCATTGTTCTGTAATGAAGATTGACGATCTTCATCCAGGGATTCTAAGTTCAAAAAATGCTGCTCTATTGGGGCTGTGTTGGGTAATAAATCAATAGTGGTGCGTAAGGTGGGAATTTCGCACTCGATGGGAAGAGTGGCCTCAACCCTGTGGAATAAATTAAAAGGTGTGAGACCAGTGGTAGTTTTTACTACTGTGCGATAAGCCCAGAGCTTGGAAAATAATGTATGATGCCAATTGGTTTTATGTTTGTTAACCATGCGTTACAACATGGTTTTTAAGACCTTGTTAACTGCTTCTACCCGTCCGTTGTACCGAGGGTCATATGGTGAGGAAAACTTGTGGGATAAGCCTAACCAGGATGAGAGTTCCATGAAAATCTCATTCTCGAAATGTTTCCCGTGATCGGAGACTAGTTGGAGTGGTAATCCAAAGCGGGATATGATGTGGTTAAAGAAAAAATGCGTTGTTGTGTCAGTGGTGTTGTTGAAGGTAGGCATGGATTCAGCCCACTTGGTAATGTAATCAACATGGTTTTTAATAATGTAGTAAATCACATGCTCATGGGCGTCATCTCCTATTTGGACGAGCACTCCTGCTACTGAAATGGCTGAAGATGATATATAGAGGAGATAATCGCGGTTATAGTCAAGTGGACTAATCAACGGGGCGTTGGAGAGAGCTGCTTTGAGATCGTGAAAAGCGGTTTGGGCATGTGTATCCCATTGAAATGGGATGTCGTGACGAAGTAAGCGAAGGAATCCATGTGCACAAGTAGCGTAATCTGGGACAAAGCATTGTAAAAAGTTGGATTTGACTTGAAGGCTCTATAGTTGGCGTAAGTTCTGTGCGGGTGGAATTTCTGTGATGGCTTGGAATTTGAGGGAGTCCACAGTAATGCCACATTGGGAAACTATGAACCCAAGAAGGCACCCAACAGTGACACAGAATACACACTTGAGGGGGTTTAAGCGGATATTGTCCTGACGACACCTGTGGAAGATGATTCATAGATCATCGAGATGTTGAGTGCATTTATAAGATCGAGCGGTGAGGTCCTCTAAATATGCGAGGATGATATGAGCTAGATCATGAAAAACATATGTCATGGCCCGTTGGAATGTGGCGTCGACATTCTTGAGGCCGAATGGCATGACACAATATGCAAAGGTGCCCCAAGGGGTTGTCAATGTGGTTTTGTACTGATCGGCAGGGTGAATTTGGATTTGGTTGTAACCAAAGAAACTGTCCATGAAGGACAAAGCCTTGTGACCTAAGCAATCATCGATTATTTGGTCAATGAAGGGTGTTGGAAAGTTGTCTTTGGGACAGGCAGGATTGAGGTTGCATAAGTCTGTACAGACACAGATAGTGCCCTGTTTTTTGTTAACAGGGACAGGGTTGGAGACCCATGACGTATAGGCTATGGGGTAAGTGAACCCTGCAATGCATAGTTTGTCAATCTCGGCTTTGATGGCCACTGCTTTGGATGGGTGTAATGGTCATTATTTTTGGCGGATGGGTGTGATATCAGACCAAGTGTCTATGCAATGTTCGACAATAGAGGGATCAAGGCCAGGTATCTTTGTGTATGACTAGGTAAAAATGTCATGGTATTCCTAGAAGAGGGCTTTGTAGGTAGTGAGTTCTTCTGGAGAACATGCAATGCCAATGGTGATTTCCTCAAGAATTCTATATTTGATGGAAATATATATTTTGATGGTTGGGGATATATTGGCCATATTGCCTTCCTCGAAAGAGTCGAGGGAAGGGATAGGGTTATTGAACCAATCTATATGCCTTGATGGGAGAAAATATTTGGTTTCAACTATGTATATGGGGTGTTGGTTAGGAGGCATGAAGGCTTCCTATGAAAGAAAGAGCGCTCTGTGGTGGAGCGCATCCCATGGGTAATCAGGGGTAGTTAACTCCTCGAGGATATCTTCATCACAATGAAATTGGCGTGAATATAGGGGATTGAGAGGAGTGATCTCGGTGATTGTCACTGTCTCATTATCTCCTTTTGATAAAGATGTAGGGGCATTTATGGAGGGGGATTGCAATGGTTCACTCGACATAAACCAAATATCCATATATTGTGGGTTAAAAATGGTAATAGGGCATAGAATATTCGTTGGGAAATGAATTGGATAATTGGGGGTAACTCCTCATCTAAATCATCCAGGAACACGGGGGAGAAGGGAGTGCCTCAAGTGCTGGTGGGAAGATATGAACCATATCAATTGATGGGGTAAGGGTATTTATCGGGTCTGTTGGAGGAGGGGGGTATGATTTTGAATAGGGGCTAGTTGATGATGCCTATATTCAATGATTATAGGACATTGATATGTGAAATGGTCAAGTGATTCACATAGAGAGCAAGGACATCTCATGCATTCGTTGACTGAGGTTGTGACATAATGGATGTTGGTGACAGGAGTTGAGGTGGGTGTTTGTTGAAAGATCTATCGTACAACTGTTAGTGTCTGTCAGAATTGAGGTAATGCTGGAGAGTGGTGTGTGTAATGGCCATAATATGAACAGAAGACGCATGCGAATTTGGTTCACAATCCTTTATTACTTGTGTTCTGTGAGATAGCGACAATACTGGAGGAAGCAACGAGTGGTGGTGGTGTTCGAGGGATTTGGATGAGATTACATAACTCAGGGAGAGATGGGCATTTGTTGGTGGGGTGTCTGTCTTTCTCGCATAATGCACAAGGAGGTTTGACGTGTGGGGGAAGTGGAGCTGTGGGATTCTTCTTCTCTTGTCTGCCCCCATCTGTAGTAGGGGGGTTAGTGAGTGGGGGTGTAGGGGGTATGGTGGGAGTGAGTACGGGAATCTGCATCAAGATTCCTTCTATTTGGGGAGGGAGGGATGGTTGAGGAACCATCTCAGGTGGATGTAAATACCAAATTGGGATTGATAGCACCATATTAGGAAGGGTAAGAATTGCAGTGACCTGGAAAGATTGTACACCTGGTGGGGGGTAAAATAAAGGGATTTGGGTAAGGGCTTGGGGGATTGTTTCCCAAACCGGGATCTGGCCCTAGGGAAGATCAGGAACGGGTCGAGATGAATTAGTTCCAGGGGATTCCCGAGGGAGAAGTTCTGCGACTAGTGGGACATTGATCTAGGTGGATATAGGTGGCTACCTACCTTTTCCAACTGGCTCAAAACAGTTTTCTGGCAATTTACTATTTTTAGCAGGTTTTAACTTCTGGGGCCATTTTGAGGGCCTAAATAAAGGTTTTTCAAGATAGAGGTTCTCAATGATATCCAAAGGCATGATTGAGCCCCCAAAATGAATCTCCTCAATGATACCTTTCCAATGAGCTATCATACGCCTAAAACGAAGATCATATGCAAAAGCTACGACCCCGAGAAGTTGATGTACTAGCTTACCCAAACGGGGCCCACATGACTTTTGGCGCTTCATCTCCTAGGGTTAGGTTTTTGGATGTCTAGGAATTTTGGAATTCTCTTTTATTGTAAAAATGCCTTCATATCCTCATTGTAATCATCTTCTTGCGAATGCGAGTAGCCATCACATCTCTTCTCAGAGATAAGCTGCCACCATTCTAGCGAGTGTTTCACTCTGTATTTTTACAGTCTCTGTACATTTCTTTGATTAATAGAAATCATGTATTACTGTATATCTATGTTTATGGTTGCATATATGATACATTTCTGTTATATTATTGAATATCTGCAATATCTCTATGCATTTCTTGATTATATCTCCGCTCTCATTTCCTGCCGAAAATAATCCAGATCAGTGGTATCAGAGCAGGCTGCTCTTGATCATTTTTTTTAGTGCATGTCCCCAACGAGGTCCGAGTATAGAAAGTTGGGTCTCAATCTTGTCTCTCTTGAAGAAAATCGCTCTCACACACCCAATAAATCCTCAATGGTAGAAGAAAAGAAAACCGATGGAGCGGACGATCCTATCAATCTGTTGCTTGAGCAAGCTCTCACGCGACAGAGGGACGAAATGATGGAGAATTTTACCCGCATCCTTCAACGTCTACCGATAGCATCATGCACATCTTCATCAAGCAACCACTTTGGAGGCACCTCACCTTTCAAGGTACAAGTTACCTTTGATATTCCTGTATTTGAAGGACAGATAGATGCAGAAGCCCTAGAAAAATGGTTAACCCTACTAGAAGGTTATTTCTCTGTTCACAATTTTTTCGACAAAGAAAAGATCACCTTCGCACTCCTTAAATCTCTCCCTCATGTCAAACATTGGTGGGACACTTACTGGAAGAAAATTTCCACAGAGGAGTCTGGAATATATGGGGTCGATCCCACTTGGGATTTTTTTGTGGATGCGGTAAAGGAACAGTATTACCCTGTTGGCAACTATGAGGACCAGTACATGAGATGGACCACACTGCAGCAAGAGAGGGTCCAAGCAGTTTCGGAGTTCACCAATACCTTCCATACCTTGCACACCAAGCTGGGTATCAAAGACTCCGAGCGACATTTGGTTCTGAAATACCGTGGGGCTCTACACAGATACATC
>JZKD02S1672702.1:941976-960370 GCA_000966675.3 Picea glauca
ATACCTTCCATACCTTGCACACCAAGCTGGGTATCAAAGACTCCGAGCGACATTTGGTTCTGAAATACCGTGGGGCTCTACACAGATACATCCAGACTGAAATGGATTTTCTGGATATCTCATCACTCGGTGCTACTTATCGATATGATGTTAAAATTGAGCATAAATTTAGGCACCAGAACAAACGGGAGTTCGGGTCTACAAATACACAACAACCAAAGTATGACAAAGACGGCCCTAACAAATAGTTTCCTGAAAACCAGTCCAAGACACAGGAAAAGAAGGGTCACGGGAAGACAAAGAAGGACATCGAAAAATGGTGCAAGTTCCACAAAAACCCCTGGAACAACACTGATGAATGTCGCTCAAAATAGTCATTAGTGGCCAAGATCAAAGACAAAGAGCCGAACCTTGATTCATAATCTGATTATGAAAATAATGGTAAAGGATAGATCATTGACGCGGACCCCACTGCTATTGTCGCTACCGCAACAATTCAACTAGAAGAACCAACAGATCCTGAAGAGGGGGAGCACCTTTTTCATTCACAGATGTGGGTGAAGGGGACCCCGCTACATTTTATTGTTGATAGCGGAAGCCATAAGAACCTCATTTTAGCAAAGGTTGTCAAACAGTTGAGATTGTTGACAACACCACACCCGCAACCATACAACATTGGGTGGCTTCGCCAAGGACGAGATCTCCATGTCATCCAATAGTGTCGATTATCATACTGCATCCAACCCTTCAAGGATGAGGTATTATGTGATGTTGCCCCACTGGATGTCTGTGATGTGCTCTTGGGCCAACCATATATGTGGAGACGCCATGCTGTTTATGAGTCTCGACCCTGTAGTGTCATTGTTACTTTGGGGGGTCATCTCTACAGAATACCAGAGGTAGTTCCAACTATTGTTCCACCTAAAAAGTGTCACAAGGTAGTATCTCATACTGCAAAATTCAGCGTCTTCACAATCTGTTCAAAAGGAGAACAAAAAGAAAATGCAACCACTACAGCCTTGCCCCAAGCACCTTCTATCCAACAGAAGCAGGTTGACAAGGTTGCAGCAAAGGGAAAATATTCCTTTTGCACACCGTCCTCTCATGTATCTCAACTTTTTGAACATCCTCAACCTCAACAGGTTCGTGATAGACTTCCACAAACTGAGTAGCGCGACGTCTCCAACAAGACAAGCAGCTCACCAAGATGCAGATTCAACAAATGCTTTTCCTTCACCTCTGGGAACTCAACGCAATGGATACCATTGCTTCCTAAGGAGGGAGGATTGATCCAGGTGGATATCGGTGGCCACCTACCTTTTCCAACTGGATCAAAATAACTTTCTGGCAATTTTGGCAATTTACTATTTTTAGCAGGTTTTAACTTCCGGGGACATTTTGAGGGCCTAAATGAAGGTTTTTCGAGATCAAGGTTCTCAATGATATCTAAAGGAATAATTGAGCCCCCAAAATGAATCTCCTCAACGATACCTTTCTAATGAGCTATCATACGCCTAAAATGGAGATCGTATGCAAAAGTTACGACCCCGGGAAGTTGATGTACTAGCTTACCCAAACGGGGCCCACATGACTTTTGGCGCTTCATCTCCCAGGGTTAGGTTTTTGGATGTCTAGGACTTTTGGCATTCTCGTTTATTGTAAAAAGGACTTTAGAGCCTCATTTTAATCATCTTATTGCAAATGCGAGTAGCCGTCACATCTCTTCTCAGAGATAAGCTACCACCATTCTAGCGAGTCTTTCACTCTGTATTTTTACAGTCTCTATACATTTCTTTGATTAATATAAATCATGTATTACTATATATCTATGTTTATGGTTGCATCTCTGATATATTTATATTATATTATTGAATATCTGCAATATCTCTGTGCATTTCTTGATTATATCTCCGCTCTCATTTCGTGCCGAAAATAATCCGGATCAGACATCAAGGATGAAAGAGGCCTCGGTGGGAGGGAGGTTAGTTTAAGTTGTTGTTCCATTGGAGGATACGACACATAATTTTGCGGAGGTATGGAGGAGAGGTGGTGCTCCATGGTAGGTCCCTAGAAAGGATGGGTCTTTGAAGATTCTGGGGCCCATCTCAATGAGTGGATAGGCATCAGGATTAGTGTGGATAAAAGGGAGGATGTTATCGATGTTGGATGAAGGGTTAGTCTCGTAATGTGATACTTGATTGATGGTAATGATATTTCCATTATGGGGAAACATCATGGTTGAGAATACATAAGAGGCGATGACCTTCATAGCATACATGTAGCTACGACCAAACAATATATTGTAGTCGAGCGGGGCGTCGATAACCTCAATGTCAATCAAAATGATTTTGACCCCGAGCTCGATGGGGACATTTTGGAAGAGTCCTTCGGGGGATGAGGGTCTGCCATTGTAAGCTCTTAAGGTAATGGAAGATGGTATGAGTTTGGGGGAACTAAGTTTCTTCCATACAGATTTGGACATGATATAGGTGGATGCGCCTTCATCAATGATGCATTGGTGAACTGTAATGTTCCAAATTTTTACAGGGATTTGAAAAACAATAAGAGAAGGGAGGCAAGGTTCTTCGCTGTCGAGGTCAAATATGATGAGTCAGGTATAGGCTGGGTCGAATGCTCCCAGGGAGAAAATTAAGGACTTATGCTGGGTGGGACAAGTTTGAAGGACCTATAAGACTAACATGGCAGTCGGGGATTGTGCCAAGTCATCGACCAAACTGTAATTATGAGCTGCCCTATCTTGAGGATTGTGTACATTCCTGCGTAATGGGATGCGAGGAATACGAAGGGAGGTTTCAGTATTAGGGTGAGGAATTATGAGAGGGGGTCCTATTGTGACTGAAATTTCTTCTGAGGTAGTGGGAGTGGATTTAGGGGGTGTGCTATACTGACAACTGTGCATTTGTAGAAGGACTTCTTCCTCACTGGTAAGGAGGATAGTGCGATCGACAGAGGTGCCTGTATTGGGATATTGTCCCAACTGTGGTGGGGTAGGATACATGTTTGGTTGTGTATTTATGACCCCTTGGTGTGGGATGGGGTTTTGTAGTACAACTGGGTGGGGGGTTGCTGCACATATGGTTGTGGGGCCTGCTAAGGTGTAGGTGGTGCTGAGGGACGTGGTCTATTCACATAATCTTTCATCCATTTAAAGTCAGTAATTTGGGGGCAATGGTGAGTATAGTGACCAAACTCACTGTAAAGGGCACAAGGGAGGGTGGTCCTAACATTGTTGTTGTTCCTTCCTTGACGTTTATTGTTGTTTCCCCCTTGGGGGTTTTGATTCCCCTGGTGTTGGTGGCCCCCAATAGACTGGTTCTTCTTGGGTTGGTTCTGGTTTTCTCCTGGTCCTGGATTATTATTGTTCCAATTTTTTGATTTCTTTATGGTATTGTTTGATTGATGGGGTGGATTTGTTGTGTTCAATTGTTCAAAATTTTGATATTTCTGAATGGGAGAGGGTTGAACAAAATTAACCCCAAAGTGTGGTGGTCCTTGTGGTGGAGTTATAGGCTGTGGGGGGGCAGAAAATGGAAAGTAAATATTATGTTGAGGCAATGCTCGATAAGGTACATAGGAGGGCATGACGCTTTCACTAGTGATTAGGGTATAGGATGAGGTAGAGGGAGTACCAACACTTGGTTGGATAGATGGGTGGTTTAGGGGTGCTAGCGGGGATCCACTTATGGGTGGAGTTAGGGAAACAAGGTAGGGTTGTTGATAAGGTGGAGGAGGATAATAAGGGATTCCTCCATATGCCGACGGATATTGAGGTGAGCCATACATGGGTGGTTGTTGAAGTGGTGGGTTGTGGTGTGTAGTGTTACCAATCAATCCGTTTGCTGAGTGAGACATCCCAGGTTTGTCTTGGCCAAATGGCACAGGTTTTGGGGCATCCAGGAGTACCGTGTATAGGTATTCGAACTGGGCATAGATGATTTTGAATTGTTGGGTCTTGCTAATGGATTATTCTTCGGTCTAGGGGAAGGTGGCAGCCACATCTTTGGAAAGGAGGGAAACAAGTGATTTAAGGAACCAATTGAGACACTATTGGGGGGTAACGTTAGCTTTGTAGAGGCTACGTTGCCGACACTATTTTTGGATGTGGTCGACAATATGTGTAGAGGTGGTTTGTTTGAAATCTGAGAGTAGTTCAAGGCCATTGTCATGACAAATGGGTAATTGAAAGAAGGTAAAAAATTCTTTGGCCAAGGATTCAAAAGTCGCGTGGGACCCATATTTTTCTTTGACATGTGATTTGGCGGATGGGCCAATGAGTGTATGTTGAAATAACCTCAATCAAATGGAATCGTCCATGATGTTGTTCGAAGAACACCATAGGTGAAATATCATGATATGATTGGCAGGATCATCTCCTGCTTTTCCTTCAAACTTAGGCATGTCTGAAGGGAGTTTGGTAGGCATTGCAGGCCATGTGGGGTTGTGCAATATGGGATCATTGGTGAGTTTAGTCAGATCCAATATGTTGAGGGAGGCTAAATATGGCATATGGGGTGGTGGAGTAGGATTAGTTCCGGCCATAGTGTGAGTGTTTTGAGTAACTGACCCTTGGAGGGGACTAGGTAGGTTTGTACTTCCCCTTGAGAGGAAGTTGGCCCCTCAGTTCTATGTAAAGGAGATCGAGTGGAAGGTGGACCTTGGGAATTGGACCCAAGTAAGGTGGAACCAAGAAACGTTGATCCCAAGACAGTGGCATTCACAGGAGTGTGAGAAGGTGGAGCTGATGAGTTGGAAAGACTAGGAACTCCCCCTAGAATAGAAGGGAGATTTAGCAAGTGTCCAGAACGACGGGGGCTATGTGCATCCCCTATGATGTCTGATTAGCTGAGTGAATGTGTGAGAATGGTGGTGAGAGTAATAAATAATAAAGAGCTTTTACTGCAATTTTTTGAAATTTACACAATATATATCCAAATTAAATGTAATCAGAAGGGTATCATACATAAAGTGTTTTGATAAAGAAGAATATATGTGGATAGGTGGATTTTTTCCATGTGGGGGAACAAAGAAAAAAATGATCGTGTCCTAAAAGACGTAACACCCTTCCTTTCAAAGTAGCACTGGATCTTCCAATATCACTTGACAGTGGGGTCTGAAGCCACCGGAAGAGAAACTAGTGAAGGATGAAGCAATCAGTTATAATGAGGGGGAGAGGGGGCATATCCCAAAAGAACTGGAGATATTTCCCAATAACCACACAAAATATGATCAAGGTGCAATTGCAGCCCACAATTGCCACCTGGGTATATGTCCTAAAATTTGGTCACTAGGTACCTTGGTCAAAGTGCGACATTTAGATTTTCGGCCTAAGAAATGGGTCATGGGATGGATCCCGTCCAAGAGGTGGGTGCCTTAAGGGGGGACACACAGAACAACCAGACCTCGACCTTCAACCCTTCATGGGTATCTCCCTGCTTTATGGTGTTAGGAACACTTGAATTGGAGATTTAAAGTTCCCTATTTGATAACTTCTATTGTTTTGAAAATGTGAGAACCAGATAACAGGGAGTTATTTGGATGCGTATCCCTGAAATCCTACCTAGACTAAAAGATTTCTTTTGGCACCTCCTGTGGAGGAAAACTTAGTGAGTTTTTAGAAAATTTTTAGATCTGGTTGTTTGAGAGATTAGGGGTGTGAGCCAATCTCGTTGAAATTAAGTGGGAGTGGATAGTTTCATCAAGAAAAGAGTGGGGTGTTTCAGAATCCCTTTGGAGGAAACTTACTTCAACCTCCACCTTTTGAGATGAAAACTATGTGAGTGAGAAGTGATTTTTGTGTGTGAATGAGTGAAAGTGTGCCAATTTTTTATTGAATTAGGTGTCACCTTGCTGCATGTGGACTTCACTTGGTCCTTACAAGTCTTTGATTACCTATTCAACTAAATGTCATTGGTACAACCTTGCAGAATTCAAAAGTCCCTAGGAAGCTAGCATGTGGACATGTGGGTCCTTTACTATTCCTTTAACTCCCTAATGTGATTTAATCTAAGAAATCTTTGAAACTATCCTAGATTGTGATTATGTGGGCATGTATGGGCCCATTACAAAACCTTTAAACTTCCCTAGTGATTTAATCTAAGAAAGTAAATTTCAACACTATCCTATCTTTGTAGCATGTGAGCATGTATGGGCCCGTTACAGTCTTGAGATGTGTTTGAAAAATAAACTAAGAGGAGTCCTGAGGGGGCTATTGTCCTCTCCTAAATATTTTATCTTTTTAAGGGAGATGAAATTGTCTTTCAACCTCTTTCTGATTCTCAAGATCGATTTGGAGCGCGAGAGAAGAGCATACTCAACATTTGATATCCAATTTCTAGTCCCAATGTAAGTTTTATATGTGATGTAGAATGATTCCAACTTTTAGTAAAAACAAGCCATCCATGTGGCGAAATAAAAAGAAAAAAAGAGGAAAAATAATGATTTTTAACCCCTAAGTGCCTATGTGTTTTGACTAATCCCTTTATATGAGAGGGAATGTAAGTGTGGTGCAGATTACAACATGCATGGAATCATCTTTAAGAAGGCTCTGGGCCTTCAACAGATCATAAAAAAGATTACAATGTGTGCTTTTTGCACAGGTGCACAGGTTTCAGACTAGACAAAGGTGCTTTGAGCGCCAATGTGTGAACTAAAAAATATTTTTGAACACAGGTGCACAGAAGGCGCAGAGTAATGCTGTGATTTTGGCGCACGTGCACACAATGCGCAACTATGGGCCAATAAACCTGCGCACAACTGTCACACAACCGTGAAGAAAATCCCGGATGGAATTCTCTCAACTCATCTTTGAATTTGATGTTTTGCAGGTTGGCTTGGGCCGGTTATGGTACCTGGAGGTTAATTAAGGAAAAATAAGAGCTAAAATAACCCAAATGGGGAAGGAAATTGATACCTTTCCCCAGTGGAGTCACCAATTTGTTGCACCTCTTTTGTCACCTAAATGAACAAAATAGAGGTGCTTACAATCTTAGTTGGGTTAGCTAAGCAAGACAACAGTAAAGGAAAGGGTTAGAAGAATAAACATAAAAGACTAAGCTAAGAATTAAACTAGGAAAGGAAAAAACAATTAAACTATTATGCATAAGGACATAAGAACAAGAAACAAACAAGACTCATGTCACCAATGGAAAGGATTGTATTAGTGAAAAGAAAACACCAAAGAAAAAGGGGACTTTGGGTCCCTTCTTCCTCCAAGGGAGGGATCTTGGACCCCCAAGATTGAGCTCTTCTTACAACTTGGAAACTTGAAAGAAATGGTGAAAGAATCCCAAGTTAATCCACTCAAAAGGTGATGTGGATTGCCCAAATGGAATGGTGCTAGTATGATGTTGATGAGAAAAGATGTTTCCCCAAGAGAATAGCAACAACATAACCTTGCAAATGAATTCCTTGAAAATGTAGTGCACCCATGGCCTTGTTTTATAGCACCACTTTGAGCTATTGTGCAACCAACTTTTAGTGTGAAAAGGGGTTGTTTAGGGCACCTTTAGGTCTTTGACCAGTCACCCAGCTGGATCCAACCGAGATTTGGATGTCAAATCAACTTGGAATCTGAACCAGAAGTGGTTGGGAGGCCGACCAACATCATAAATGCACCGTTCTCAGGTGTGCGTGGATTTTAGCGTCCACAGTCGCGCATCATGCACATGTGCTCTTTTCCTGTGTTTCTTGATGGAACATGTGCACATGTGCCCTGTATAGTCATAGTGCATCTTGATTTTATAACTGGTTTTATAGTTTTGGACCTTTTGGAAATCCGTTTTTGGTAATTTTGGTCCATGGGTGAACTCATAGCTATTTGAAGATGTTGGATTCCTGTAACCATTTGCGGACAAAATTTCAGTGATAAGACTTTTGAACAATTATAGATTCACCAACTTCTTCTCCCAATCCTATGATTGCATTCATTGTTTCATCAAATCGTAAGAAGTAAGATGCTATATTATCATCTTCCTTCATCTTTAGTTGTTCAAATTGACCTCTATAAGTTTGCAGCATTGCTGCCTTGAATTTTGCATCTCCTTCATAAATATTCTGAAGTTTGTCCCAAATATATTTAGTGGAGCTGCAATGCAAAACTTTTACATATACTGAATCAAAAAGACCATTAAGAAGTGCATCCATGGATTTTGAATTATTTAGAATGAGTTTCGTTCCACTTTCATTTGTTGGCGGAACTGCGGGTTCTTTGTATCCATCTACAATTGATTGCCAAACCTAAAATACATGTTCATGTACATATGTTTTCATCCCTCTTCTCCAGAATGCATAGTTATGTCCATCAAACTGTGGTATTCTATTTTTATACATATTTTTTCTCTCCATGATCTACCTTTGAGTGGTTAAACTGATTTTTGAAGGAACCCTCTTTGATACCAATTGTTGGATTATTGAGGGGGTGGGGTGGGGGGGTTGAATCAGTAATAAAGTTTTTTTAATCCTTTTAACCAAAGTATGAAAGTGTTATATATCTTTATGATGAACATAACATTATCATCCAATAAGTGAAGAGTAAATAAACCATGAACAATGAACAATCATACACATACATAGGACACTAGTATTTTTACCTGGAAACCCAATGTGGGAGAAAACCACATAATGTTTTTTCTTATATGTCTTTAATAATTATATTCATTGGAAGCACAAACTTCCTTTGTTCTCTAGATTCAATTGGAAGGAGGCTCCTACCCCTTATATTTTAATTCTACAACCCGAGGGAAGCTACAACTCACCAATTATCTAGCTACAACCATAAGGAGGCTACAACCCCCTATGTTCTCTAGATACAACCAGAAGGTGGCTACAACCACCTATCCTTGCCCCATCCTTCCACTCTGAAATATAAGTAAGATGATGAAACCACTACCACACTGTCACTGTGAGATATATCACTATAAACCTGTACCAATTTGAGCTAACAACCTGTAACCAACCTATGCCACTGTCCTGTAATCAACCTCTACCTATACTCAACCTGTACCAATCAAACCCAACATGTACACGAACTATCTGTGTTGTAGATCTCGTATGTATGTGACCTATCTGTACTGCAGCCCACGTATGTACATGACTTGCATATCCTATAGCCTGTGTATGCCTTCTGAAACAAGGGTTTTCCAATTTTGCTGAAACTCAAACACTCTATTGCCTCTTGTCAAGTCAACCTGCAACCTGTCACTATGTGTAACCTGTATTTGTTCCCTATGCATGCATCCTCATACATATCCCTTACCCAAATGTATCTATACATCTCTAGTCATGTGCCATACAAGTATAATCAAGAACAAGTGTAATGACCCTCACATGGACTAGACATCAAACCCTTTTCGATATACAACCTCTCAATACATTAACCACTTCACAAATACAAGCTCTCAACCAGGTACCAAAAAACCCTTAACCATATGCCAAGAAATACAAGATGTGCCTCAACACTAACAAGATGTATCAATGATAAATATTGATTATATCATCACTATATTTATGTAGATTTGACTTATATAGAAAGTCCCATGCAACCACTAATCTCTCTAGGGAAAATCCTCAAACCCGCATAACCATTTCTCATGTAGACAACAAAACCCAACTACTCATAGAAATAAGACATACCTTTTGAACCAGTAGATAGATCTGACATACTTTATCATTGTAGACCTTCCAGGGATCTTTCTTTCAGACTCTAGAGACCCGACATCTTCATATTCTCAAGTTTTCAGGGCTTTACCCTCATGTACAATCCTTATTATACTACTATCCCACATACATATGCACCCTGCTCCACTACATCCCGCGTACACCTAAAAAACTATTGTTTTTTCAGTATTTTCTGTAATTCTGAAACTTTCATTGTGAACCCTTTGTGCTACCCCAGACTTGTGCAACTTCAGATGTATCAATGAGTACCTGCAATAAACCTTACACAATGATATATATTCAATGTGATCAATAGGTGCTAATAGGAGAGCCTTTCTCTCTTATTTATACTTCCATGTAGATTCCTCAAGGGGTTACCTTCTAAGCAACTTAACCCAATTTCCTTCTTTTAGGACTCACCCACTTCTAACCACTTGTCCACTTCTAACCCACTTTGCTACAAATAGTAAATTCTCCACTTATAGTTGCAACTAATTTATTTTTTATTATTTTCTTATTTGCAACAACTTAACCTATGATTAACTCCTAGTTTCACTCACTTGACTATTCAACTTCTTCTAGGAGCTTCTAGAATAATTTTGAATTATTTGACTTCTAGATAACTCATGAGGGTTCTCCAAATTCACTAGGCCATAAATCGCTAACCTTTAGGAGTTATGTGACGTTCCACATATCACCAAAAATGGCATGACTACTATCCATCTTGGATAGTTTTACCTACAAATATACTAACCTTCATACTATTATACATAAAAAAAACTTAGATCCCTTAACCATACTATTGGGCTACCAGACTTGTTCAAGGGTTGACATCAATGAAAACTAACCCAATTAATATACAAATATTTCGCAAATAGTAGATAAGTAGGATTGAATACGATGATAGCATCCCATCCCCTCGTTCCTACAAAAACTTGGTTCCTACAGCCATAATAGATGCCTCGGGTGAGACTTCACTTGCATGTAGGTGATTATGAAAGGGTCGATGTCTAAAGGGTTTGTTTGTAGAATAAATTGAACCTAGGGTCTCACAACCACATGCCAACAAATGGTTCTATTTTCGGGACCCATAATTTGCGATTGAGGGAATGTTTCGTGGGCCAAATAAGAAACATATCATCGAATGAATAGAAAGGAAGGAACAATAATTTTCTTAGAAAGAGAATAGAAACCCTCGATGAGTGACGAGCAATGGATGTAAAGGTGTATGTACACAAAGCTTCATGATATTTTCTTTGGTGAATTATCGATTATCTTAACTCAGTGGTTAGAAATATTAGTGAAGAATATTGGAAGGTACCGAAATGAAATGCCGAGTAACTAGACTCTTGAGTTGGTAAGACAATTGAATTAGCAATAAGACTTCCCACATAGTTGATTTTTGTATGAATAACATATTGGTGGGCTATATTATAGAATTTTCAGTAGATTGTGTTAGCACTAGAAGTAACCTTCAGATTGCGTTGAAGTTATGCCCAATACCCATCAATTTATATGTAACAAGTTGGTTTTAAATAGGTTAAATGGGTGCAGACTCAGTGACAATAACGTTCTAACTCAAAAATATGGTCTAGCATGCTCAAGCATTTTAGGTCTGGAATCAACTTCAGTCAGTAAGTTCGAGTAAGGGTGAATAGAGGGAAGAATTTGGAGAGGAGAGTGTAGAGGTATGCTATGGACATCAGGTCTTCAAGTAGCCTAAGGAGGAAAAACTCAAACACAATATCCTCTTGTATTTAAATTTCAAGGAAACTGAAAGAAATTATAACGAAACTATAATCAAAACATTCATCATAATACATTTACAACAATTCATGTGAACCAGTCATTCATGAACTCTCTCAGTATTAGAGGAAAATAAGATGGAGCAAGAAAGATGACTTAAATTAACTAAGATGTCTCAAAAACAAATACATAACCAGAGAACCATTGTTCTTCATAAAAATATTACAATAGCAGGGATCCTAACTCAACCATCCCACCTTAACAAAATATCAAAACTGAGTATATATACTCAAATCAACTTGCCCCCCTATAGAAGCACGCTCTGGTAACTGTATTCAAGGCTTGGTGTCTGCATCTTCCTCTATCAGACCACACTTTCACTCTTCTGTCAGATGCGATCTTGGATTAGTATGGGCTTTGCAGGAGAATCCATTGACAGGAGGACCTTGGGTTGACAGTCTTCCTCCACAACCAACTCTTCCATACTTTCCATTTACGAGGTGAAATGAGGTTCCAACTACCTCCCCCCATTTCCAGTAAATTCCTTCATTGGGATCAGGATGAGGCCTGACACCCATGAATGTTTCAAGGCGGTGCCCACGACTTCTTCAAGTCAATCTTGACGCCTCAAGGCTCTGTAGATCTTCGTGAAATCGACGCCCCTTTTCCTTCACCGCATTTTCCTGCATGCGACCTCGGGCCATGACCACGAGCCCAAACTAACCAAGGTGTTTCGAGACTTTTCTTATCGAGAGTTTTGATACTCATGACTTCATATTTACTGATGTGCGAAACCGCGAAATCACCGATCAGGCGCCATGTGCTCCACTAGTTTGAACGACCCAGATCTATTTCAAAATTTCATGAATCATGACAATTGCTTGTGGCTCATTTCAAAACCCCCAAAGATGGATTCTGTGACATCGTTTAATCCACTTCCACCTATCCCCATTGGATCAGACGACTCCCACGAATCCCAGGTTTCGGGACTTTGACATATCGCCAATCAACACGTCATTCCATCAACATTTCGGGACTCAGGGATTATGCACACTTCTCACTTCAATTCTCCCGAAGCTCATTTCCTAGAAGGCTTGGAACAACTGCTACCTATCCCTTCAAAGATCAACGGTGTTGGATTACTGAGAGGGGGGCTGAATCAATAATAGCATAATTATAATCCTTTTTCTCCAAATAATCCAAGTGTTATATCAATGTAGAATTATTATCCAAAAATGAGCAATAAGAAAGGAACAATCAAACACATACACAATACACCAGTGTTTTACGTGGAAACCCAAATCAAGAGAAAACCACAGAATGTTTTTTCTTGTATGTATTGAAGAATTACATTCATTGGAAGCATCAACTTTGTTTGTTTTCTAGCTGCAACTGGAAGGAGGCTCCAACCCCTTAGTTTATTAGGCTACAACCTGAGGGAAGCTCCAACTCCCCAATTCTCTGGCTACAACCAGAAGGAGGCTACAACCCCCTATGTTCTCTGACTACAACCGGAAGGTGGATACAACCACTTGTCCTTGCCCCATACAACCACCCTGAATTAGAAGTAGAATGATGGAACCACTGTCAACCTGTCATTGCTATACAACTGTATCAACCTGTACCATTGACCTGTATCCAATTTGTACAACTTCCATGTAATCAATCTGTACATGAACTGCACATGTATCTACAAAAATTACAATAGATACGTGACATGTAGTGTTGCAACCCACATATGTACGCACCCTATCTATTATGAAACCCACATATGTATGCTACCAAATTGTTATGCAGCCTGCGTATGCCTTCTGAAAACTAGGGTTTCCTTTTCTTGAAAACTTATGACCTTCTGTAACTTATTTCACATAGATCTGTAACCTGTCACTGTATCCAGACTGTAACTGTACCATGTGCATGCATCCTCATATATAACCTTTACTCAAGGCAAGTATGTCTCTCTCTAGTCATGTGTCATATAGGTATGTGTAATCATGAACACGTATAATATCCCTCACATGATCTTAGTCATCAACCCCTTTCTGATATTCAGTCTCTCAATACATCAACTACTACACAAATACAAGCTCTGAACCATGTACCATAAAAAACCTTAGCCATATGCCAAGAAATAAAAGATGTGCCTCAACAAGAAGTATCAATGACAAATATACAAACACTGTATTTCTGTATATCTGACTTATACAAAAGATCCCATGTAGTCACTAGTCTCTCTAGGGAGAATTCTCAAATATCCATTGCCATTCCTCGTGCATACATCAAAATCCAATGATTCATAGAAATAAGACATACCTTTTGAACCAATGGATGGATCTGATGTATCTGATCACTTTAGACCTTCCTGGGAGCTTGATCTCAGAATCTAGAACCTATGCATCTTCATCTCTTCAAGTTTCCATGGATTTACCAACATGTACGCACCTTGTACACAGACAACCCGGGTATAACTCAACATGTACGCATATTGTACATAGACAACCCATGTATAACTCATCATGTATGCACCTTGTACACAGACAACCCGTGTACACCTCAGAAAATAGGGTTTTGCTGTAATTCTGAGAATTTTGCGCTCAACCCTTCGTGCTACCTCAAACGTTCGCCACTTCATATGTATCCACAATTATTTACAAGAATCTTTACACAAGAAAATATATATACAATATGTACAAGTGTGTGTATAATGAGTGAGATTTGCCTCTTATTTATCTCTTCATGTAGCCTTACACTTTGCTTATTTTAGGGCTTATTCAATTAAAATAATTTCTTTTTCAAAGCACTTTGACCCTTGGGGGCTTCTATAAGACTTATGAGAGGTTCTCCAACTTCATATGGTCATAACTCTCTAACCTTGAGGAGTTATGTGGCGTTCCACATACCATCAGAAACAACATGACAAGCACTATCCATATAGGATAGTTTCACTGAAAAATTCACTGTCCTTCATCTCATTATTCCACAATTAATCATGGGTTCTCTCACTCCGCAAAGCATCTTCCCATGAGGGATTTCACCATAAAAAGACCACTTTGGAGTTTGTTGGAAACATAAGTCACTCCTGGATTGCTTGTAGGAGAAGAGCCTGATGCCCATCAGTTTTATGTCATGATAGTTTGTAATGGGTATAAAAAGGAGTGATCGAATGGAAGTAAACTCGGACGATATCGTTTGAACTTTGAAACTAGGCCAATAATGCATGGGCAGGTGAGGTCTTGCATGAACTTCAGACAGTGAGGTGTAGTAAGGGTGAGTAGGGGGAAGAATTATATCAGAGAGATGTAAAGGTCTGTTGTCAATATCAGGTTTCCAGCAGACTGTAGAAGAAGGCATCCAAACACAAGATCTTCTTGCGCTCAAACAAAGAAAACCAGAGAATACAATAATGCATAAATAAATCCTTTATCATGACATAATTGAAATGATCCACATGAATCATTTGTTCACGAACTCTCTTAGCATGAGACGACAATTAGACAAAGTAAGAAAGACAGTCTGTCACAAAGCAAGAAATCTCATATACAGATGCATAACCAGAGAACTAGAGTCTGTGCTAAAACTTTACAATCGGGAGCTCTGCTATACCATCGATACCTTACAAAAATGGCGAAAATGCATTCATATACTCAAAAACCACCACAGCAGCAAAAACAAGACATTGCATTAAAGAATTATGTCTACATGGCTTCTGAAAGCCTGCCCATGCAGACTCAGGATGGTAGTGCGCCTATGACAGACGCCATCAGATTTCGGATTTTCCTTCTGCAGGTGAGTCAATGTGAATTAGTATTTTGCCGGACCTTCCTTTTATGGTGGAGTTGATATTCAACCACCAACAACTGCTGCAATAAATTCTTTTGGGATCAGGGATGGCCTTGGTCAACTCTGCCTTTCAAGACGTGGAGGTCTCCTAATGGTGCCACCTGGATCAGACGAACTGTCTTTCTTTGGATGCTATTTCGTTGGACTGCTGTGAGGGACCCCTATGGTTGATGTGGATGAGGGTGTGATGGGGGTTAAAGGTGTAAACACTGTGGAGGTGATGAAGAAGAAATGGGAGCTGTGACATCAA
Source organism: Picea glauca (assembly GCA_000966675.3). Classification (NCBI taxonomy): domain Eukaryota; kingdom Viridiplantae; phylum Streptophyta; class Pinopsida; order Pinales; family Pinaceae; genus Picea; species Picea glauca. The sequence continues at coordinate 957,488 of JZKD02S1672702.1, forward strand.
CTGAGGAATGCCACATGGTCTGAATAGGACAGAGGATGAAAGAGCATGGAGTGTGGGAGTATAGGAGGAGGTGACTAGGAATGAGAGGGAAGTTGGATAGATGACAGGGGAAGAGGGAGGCGGTAGGTGGAGAACATGTGGCAGTGGGGAGGATGATACCAAAGGTGACACGTCAGGCAAGGGGCCCTACAATAATAACACATCAATTCTGGACCCCCCTGATTAAAGGCAGAAAGGAAAGGGGGGTCCGGAATGAAGCCTCAACCGTTGATTTAGGCGTCTCAATCCTGGCTGCTAGAGAGCTGCGTGCCCAATTTTGGACCCCCCCCTCCGCTTAAAGGTAGAATGGCRGGGGGCCTCCGGAATCTGCTCCTGACCGTAGATATGAGCACGTAGATCCTGGCTACCCAGACCCATACCCCCTTTAAGTCTAATGCACCCGAGTTTCATCGATGGATGGGCGGCTGAGATGACTTCGACATTTTCACTATGAAAATCCTGAAAGGCCCCACCTGTGACTCAGATCTGCGTCGCGTGTCCTTCAAATGAACGGTCCTGATTTTTTCAGGATTTCTGGCACCGGGGGTTCGCGATGCAATGCTTCTCAAAATCCCGATTGACCAAACCACGAAAGAATGGATGTGCATTGCGTTTCCTCCAGAGGAACGGTCGAGATGAAATTTGATGTTAGAAGAGGGATGCCTCCGTCATCAGGCTCGCTTGACGTGATCGGGTGCTAGGACCATGGGCTCGAATTTGAAGGGCGCTTATCAACATTTCGGGGTTCGGGGTTTCCAGATGTAAAATAACGAGGAGCTCTTACCCCTCGAATCCACGAATGTCGACATGACATGATCGTGCGCCACACGTCCTCTGGATGGATGGCTGCTATTCTCCACTGCACACTATGGGTGCGATCCATTGTGTTAACTTCGGCGCAACTTCCTTATCCTCAATTTCCTGCCAACCGCTGATCTTCTCATAGGGATGGATCCAGACCGTTGACACTATAAACCTGCTCGCTTGCTTGATTTTAAGTCCGAAAATGACTTTTTCTATGTGCTGTGCTTGGGCACTCCTCGTGCAACCTGCAGACTTGGATATCCCGATGCCAAAGACAAGAATTGTCGCTAACAGAGTTCATCCATATATACTTCTTATCAACCATGAAAAGACAATAATGAGTCATCTTTACATCAAACAATCTTGGTTCCATTACCCAAACCTTTGTGCTACGAGGATTTCTTCAAGGGTTGACATTAATGACAACCAACCTTAATCAAAAAATGACTCATACTTACTTCACAATTTTGGGACCTTGGACCCTTTTCTCTGATGTTAAACTCTGAGAAATTTCAAACTCTAAAACCCATGAACCGCCGATCATAAATTCACATGGAATCTCAGCCATTGAAAGATTTAAACCTACATGTTGCTTGATTCGAGTCTGGACTAATTTTCTCTAGTGTTGTGCTTTGCGTTCATGGCTACGGCCTGCAGCCCTTGAAAACTATTAGTGATAACATTTGGCTCCACAGGGGGATGGCATGCTCCCTGCAAGCTGTCAAGAATGTGTAGTTCCAGTGCCTTAGTTGTTGGGTTATAGAGTCATGCTCAAAATATTCACAGAAGAAAACAGGGAAGTATGTACACTAATCTACCAAAACGAAAAAAAACACATTGGCTCTAGACAAAGCTTATTTATGTACAATCCTAAACTAACTGAATTTTTTACAAAATGTTAGGTGAAAGAAAACTTCCACCATGGCCATTCAAGTAACTGTCTAATTGGAAGGCCCTTGGCTCTGTCAGTGATTGATAACATATGATGCAACCACGACATTAGAATGGTTACATCCTTTAGATTTCCTTTGAATGATGAAAACGAGATGAAGCTAAGAGGCTTCAAAATGTGGAGGAAATACAACTCCATGCACTCCCTGGATGGCTCATAGAATAGGTGACAAAAAGCATGTTCTTTCTGGCAGTTGCTCACACATCGCTGGATATCTATGGCAAGCTCAGGTGAATGAGAGGATGATGTAGGCTGACTGATTTCAGACAATGGATGCTCACTTACAGTCTCTGAGTAGGCTATAAACTACATCTTTGGCTCCTCCTCTTCTTCTCCATGGCTCTCCCAAGGATCAGATTCATAATCATCATAAATAGGGACCATGGGAAAGCTCTACTTTTTGTCATGTTGTTCAGTGTCTTCATAGTGATCAAATGTAGTATAATCTTGTTGCTCATCATCACTAGAATATTCATCAAAAAAGGGTTTCTCTTCATATCTATGATCCACCTCCAAAACAATGATCCCATCAAGAATATAACTGTTAAAAATATCCATTTCAGGGATAACAATAACTGCTACTTCTGGCTGTTCATACTTATGATTTTTCTCTTTAATCGTAGGTAAAAATATATCATTGGAAACCTCTTGAAGGAAAAGAGAAGAATCCTCCTCCACAACCATCTCTTATTCATAATAAGTAGGGATTCTAGGAACATCTGCTTCAACCCCAAATTCATGCGAGCTATCTAATGTAGACAACATCTGCTCTATAAACTTAGAATTTTCACAAGAGGCATGTTGATCTTTATGAACATATAAACGAACAGATGTATCTGAAATGATGTCATATGTTTCTGTGCTAGGGCTAACATAATGAATATCATTCAACACCTCTATATTTTCATAGAAAATGATTTCTTCTATTGTAGCACCCAAGTACAAGATGCTAAGCAAATAATCATTTATTAAATACATACACCCACTCTTCAAAAAACTTCGTCCCGAAGTTATGATCATTCACAATATGAGGAGAATTTATGACATAATTTCTATTTATCTTTCGCGATAGCAAACCTTGCGTTATA
>JZKD02S1672702.1:965764-976749 GCA_000966675.3 Picea glauca
CCAACACCGTCCTCCCAGGACTTCAGGTTTCGAAGGATACACGGTGGGAAATGCCTCCACCCCTCCTAATCAGATCTAGGGTCAACACCCTATATCGAGCCATACTGTGCAACTAATTTTCTTGGAGTCACGGGCACGGAGGGCCAAGAAACCGAAAGGTTTCTTGGAGCTAGGAAGCCGGCTAGGCTCCTAGTTGGCAGGGAGGATTCCGTTGTTTCACTCTGGGCAAGCGGGAAAAGAATGATTGGAAGCGCCCAGGACTACAGTACAACTGGTGAGCTTCGACAAGCTAAGGAGGAGGTATTTTTCAGTGATATTTTGTTATTGATGTTTTGAGTATACTTATGTTTTAAGCTCTTAAATCTTAAAGTTAGCCTACTACTTATTTCATCATGTTATTAATTTTATCATTGAGCAGATGTAGAATAATTGTGTAAATGAAAATGGAATTATGCTAAAACGAAGTTGTTATTTTGTATGTGTTTGAATAAATTGTTAATTGCTTAGCATCCTATGGACGGGTACTACATCTATAGTTAAAACTTCATCACAAACATGGTTTTCAGGACCAAGAGAGGCTTCATGAAACAAAGAAAATTCATCACAACATATTTCATAAATATGCTCAGTTGGAAAATAATCCTTACAAAATGAATTGAAAGCTGTATGAAAACCTGTCAAAGAATTGATGCTTGCAGTGGGAAGAGACTGACACCAATCAAGAGCAACCCCCCTAATGAATATCTGAAAAGATTAATATGGAAATCTTCATGCATGATATTAAGTTGATGAATAGCTTCATGAAAGTCTAGTAAATGCTCAGCGGGTACCTCCAAACTTTTTTCTTGTAATTCAGGGAGGATATATTCCCATTCATCTCTATCAGGCAGTGGATTTTGGAAACCAACTATTTTTGAAAAATCATAGAAGGCATGCCTCGGAGCTGAAGTCTCTTTCATTTCAAACCAGTGGAGTCTCCAGTGGATTCTTTAGGCATGGAGTCGCCAGGTGAAATATGCGTAGCTTTGAATGTGTATGATCTTTCTTCACCATCAAAGACCAGATATGATCATCTTCATTCTCCCAGGGAACTTCTCAAGTTGATAAAGAAGTTGCTACAAACTTTCTCGAGAAAGCTCCTCTGGGTCAGCTTCAGGTGTGCTAGAGGAAGCCACAACTGAAAAAGTTGAGTGGAAACAGTGGAGTTGCCAAAATGGAGTCACTAGGTGCAATCACAATCTTCAAAGGTTCTGAATTCTGATGCACCTTCAGAATCATAAGTTTGTTGTCATTCTCCCAGGGAAGATATATTCACTTTCGTCCCCGACAACGACGCCAAAAATATTAGCACTAGAAGTCACCTTCATATTGCGTTAAAGGTAAGCCCATTACCCATCAGTTTATATGTCAAAGGTTGGTTTTAAATAGGTCAAATGGGCGCAGACTCAGTGATAATAATGTTCTAGCTTAGAAATATGGTCTAGCATGCACAATCATTTGAGGTCTCGAATCAAATTCAGTCAGTAAGTTGGAGTAAGGGTGAATAGAGGGAAGAATTTGGAGACACGAATGTAGAGGTCTGCTATGGATTTCAGGTCTTCAAGCATCCTAAGGAGGAAAAATTCAAACACAATATCCTCTTGGATTTAAATTTCAAGGAAACTGAAAGAAATTATAACGACACTATAATCAAAACATTCATCATAATATAGTTACAACAATTCATGTGAATTAGTCATTCATGAACTCTCTCAATATCAGAGGCAAATAAGATGGAGCAAGAAAGTTGACTTACATTAACCAAGATGTCTCAAAAACAAATACATAACCAGATAACCAGTGTTCTTCATAAAAATATTACAATAGCAGAGATCCTAGCTTAACCATCCCACCTTAAAAAAATATCAAAACTGAGTATATATATTCAAATCAACTTGCCCCCCTATACAAGCACACTCTGGTAACTATATTCAAGGCTTGGTGTCTGCATCTTCCTCTATTAGACTGCACTTGTACTCTTCTGTCATATGCAATCTCAGATTGGTATGGGATTTGCAGGAGAATCTGTTAATAGGGGGACCTCGGGTTGAGAGTCTGCCTCCATTACCAACTCTCCCATGCTTTCCATTTACGGGGTGAAATGAGGTTTGAGCTACCTCCTCCCATTTCCATTAAATTCCTTCATTGGGATTAGGATGAGGCCTGACACCCATGAATGTTTCAAGGTGGTGCCCATGCCTTGTTCAAGTCAATCCTGATGCCTCGAGGCTCTACAAATATCCATGAAATTGATGCCCCTTCCTTCGCGCTCTCAGAGCTCCTGGTGCCAACTTCTCCTTCATCGCATTTTCCTGCATGCGACATGACCATGGGCCCAAAATTCCGAAGGAGTTTTGGGACTTCTCTTATCAAGAGTTTTCATACTCATGAATTTAGATTTCCTGGTGCGTGAAACCGCGAAATCATCGATCAGGCGCCATATGCTCCACTAGTTTGAACGAACCAGATCTATTTCAAAATTTCATGAATCGCGACAATTTCTTGTGGCTCATTTCAAAACACCTGAATCCCGATCCCACAAAATCATTTAATCCACTGACACCTATCCCCAATGGATCAGATGGCTACCACAAATCCCAAGTTTTAGGACTTCCGCATATTGACAATCAACACTTCAGCCCATCGACATTTTGGTACTTGGGGATTATGCGCACTTCTCACTTCAATTATCTCGAAGCTCATTTCCCCAAAGGCTTGGAATGAATGCCACCTATCCCCTTCAAAGATCAATGACTCATACTTAATTCGAGGTTTCGGGACCTTGGACCCTTTTCTCTGGTGTTAAATTCTGAGCAATTTTTAACTCTGAAACCCGAAAACTATCGATCAAAAATTCACATGGAATCTCAGCCGCTGAAAGATTTAAACCTACATGTTACTTGATTTGAGTCTGGACTGAGTCATTTGAGTGTTGTTCTTTGCACTCATGGCTTCAGCCTGCGACCCTTGACAACTATTAGTGATAACAGATTGCATCCAGTCATACAATGCTGTAGAGAGGGATTTCTTCAAGGGTCTATGCATAAGGTTTATGACATCATTGGGTACTGGGATAAAGATGTTGTTGTGCAACATGTGTGTGATAACAATGGAGTCTGATTTCTAAGGGACTTCATGCACATATGGAAACTAGGGGATGACCAAATGATAATATGAAGGTAGGAAAGAATGAAGAAAAAAATGAAGAAGGAAGGGAGGTACTGAGGATGCAGAGAAATGAGGAAGTTATATTAGAGGAAGAAGACGAGTTTGTACTATTGCATAGTGGAATAAGGTACAAGAGGTTGAAGACTGGGGCTGAGAAAGGAGAGTCATGTAGTGAGTATGAGTGGAGAGGACCTTGCACAATAGTCTAGATCATAGAGATATCGCACAGAGAAGGAAAAGAAGAGCAGTCTTAGTTCAATCCTATAATAGAAGATTCGTTAATTCATACTCACATTGGATCCCATGTCAAATCCATGAACCCATGTGTGTCACCAAAATCTGAGTTAACAATTGAATATTTGTCAAAAGAACTTATAGGTAGCAGAGGAAGTCAGAATAGTTCTGGTTAGAATAGTGGGAGAAATGAGTCCAGTCAGAGCAGTGGAGGAAATAAGTCTACTCATAGTCAACCAACATCACCAAGGGGAGGTACTACAAAAAATAATATGGCAGGGTTAGATCACACAATGAGACTATCTGAATTCCAGGGAGATGGGTCAGAGGACCCAAAAAAACATCTATTTTTTTGTGAGACAATATAGGATGCAAAGAATGTCTAGGATGAGGCCATAAATATTTTGCAGTTGGAAACAACATTTTGGAGGTCACGCATTAGTCTGGTATATGCAACTGCAGAGTACTATGCCTATAGGTCAAGCGAGGACTTTAGCAGAAATTAGACAAGCATTGTTGAAAGAGTTCAAGAAACTAAAGTCTGAGTCACAGTACATTACAGAGTTGAAGGAAATCAAACAGGTGCAGACTAGATTCATTTGGGACCATGATAAAATATTTAAGGATGTGATGGGTAGGTTGACATTTCGTATTCCTGATCAACAATACAAAAAATGGTTTATTGCAGGTTTGTTGCAACACATTCACTTTTCATTGATATAACATAAGGTTGCGTCACAACCTTAAGCATTGGATATTGTAATGAAGCTAGAAGCATTTCTTGTAGGATATGGTGGGGGGACGGCACAAGTCCAGACACAATTATCTGCCTTGACCATTCAATTAGCAAAGATTACAAAATGTAAGGAGAAGCATGAACAAATCTAATGTGCCAAGTGTAGGACTGAAGGCCACCATAAGGACAGATGCCCCTCTTTTATGTAGTACTTGGTGACCGGAGCACCTAATCCATTACTAGGAGGAGGGTACTTTGAAATATGTAATAAATGGGGACACCATGTGCATGGTTTTCCATTTCTACATAAATACCAGAGTACACCAAGGAATTTATTTTGTAACTTTTCCAAGTCAGTAGGGCACAAAGAGAGGGATTGTCACGCATTCGATTTGATGAGGGAGAACACTTCAAATATGTATAGGGTTCAAGAGGATAATACTAAGACAAAAGGAAGTGGTCCAGAGTATAATAATTAGAAAGGATTTAATCCAAAAAAATAAAGAGGATTTGGCAGAGATTGATCCAGAGGAAATTTTGGCAGAGGAGGCGGAGGACCAATAATATGTTATAATTGCAATCAACCGAGATACTTAGATCATGACTACTTGAATCCTTGTACAACCTACGTATATTGTAGAGCACTAGATCATGCGATATAATACTGTCCTCAACTACTTGCGAAGTGGCAGGAAATAGGGAATCAAAACCAAAATCCAAATAAGAGCGTACCAAAGATATCAACCGAGAAACACAACGAAGGACCTAAAATAATACTTCTTACACATGGAGTATATAGAACATGGACTGATGTGATGAATGGAGGAATATAGGTCGGGCAATGGGTGAATAAATCAACAGGACCTATGCCGACATTTGACCCTCAACAAGAAAATGAGACATATCAGATGTTAAATTTAGATTTTTTATTAAGTTCTTTTCAATTTGTTAGATCATAAAAACATACTAAGGATTACTGAAAGAAACACAATCACAAGGTACACGAGATTTTATCTTGGGAAACCCTCATGGGGGAGAAAACCCAGTCAAAACTTCCTCAATGATATATTTCCAATACAATGCCAGAACTAAAGACCAAACCACCAAGAATAACCAAGACTAAGCATGTGCCTCTCTCTCCTTATTCTGGCAACTGCAACTATCTCCAAAAATTGTGCACTAGATGAGTGACTGAATGAGGTGCCATCCTCACTTATTTATACTAGCCAAGGGGTACTAGGGTTGTGTCTCTTCACCAAGAAGGGATGACTTCTCCCAATAGTGGTTAAAACCACTGTATTAAACCCTGGGGGATGACTTCTCAAATACCACCATATAAATATGGTTTGACCAATCCAAAAAATGGCATTTGGTCATACATAAGTCCCGACATGATCAATCCACAAAATGGGATTGATATGTAAGATAATAACTCAATTATAATTACAATATTCTTCGTAGTTACAATATTTCATAACCCCCCCTTAAAAATAGGGGTATTCTACTGACACAACCCAATACAACATTAACAGAAGAGAGAGAGAGAGGGAAACAACATCATCAACATCTGGAACATTGACTGACACATCTATAAATCATCAAAAGTTTTTCTCATCATCAATATTAACATCATTCACATCATGGAGATGGAATAACATCATCATAATCATTTATATGAAGCTTAAAAATTCAACATCAATTAGTATAACAACAACATCAACACTATTACCAACTTGAGACCAGTACACCATCATCAACAACATGAAGTTGATATTTCAACACCATCAACAACATGAAGTTGATACAACAACACCATCAAAAATAGCATGAGGATGATACAACATCATCAACAATAACATGAGGCTGAAACAACATCATCAACTCGAGGCTGAGATAAAAACATCATCATCATAGGACAACATAATGAGGCAGGTGCAACAACAAAATTTTGTGGTACTCTGACAGACCATCCTTATCGAACCTTTGGGATTTTCCCAGGAAACATAATATTCCCTAGGATATAAAATCCTAACGGATCTACCATGTGGTACTCTCACATACCATCCTTATCGGACCTCCGGGATCTTCCTAGGAATCAAAATATTCCCTAGGATATAAAATCCTAATGGAGATACCACTACTGACCCACTCTCCCTTTCGAGGGAGGTCCTTTTAAACTATACCAAGCTTGTCTCAAAAGTATTCAAAATTTACAGGAGACAGAGGCTTGGTCAACACATCTGCAAGCTGCTCATCTATGCCAACATATTGGATCTTGACATATCCCCCCTACACCATATCATGAATTTAGTGATATTGAATTTCTATGTGCTTCGAATTATCATGGAACGCTGGGTTCTCCATCATCTTTATGCAGCTCTGGTTATCACATAGAATCATGGTGGCTTCCATCTCTAGATCGAACAAACTTGTCAACAACTTCTGAAGCCATATGGATTCACAACTGGCGGAACATGTTGCAACGTATTCCTCTTCTGTCATGTTGAGAACAATACTAGGTTACTTCATGCTCTACCATGAAGTCATGGCTGAACCCAGACTGAAACAACATCCTAAAGTTCTCTTTCTATCAGAAACACTTCCAGCCCAATTTGAATCAATATAAGAATCATTCTGAAGTCATGATCTCCAGTATAACAGAGACCAAAGTCCAACGTGCCCTTAAGGTATCTCATTACATGCTTTGAAACTATAAGGTGAACACGTATGGGATCTACTAGATACTGAATCAAGGTGTTCACAATAAAGCATATATCGGAGTCGATATTCGTTAGATACATCAATGAACCAATGATCTGCCTGTACAGAGTAACATCAACCAATTATGACAAAGTATCAACCGAGAGCTTCAACTTTGTTTCCATCGGTGTGTTCATGGATTTACATTCCAACATGTCAAATCTATTTAGTATTTCAATTGCATACTTCCCTTGGTTAAGGAATATCTTCTTTGGGCTTTTCCAAACTTCAAGACCTAAGAAATAATGCATCAGGCCTAGATATTTCATTTCAAATTCTGCAGCGAGCTTCTTCTTACAATATGTGATGAGCGTTTCTTCTTCCGTTAAGAATAAGTCATCCACATACAATAGCAATATAACTGGATCATCATTCATAACCTTGAATTAAAGTTTAGAATCATCTTTACTCTTGGTAAAGCCCAAGCTCGTCAAGAAACTATCAATTCTACCGTACCAAGCTCTGAGAGATTGTTTCAATCGATATAGAGATTTCTTCAATATGTAGACATGAGTCTTTCTATATTCAACTTAAAACCCTTGTGGTCATTCTATATACACTTCTTCTTCAATGACACCATTTAAGAAGGTTGTTTTCACATCCATCTGATCTAACTTCCACTTCATCTTGGCTGTAAAAGATATGATGGTTCTGATAGAAGTGTATCTGGCTACAGGATCAAATGTCTCATCCTAATAAATGCCTTCCTTTTGAGAAAAAACACGAGCTACAAATCTTGATTTATGTTTTTCAATACTTTCGTCTACAACATGTTTTATCTTGTATATCCATTTGGAAGATACCACATGTTTGTTCTTTGGTTTGGGAACTATTTACCATACATCATTCTTTATAATGGATTGGTATTCTTCTATCATGGCATCCACCCATTCTTTCTTCTAAATGGATTCTTCAAAGCAAGTAGGTTCCTTTTCTATGAGATCACACATCAAGGGAATATAAATGGAGAATGGATTAGGTTTCTTGCTTTGTCTCATGGTTCCTTTTGGGGCACCATAATTCTCTCCATATTGAATAAGTTCCCTTTCCCAAGCTAACTTTATCTTGTGAGAGATCATCATTTTGGGAGGTTCTTGAGATTTTGTCATATCATGATCTTCTAGAATCTCATCATCAGAGGTAGCTGTAACTTCCCTCACTGGTTCTGCAACTCTGGGAGCTACATGTTCTTCTTCATATACTTATTCAAGCTAGCATATTCTTTATTTCTTGAGTGTTGCATCTTCATAAAAGATTACATATCTGCTGATCTCAATATGATGGTACCCTGGTGTGTAAATTATGAAGATCTTAGAGACCTCACAATATCCAACAAATATTCCCTTCTTTCCTAAAGGGTCCAACTTAGTTCTCCTTTCTTTTGGAATGTGTACAAACATTGGAAAACCAAATATCTTGAGATGGCTTACTTCTGGCTTCTTTTCAGAGAATATTTATTCAAGGGTTTTGAATCCAAGTGCACTATGGGATAATCTGTTTTGGACATAATTTTTTTTCTTGATGCTTCATCCCATAGGTGCATTGAAAGATCTTGATCGTGGATCATAGTCTTCACTACTTCCATTATTGTTCTATTCTTTCTTTCTACTACATCATTTTGTTGAGGATTATAGGGAGTGGTGAGCTCCCTCTTAATCATGACATCTCTGCAAAATATTAAAAATTATTTTGAGGTGTATTCTCCTCCATTATTTGACCTGAGTACATTGATTTTTCTTTCGGAGAGATTTCCTATCAAGGCTTTGAATTCCTTGAATTTTCCAAATACTTCATATTTTGATTTCAAGAAATAAATCCAAGTATTGTGAGAATAATCATCAATAAATGACAATGATATACATACCCACTAATATAGGTTGATTCCATTGGACCACATACATATGATTGTATGAGCTCCAAGATTCCTTCCACTTTACTATCGCTCTTTGGGTAAGGATTTTTTATGTTCTTTCCTTGTGCACATCCCTTGCACACACCTTCATGATCAACCTTGAATTTTGGTAGACCTATAACTACCTTGATTACATATGGTAAAGATTTGTAGTTGATGTGAGTTAGTATCCTATTCCAAAGTTCACATGGACTCTCAATGGAGCGAGTCAAGGATGCATCTGAGTCAACTTTTAACTTATACAAGCCACCTTCTTCTATTCCAATGAAAATTGCATCTTCTATGGATTTTCCTTTAGGACACATAAGAAATTCACCATCTATAAATGAAACATTGAAACATTTTTTAATCTAAATCTGAGATATAAAGTAAGTTATTTTTCAAACCTGGTACATATAGTAATCCTTCATTTTCATCGGGGTCCTTGACTCAAGTTTGTAGATGGATTCTCCCACTGCTTTGATAGGGTACTGGTAATCATCTCCGAGTGTAACTTTTTGGGGGAAGTTCTTTTCTATGAGGCTAGAGAGAATTTCTCTCTGACCTGTCATATGCTTAGAGGAACCATTGTCTATGAACTAAGTATCCTCTCCAGGTGTCACAGATCTTGAGAGGGTGGAAAATAAAACATAATCTTCAATTTCTTCTTTAGTCAACTTCATGGGTGGCTCATCATATTCAACTACATGGGAATGATTTATTTTGTTATTTCTCTTCTTGTATTCTTAACTTATGGCAGGACAATTCTTAGCAATATGTCCCATCTTATCACAATGATAACATTGATAAGAGGAGAATTATTTTTCTCTTCTTTGACCTTTCTGATATTTCTGGAATCTTCTTGGAGGGTGAGATTCTTTATGGAAGTGGGTGAAACTCTTTGGGGAGTGAGATTATTTATGGATATGGGTATCCTTTTGGAAATGAGACATTTTCTTTCCTCATTTAGCATGAGTATCTAGGGCTTGGTCTTCATCCCTTAAAAGTACCTCTTCTCGGTTAGCTACTCTTTCTTCTTCTTGAACACACTCTTCCCACGGATTGTCAAATTGAAGTTTCTCCTTTCTTGCACAGATGGTTTGGATGAAGGAATCCAAAGGTATTGTGAGATCATTAATATTTGTCATGATGAGTTCATATTCATCCAATTTGTCTCCAATTTTTTCTAATTGTTCTTTGAAATGAGTAACCCTAGAGAAATAGTCTTGAATTGTTTCTCCTTTCTGCATATTTGTATTCTTGAGTTGGGTTCTCAAGTTCATATTTTGGTTGATGCTCATTCCTTCATAAATTCTAGTTAGGGTATCAAACATATATTTTGGATTATTCTTAGAATATAGTTGAGGGATTAAGTCATATTTAATGGAGTCTGCAATGATCCTTTTGGCCCTAACCATATCCTTCTTGTACTTTGCTTTGGCTACATCTTCTTCAGATTCTGGTACATTTTCATTTATGAATTTTGTAAGGTCATTCTCTTCAAGAATGAGTGAAATCATGTACTTACATGAATGGAATTTTTTCACTCCTTCTAACTTGTCAACAAGCTTGGTGCTTACAGACATCTTGACCTGGAGCTAGGAAAATGACCGAAAAATGAAAGTGCTTAGAAAGTAAATTTGAACTTACCAAGAGATGCGCTGCGATGAAGTGAGTATGTTGGAGATATCTATTTTCAAAAATTCTAAGTTGTACCCTGATCCAAATGGATATTTGTGACCACCCAACTATTCCAACTAGCTCCTCGTGTCCGTTTTTTATTCAACATGTCTTTTTGTACTACTTTATAATTGTGAGTGTTTGGGTTTCAAAACATCATACAAATATCACTCATTACCATACATTTTTCACCTATGCTTCCATTATATCACTCATTATTCACCACCATGTCACTTCATTTTCCCTATTGTTCACCATTAATGGGTCTCATTTATATTTTCCAAATATTTTTATTTTTAAGAATTTGTAAGAGAAATTCTTGATTAAATATTAGAAAATAATATATTATACTTTATATATGGAAAATGGATTGTTTTTGTGACATGTGTAGGTGCCAAGGAAGCTTCCAAGACACCTTTATGTGGCCTTGCATGATCAAATTCGAATTTGAGAAGATAAACCTCATGGAGAAGATCA
>JZKD02S1672702.1:977062-995425 GCA_000966675.3 Picea glauca
GAGACTTTGTGAGTTGAGTCCTTGTAAGGGGACTGGAGTTTCCAACGAATCTTAGGAATTAGATAACAGATTTTAGTGTGTGTAAGAGATTCTATGAGTTGAGTCCTTGTAAGGGTATTAGAATCTCAGGCAAACATAAGCACTCTATTTTTAGTAGGTAGATTTGTTTAAATTGCAGAGGTGTTTAAGTGAGAAGGAACCAAAGTACAATCTCTTGTAAAAGAGTATTTTCTCCTGCTACATCAAACCCTCGTGAGAAGGAACCAAAGTACAATCTCTTGTAAAAGAGTATTGGCTCCTGCTACATCAAACCCTCGTGAGAAGGAACCAAAGTACAATCTCTTGTAAAAGAGTATTGGCTCCTGCTACATCAAACCCTCCTTTAGGTAGTTGAATATTTCTAGATATATAAATTTTAGGTAGTGCTTCTAAGTTTACCTTCCCGGGTTGACATTAAATGAACTCTGATTGACATCATCAATTAGAACTAAACAATGATTTCTACACTTTTGTGGCTATATGACGCCTCACACATTGTCCAGGTGGATACGGGTGGCCTCTTGCCTAATCCAACTGGATTAGTTTGTATGTTTTCATCTCAACACATATTGTTGTACTTCAAGGGCTATTTTGGGGCCCTAAACATTGTTTTCTTGACTCGCCACAGTCAAAATATAGACATAGTTAGAGTCTAATGATGGAATGTGTAGTTCTCTGAAAGACCTTTCCAATGGGATATCACACGCCAAAATGGAGGTCGTATGCAAAAGTTACGAGCCTAGGAAGTTGAGGTACCAAATTACACCAACTTACCCATAGGTCCCACATGACTTTTGGCATTTCACCTTCTAGGGTTAGGTTTTTGGATGTCTAGATTTTTGGCATTCATGAGTAATATGAAAAAGGCCTCTGGAGCCTCATTGTAATCCATTCTGATCAGATGGATTCACATAGAAACCACATCTCTTCTCAGAGATAACTAAAACCATTTGATCAAGTTTCAGTTCTGCAATTTTATAGTTTCGGCCTATTTCATTATTTAATTGAAGATATTGTTCATTGAATATTTGTGTTATTATTCCTATCTCTATGTTTATTGTATTCAGTCTGTTAATCAGTTCGTTCTACTCCTAAATATGGATCAGTGGTATTAGAACAGTCTTCTCTTCATTTATTTTTCTTCATGCATGTCCTCGACAGGGTCTGGGTACAAGAAGTTGGGACTCGAACCAATCGATCCATTACCATATCGGTTGCGTCGAGACTGAAAACAACCCATGGGAGACAAAAAGAAAGATGATGGAGTAGGAGATCCTATTAAAATGTTGCTCGAGGAATCCCTCGCACAACAAAGGAACTTTGCATAGATCCTTAGACGATTTCCCATGGGAGAAGCATATTCATCAGGTGACCATTTAACCCCCTCCAAGGTACAGGTAAATTTTGATATTCCATTATTTGAAGGAATGATAGATGTAGATGTTGTAGATATGTGGTTGAAACCACTGGAAGGATATTTTTCGATCCACAAATTTTTCGATCGGGAAAATATCACTTTTTCACTCCTCAAGGCCATTACCCATGTTAAAGACTGGTGGGATACTTAATCTGAGAAAAAGACCTTGGAGGAATTTTCAATTTTTGTGGTGGCCCCTACATGGGATTCTTTATGGGATGCCATTAAAGAAAAATACTACCCTGTTGGAATCTACGAGGATGAGTACACCAAATGGACCACCCTACATCAAGAAAGTGACCATACAGTACCAGAATTCACCAATATTTTCCATACCCTCCGCACCAAATTGGGTATTAAAGATTATGAGCGTCATCCGGTACTCAAATAATATGGCTGTTTGCATAGATACATTCAAATAGAAATGGATTTCCTAGAAATCGCCTCATTGGGCACAACTTATAGATACGTTGTCAATATCGAGCATAAATTTAAGCAAAAATGACGAGAGTTTGGGTCTACAAACCCCTCACAGTCGAAGCAGGGCAACGACAACCCCAACCCACACGATAGGGGACCAAGTCACGATGGATGCCCTCACGACAATCCTTCCAAGCTGCGACACAATAAGGGCAATGAGAAGATGAAGAAGGACACGGGGAAATGGTGTGACTACCATAAAATTCCTTGGCAGAACACCGACGAATGACGCTCCAAGAAATCCCTCATGGCCAAGCTGAAGGATTCTGAGTTTGAGCCCGATTCTAATTCCAAGTCAAATCCTGAAGGAGGGAAGAGGATTATCGATGTTGAACCTAGTGCCATGGTTTCTACCACCACATTCTGGCCAAGAAAACCAGAAGAACTAGAGGAAGGGGGATGCCTCTTTCACTCGTAGGTGTGGGTCAAGGGGGCTCTAATTCACTTCATTTTCGATAGAGGTATTCATAAGAACCTGATTTTAGCAGAGGTTTTAAGCGGCTAAAACTGCCAATGACACCACACCCGCAACCCTACACCATCGACTGGATTAATCAAGGATAGTATCTCTGGGTTAGCCAATAATGTCGTCTGCACTATGGCATCAATCCTTTCAAAGATGAGGTACTGTGTGATATTTCTCCCCTTAAATTTTGTGATGTTCTTTTAGGACAACCATATTTTTGGAAGTGTCATGTTGTGTATGAGTCTAGACCCCGCAGTGTTATTATTACTTTGGGTAGACAATTGTATAGTATCTCAGAGGTGGCACCACCTACTGCTATTTCTTTAATCTCTTCTAAGAAATGCAGTAAGGTCATTTCACAGACCAGGAAATTCGTCTTCTTTTTTATCCATGATCACAGTAAGAATAAGGTCACCGCCACATCTATGGCCTCTACACAACCCCTCTCTTTGCAATAGAAGCAAGTGGGTGGGATCGTGGAAGAATACAAAGACATCTTCATCTCACCTATAGGGGTACCGACACATTGCCAAGTCAAGCATCCAATTGATATAACCCATGATGCAACTATACCTAATGGACCAATCTATTGGTGCTCGCTAATGGAGAATGATGAAATTAGGCATCAGATCCAATAGCTTATTCAAAAGGGGCATATCAGACTCAACTCCTCCCCTTGCAGAAGCCTGATTGTACTGGTGCAGAATAAGGACGAGACTTGGAGAATCTGCATTGATTACAAAGCCTTAAAAAAAATCAAAGTCAGGAATCGCTACCCCATTCCCAGGATTGATGACCTTCTTTATCAACTCAAGGGGAAAATTTCTTCAGCAAGATTGACCTAAAGTCTGGATACCACTAGGTTCCCATCGAACTAACTGATGTCTAGAAGGCAACATTCAAGTCTAAATAAGGTCTTTACAAATGGCTATTCATGCCCTTTGGATTAACAGATGCACCAACCACTTTCATGAGGTTGATGGACGATGTATTGAGACCCTTCACCAAATCCTTTGTGGTAGTATATTTGGATGATATACTCATCTCCAACAGAATGTGGGAGGAGCACATGTGGCATATTCAACAGGTTTTGAGCACTCTACGACAACACAAGATTTATGCCAACCTAGAAAAATGCTCTTTTGGAATGAATAAGGTACAATACCTGAGCTACATTGTTGATGAGCATGGGGTACATGTTGATCCAACTAAGATCCAAGTCATTCGTGACTGGCCATCCTCAACCACATTGACCGAGCTTCAGAGCTTCTTAGGACTCACGAATGTTTATATACGGTTTATGTTGGGATTCTCCCATATTGCCTGGGCTCTCATCCAGGTGACCAAGGGTGGTGGTAAGACCAATTTCATGTGGGGGAAGGAGAAACAACGAGCATTCAAATATCTGAAACATTGTTTGTGCTCAGCTCCAGTACTCTCCTTTCCCGATCTACAACAACCATTCGATATTGAGACTGATGCATATGACTATGATGTGGGTGTAGTTCTCACTCAACATAGGCATCTGGTGGCATACCATAGTGAGACACTCTTCGGTACTGTCTGGAAATACCCCACCTATGACAAGGAAATGTATTCCATTGTACAAGATTGCCGTCAATGGAAACATTACATTCTAGTGAAAGAGATGATCATGTAAGTTTAAACCTGTGAAGTAAAGCAATGCATATAGATTCTTAAGCAAAACAAAAATTATTCAACAAAGATTTATATCGGAAACCCTTAATCGGGAGAAAAAATTTCAACACTTCATGGTATTGATTTCACCATTCACCATACAATATATATACAATGTTTTTAGGTATTCTGTAGATACCAAAACCCTAATCCATTAATACGAGATTAATTTAGAAAATTTCTAAAAATAGCAAAATCCACTAAAATAGAAAAAATGCCCAAAAAACATTTTCGGGGTGCTACCCCAAACCTTGAAGCCAAATGCTATGCCTAACCAGCCCCCCCCCCCCGGGACCCCCCTAGGAAGCGCTTGATGCACACAACAGAAAGATCACTACTAGAGGGATTGTCAGATGAAATTGTCGAATCTGATGCACCCACACACACACATGCAAAGAATATAACACATACCCAACATTCTCCCACTTTTTGTTTTCTTTTCATCCAGGGGTTCATAGGATTATATAGTCAACAATGCCCATTGTTACTCTACACTAGGAGAAATTTTCTATGCTCACAAAATTTGTCAATGAATCTGCAAAATTCTTCAAAGTGTCAACCTTTTCCAACAACACCTTCTTTTCTTCAACCATGTCTCTCACAAAGTGATACTGAACATCAATATGCTTTGTCTTCGAATGATAAGATGGGTTCTTTTCCAGGAATATTGCACTCTGATTGTCACAATCTAATATTACTGCTTGTTGTACCAACCCAATACCTAAACACAATCTCTGTAACCATATTGCTTCCTTGCTTGCATGAGTGGATGCCATGTATTCAGATTCTATATTTGAGAGTGCCACTACAGGATGTCTTTTTCTCATCCAACTGATTGCTCCTCCAAATAGGTTAAACACATACCCACTTGTAGATATTCTGTGATCTAGATCTCTAGCTCAGTCTGCATCAACAAATCCATGTATGTCCATCGCTATGTCCAACCCTGGTCTTCCTTGGTAGCACAATCCATAACTGGTAGTTCCATGAAGATACCTAAAGACCCTCTTTACTGTTGTCCAATGCTCCTTCCATGGTTTTGACATATACCTGCTCAAAACTCCCACAGCATGTGCAATGTCTATTCTATTACAGACCATTGCATACATCAAACTTCCAACTTCACTAGCATATGGAACATGGGACATGTCCTCTTCTTCTTCCTGTGTCTTGGGACACTGATCTATAGATAACTTTACACCTATAGGAATAGGAACCCTGATAGGTTTACTTCCATGCATATTAAACCTTTGCAATATCGCCTCAACATATTTTCTTTGATTCAACCATAGTTTCTTATTTGCATGATTGTTGCACCTCTTTTGTCACCTAAATGAGAAAAATAAGGGTGCTTACAAGCCCAGTTGGGTTAGCTAGGCAAGACAACAGTAGAGGAAAGAGTTAGAAGTATAAAGCATAAAAAATAAGCAAAGAATTAAACTAAGAGTGATAAAATAAATTAAACTAGATTGCATAAGGACATTAGAACAAGAAATAAACAAGACTCATGCCACCAATGGAAAGGATTGTATTAGTGGAAAGAAAACACCAAAGAGAAAGGGAGACCTTGGGTCCCCTCTTTCTCCAAGGGAGGGCTCTTGGACCCCCAAATATTGAGCTCTTCTTACAAGTAAGGAACTAAAATGAAATGGTGAAGAGAATCCAAAGCACATCCAATCTAGAGGTGACATGAATGGCTAACTGAAATGGTGCTAGCATGCTCTTGATAAGGACAAAGGATTCTCCAAGAGAATATCAACAACATAACAATACAAATGAATTCCTTGAAAATATAGTGCAGCCATGGCTTTCTTTTATAGCATAGCTTTGAGGTATTATGCAACCAGTTCTTAGTGTGAATAAGGGGCTCTTTAGGTCTTTGACCAACCCCCCAGTTAAATTCAACTGAGATTTGGATGTCAAATTGACTTGGAAGCTGAACCCGAAGTTGGTGGAAGGATGACCAATATCATAAATGCATTGTTTTGAGGTGTTCATGGATTTTTGAGTCCACATTCGTGCATCGGGAGCATGTGTGCTTTTGTGATGTTATCTGACTGTCGCACATGCGTGTGAGCCTTGAGTATTTTTCACGCATGCTGATTTTATTGCTGGTTGTATAGTTTTGGACCTTTTGGAGATGTAGTTTTGGTCCATGAGTGAACTAATGAGTGTTTTGAAGATGCTGGATTCCTGTAACCATTTGCGGATGAAATTCTGGTGATAATAGATGCCCCCTGATGTGTGAGGTTAGGAGCATACGTATAGCCAAAATACATCAATGTTTCTTCTACTGAGAGTACCTGTGTAAGAAAGAGTGTTGTGGGGAGTGTCAAGAGAAACCCAATGGAAGGAGAGGGGAACCTGTAGGACCCAAGCCTTTCCCAAGGTGTGGGAGAAAAAATAAAACTGTGTACAAACGAGGTGGGCATGCCCCATGCTCGTGTCATGTAACTCAAAAAGATGTAATACAGTAACTGAAGCTATGTTGTTGACGTAGATCATTACAACGCCCTCCAGGGTAGTTTGATAATATCAAAGGACAATTCTGATGGTGAACAAACTCTAAAAAAGGTAAGGACACCTGTGAGAAGTGTCGATAATGTGTAGACATTGATAGTCTATCAAATTTCATAGGTCTTTCGCTAAGATAAAAAAATTGTAATAGTCACAAAGTAAGACCCACCGTAACATGAGATAGTGTTGAAGTCGAATGTTATGGGGGTCAACAACAATAGAGAACAATGGTGGTTTTCCCTGTGTCGTCTGAGACTCCTAATTGTAAAGGTAATGAGAGTCAAGATACTGTCTCCCTTCTGGAAACTGTGTTGATGTCGACAGAAAGGGAGACATGACTCCAAGAAGCAAAGGGCTTCTTGAAATCCATTGGATGAGATCAAGAACTGATTAGGTACATGGACGAAGGCAAGATGTGGTGAGACTCAATACTTCCCTTAGTTGGGGAGATATGCAAAGTGGAAACAACTGTAAAACTGAATCTAGCATTAGGGAGAGGACTAGATGAGGGTGAGTTGTGCCAGAGGTTCGACAAAATGGACAAACAAAGAGATAAAAAAGGTGTATGGGTTGTAAGATACTTGGGGTTTATGGATAATTTCATTGATGTCAGGAAGTGAAAAATGCCCCAACCAAGGGCGACAAGGGTTTCTTTGCTGGGAAAAGGAAGGTCGCTAAAGGCAACAACAAAAATCTATGAAAATGCGAAAAAAGGGTTTGTACAATTATTAAAAGAATAAAAAATAATTTGGGATAACTATGCAGATATAGAAATGGGTACTCCAGTGTAAGATGCTTGGCCTGATGATGGCGCAAGTTGATTTGGAAAACAAGTGGAGGGTTAGGGCCCCATAGGCTGGTTTCTATATTAGGGAAATATATGGAGGACAATCTACAGAGGGGCAAACTGACGGTGGATGAAATGGATGGATAATGATATTGTGGGGGTGTAGTCAAAATAGAACCATGATGAAGTAACCTAGGATTCCATTTGGGTAGGTTAGCAAAATGAGGAGAAGGAGTATGTGGTTGGTTCTCGACATTATGTAAGACTATTGGGACTCCCATCCCTAAAGGGTGAAAAACAACATGAGTGTCAAAATTCCCATGGGAACTATGAATGGGACAACTCATGTGGGGGAGAGTGCTACCGGGTGACAGTACCAAAATGCAATGGAGGTTACAGTACTACAGAGCTGAATATAGGGATCCTAGAGGAAAAGATCAGAAGGTGTGACTAGGAGATGAATTTTGATATTCAGAGGGAATGACTACATGCCAGTGTTGATAATATACCTAAAAGGATATTGCTAAGGTGTAAAGATCAGGTACTTGCACACATGAAAACTAAATACCTGACGTGAACAATATCTGAAGAGAAAGATTATATAGCAGTTATTCAATAATGTAAGCATGCGTACTTGAGCGTAATATGAGAAAAATGTCCCCCGGGGGCTGAGGATGGAAAATGGCCTGGGGAATGGAATTATGTAGTTAATGGGGTCTTGATCCCATGGCAGAAGACAAATTGAAAAATGGGTGCCCAGAGCTCCCAGAATTGAGTCGGGAAGCTTGGAAAAATGGACTATATATAGTTGTAGGGCCCACAAAGCCACCTCATTTGTACCTGTTGTCTTATTGAGTGGATAAGAGATTTTAGAGGAGTTTTGGAGATTTAGAGAGATCGAGGCAACCGATTCAGGATCAATGAGCTTCAGGTTAGTTGTCGTATCCTCCTGCATAGAAGTAGGGTTTCTGTTTTTGGGCAGGGCCTGTACGGAGGGTCGTACAGGGGGTTTTGTGGGTGTGGCCTCCCCGTGCGTGGGCGATCAACAAATTCGTGCACACGGGTGCATGCCTGTAATGCGAAAATCCATGCATGGGGGTGTCCTAATGTGGAAAATAGGCACAGATGGCATGTGCGCCTGTGCAAGGAAAAACTACGCATACATGAGTGTTTGTATTCCTAAAAGTTGTGCATGTGTGTGTAGCTGTGTAGTGAACACACACGCTATGATGCACGCTTGTATGTGTGACAGAGGTGCATGCATGCGCCTCTGTATGGACAAAATTCGTGCATGAGTGCACGACTGGGGGATGAACAAGCATGCATCTGTGTGCACCTGTGGGTAAAAACAACTGCGCCTTTGAGGCAAAACTGGAGGGTGTAAAAACTTATCTTTTTTTTGGAGATTTTGATGTTTTTGTGGTTTATGATGGCTAATCTAGTGCTGTATATGTGGATGCAAGTGATCATTTGGATGATGTTGGTTCACTAGAGAGAGAGGGATTGGTCATGCTTGAGGGAGGCAGTGAGGAATGAGGATCCAACAGTTCGAGATGCTTTGGAAACATGTGGGCTACTGAAGTTTTTTGAGTGTTCACTAATGTGGGCACATGAGTATCTTTTGTAGTTTCTGATCAGGATGTGGAGTCCTGACTTGCATTTCTTTATGGTGTAGGGTGAGTAGTTAGCCTTCATTGCAGTGGAGGAGGTATATTTTCTGATTGGGCTCCCTTTTCTGGGAAATCCACTACCGATGGAGCCCGTAGTACCCGAGGATGGTCAGTTGGTTGTCTTAGCCTGGAGATATTGTTCGGGGGAAAAATTTATGTCACACTCTGTGGTGAGTATTGGGGCGATGGATGCCCTTGTACATTTTTGCATGGAAGTGATGATCGTGAGAGTCTACAGGTCTCTCACGACTGAGCAGATCAGTGGAGGTCAACTGAGGATCATGGAGAGGGCACTGGCGGGCGAGCATTTTGCCTGGGGCTTGATGCTCCATGCCAATATGGTAGGGAATCTTGACAGGTGTCGTGTTGCTAACTCCAGGGAGTTTTCCTTTGGGTCTATCTTGGTGGAATGGTTTTTGGAGAGGGTGTCGATGTTGTGCCCTAGAGTGATATTGGGCGCACCTGGTGTGCAAGAGATGCGACTACAGCAGTGGGCGACGATCCTGGTTCGTCAAGGTGGTGGGGAGGGTGGACACTATTTCACAGCTGAGGCTGCACAGGTGTGGTTTCATATGCCACAGATCATACTGCAGTATTCCTATTGTGGGGTGGAATTCTAGGATGATTCGAATATGGTGTTACCCCCAGGAGAGGTGTTCGACCGCAGAGGTATGATGTGATGTTTGTGGGTTTTGATATGTAGATAGTATAGGATGTATATTTTATGTATGGGTGGATGCTAATGCTATCACTTGTTTTTTGTATGTTCAGATGTGGGACCTCATGGGCATGAGGTGGATTTGGTTAGAGTGTCGGCTCATCAGGGGATGGTGAGGCCTCTGTGGGTAGGATAGTGACGATGACAGGATGATGCTAGGGCGAGGCCCACTGATGATGAGAGAGTGTCTATGTGACACCAGTTTGATGACCCTGGTGCAGGGCCATCGCATGATACTCTGGCAGAGGTTGGGGGAGAGTTTGAGGATGTTTTTCGTCGCTTGGAGGTGGTACTACAGGGAGTGCCTGAGGGCATGTCGTCACAGATTCCAGATGAGGGAGTCCTAGAGCAATGTGTGGGTGTTCCAGTAGTGTGGTGAACCATGATTAAGAGAGAAACTATAGCAGGGGTGACGATGACGGGGAGGCTACCTCCAGGACCTGAGGGATCCCTAGTTGGTGGGGCCCCTCCTCCAGAGAGAGGGCCAGGTGGTGGAGCTTTAGAGGTGCCATGAGTGCCTCTATAGTTATGTATTTTTTTTATCTATATAGGCTAGTGATCCCATTTTGTATATGGTGGTGTAGCATCATTTTGTATCTATAGGGAAGGTGGTTTACCTACCTATGGATGTTGTACCTAATGTACTATTTTTTGTAAACACTAATGACACATTAATCGGTATATATATATGTCTGGATATACATGTTTGGGATCTTTGTTGTGTTGAATTGTATTGATGTTTTTTAGTGTTTTGTGATGATGTCTAATCTATATGTTGTGACAGACTGTTGATGATTTATGTATGAGTACTGGTATTTTGATGTGATAAATGCCAATCTAACACTTGGTTAGCCATATTATCTACTATTTGATTAAATTGTCTTATCTTATCTGTAAATGTGATGGAATCAAAATGTCAAGAAAAAAGTCTAACTTGCGGGTATTTGCAGAAGAGGCAAGGATTGCAGACACGGTACACATTGTTGAGATGGAGGAAAACCAGTTGGGAATCTAGTAGAATGCTAAGGTGACGAATATGGCGATGGCTAGACTCAGCGAGGAGGCTAATGACAACTATGTACTCTGCTTGGTTATTGGTTGTTGAACCCAAACATATGCTGCTGGAGTGGAGCAGTTCATGTGAGGGTGAATAGAGGGCCCAAGCGGTTGAAGCGAGATTCTGTGTCCAACGGCTAGCTCCGCCAGTGTAACCGATGTGGTAGGCTGATGGAGGAGGCATTTGTCAATAACACAAATGATAGATTAGACGTGAGGTATTGAAGAAATAAGATTAAAAACTCTACAAAAATGTATAAAAAGAAATAGCCTATTGTAGAATGGCTATGCTTAGGCATACAATTTCTTTAAGTACAATCCGTTGACGGGTTCATTGAGATGGTGGACTTCAGGAGAGGCCAAAATGTATTCACCTTTAGTGAGGAAATGTTGGATGATGTAAGGTCCATGCCAAAGTGACTCAAATTTTCCATGGCTGAGGGTATCGTGAGCGATATCGTAAGAAAGGATGAGGTTGACTTCGTTGAATGAGCGAAGGTTGACATAGTGATCAAAGGTATATTTTGACCATTTTTTGGCCACCTCATTGTTTTGTAATGAAGATCGATGATCCTCATCTAGGGAATCTAAGTTCAACAAACACTACTCCATTGGCACAATGTCGGGTAATATCTCAATAGCGGTGTGTAAGGTGGGAATTTTTCACTCGATGGGAAGAGTGGCCTCGACCCTGTGGACTAGATGAAATGGTGTGAAACCACTGGCAGTTTTTATTGCTATGTGATAATCCCATAGCGCGGAAAATAACATATGATGCCAATTAGTCTTATGTTTGTTAACCATGCATTGCAACATGGTTTTGAGGACCTTGTTGACTGCTTCGACTTGTCCATTTGAATGAGGGTAGTATGAGGAGGAAAACTCATGGGAGAAGCCTAACCTGGATGAGAGTTCGACGAAAATATCATTCTCAAAATGTTTCCCTTGATCAAAGACTAGTTGTAGTGGTACTCCAAAACAGGAAATGACGTGGTTAAATAAAAAACACATTGTAGTGTCAGCAGTATTGTTGAAGGTAGGCATGGCTTCAACCCGCTTGGTGAAGTAATCGATTGCAACGATGATGTATTTGTGTCCATTGCTAGATGGAGGATTGCAAGTCATGAAGTCTATGCCCAATTTGCAAAAGGGGCCGATAGTAATGACTGGGTGTAGAAGAGAAGGTGGTGCTCATGCTTTGTTGGCATAAAGATGAAATTTGTCACATCTCTTCACATCATGGATGAAATCGTGAAATAATGTAGGAAAAAAGTAACCGACGTGAATGATTTTTTGAGCGGTGGACATCACTGAGAGGTGGCCCCCCGCAAGCGCCACTATGGAAGTCATTCAAGGCTCGATCGGCCTTGTTGATAGTCAAACATTGGTAGAGTACAGTGTCAACTCTTTGCTGATATAAGATATGAATGATAAGTAGGTAGTAGGGAGACTGGTGATGAATATGTCGACGATCATCTCGAGAGAGGTGGTTTCAGAATTTCTGTGATCGGAGGTAGAAGAGAATATTGTTGCACCAAGGGTCATCCGAGGGGATGTAAAAGAGATGTTCGTCGGGGAAGTCAGTATTGACAGGGGTATGGGTAGTATTGGAGGGGAACACCATGATGAATTTGGTGAGGATGAGGGCTTTCTTTCTCTTGGGTGTTGACAATTCAAGGTCGTACTCTTGAAGGATGACGATCCATCGAGAAAATTTATCGTTAATTTTCCAATGACTGAGAAAGTATTGCATGGGGTTGGAATATTCTATGACTTTGGTAGTTCAAAGAAGAATGTAATGGTGTAGCTTCTGAACTGTGAGGACAACTGCAAGGGCTAGTTTCTCTTCATGATTGTATTTCAAGGGTGTCCCTGAAATGTTTTTACTAATGTAGTAAATTACATGCTCACGGTCGTCATCCCCTATTTGGACAAGAACTTCTTCTACTGAGACGATTGAGGCCGATATGTAGAGGATATAGTTGCGGTTATAGTCAGGTGGACTAATCAATGAGGCATTGGAGAGGGGCGCTTTAAGATCATCAAAAGCAGTTTGGGCATGTTCGTCCCATTGGAATGGGATATCATGACGTAAGAGGCAAAATAAACCATGTGCCCGAGTGGTGTAATTAGGGACAAAGCGACACAAAAAGTTACCTTTTCCTTGTAGGCTCTGCAGTTGGCATAAATTTCACGGTGGGGGAATTTTCGTGATGGATTGGACCTTGAGGGGGTCAACTATAATGCCACGTTGGGAAACGATAAACCCAAGGAGGCACCCAACAGTGACGTAGAACACACACTTGAGTGGATTCAAGCAGATGTTGTAATGATGACACCGTTGGAAGATGATTCGTAAATCATTGAGATGTTGAATGCGTTTTTTGGAGCGAGCAGTGAGATCGTCCAAGTAGGCGAGAATGATTTGAGCCAGATCATGAAAAATGTATGTCATGGCATGTTGGAAAGTGGCTCCTGCATTTTTGAGGCCGAAAGGCATGACACAATAAGCAAAGGTGCCCCAGGGGGTAGTAAATGCGGTTTTGTACTGATTGACTGGGTGAATTTGAATTTGGTTGTAGCCAGAGAAATCATCCATGAAAGACAGGGCCTCGTGACCGGTGCAATCATCGATAATTTGGTCGATAAAGGGCGTTGGAAAGTTGTCCTTGGGATAGGTGTGATTGAGATCGTGAAAGTTCATACAAACGTGGATAGTGCCCTATTTTTTGTTGACAGGGACAGGGTTGGAGACCCATGATGTATATGTGATGGGGTATATGAACCCTGCAGTGTGTAATTTGTCAATTTCGTCTTTGATGGTTGCAGCTTTGGATGGGTGTAGCAGACACTATTTTTGATGAACATGTGTGATATCAGGCCAGGTGTCTATACGATGTTCGACAATAGAGGGATCAAGGCCAGGAATCTCTATGTATGACCATGAAAAAATGTCCCGGTATTCTTGGAAGAGAGCTTTGTAGGCAGTGATTTCTGTAGGAGAGCATGCAGTGCCAATGGTTATTTCCTCTACGCCCCTAGATTTGATGGAAATATTTATTTTGATGGTGGGGTAAATATTGGCCATATTTCCTTTTTCAAAAGCGTATGGGGTAGGGATAGGGTTATTGAACCAATCTATATGCCCTGATGGGAGAAAATCTTTGGTTTTGACTGCGTATATGGGGTTTTGGTTAGGAGGTGTGAAGGCTTCGTGTGAAGGAAAAAGTGCTCTGTGGTGGAGTGTGTCCCATGGGAAATCGGGTGTAGTTAACTCCTCAAGGATGTCTTCGTCACAGTGAAACTTTCAGAAATATAGGGGATCAAGAGGAGTAAATTTGGTGATGGTCACCATGAGGTCATTTTATGGTGGTGACGATGGAGATAGGGTATCACAAGGAGGTTGCGATGGTTCGCTCGACATAAACCAAATATTGAGATATGGTGGGTTGAAAATGGTAGTTGGGCATAGAATTTTCGTGGGGAAATGAATTGGAGAATTGGGGGGATTTGGGGGAAAATACTCATATGAATCATCCAGAAATCATGGGGGAATAGGGAGTGCCTCAGGTTCTGGCGAGAAGATATGAACCACATCAGGTGATGGGGTAGGGGTACTCACTGGTCCTACTAGAGGGGGGTGTAGGATTTTGAATAAGGGTCAGTTGGCGATGCTTGTATTCAATGATCATAGGACATTGATATGTGAAATGATCAAGTAATTCACATATAGAGCAAGGAAATATCATACGTTCATTGATTGAGGTCATGACATAATGGATGTTGGTGATATGTGTTGGGGTGGGTTCTTGCTGAAATCTCTGGCGTACGGCTGATAACGTCTGCCAGAATTGAGGTAATGCTGGAAAATGGTGTGTGTAATGGTCATATTCTGAATAGACGACACATGCAAATTTGGTTTGCAATCCTTTGCTACTTGTGTTATGGGATATAGCGACAGTACTGGATGAAGCGACGAGTAGTGGTGGTGCTCGAGGGAGTTGAATTAGATTGCGTATCTCGGGGAGAGATGGGAACTTGTTGGTGGGGTGTCTATATTTCTTTCATAGCGTGCAAGGAGGTTGGACACGTGGGGGAAGTGGAGCGGTGTTCTCTTTATTCTTCCATCTGTCTCCAGTTGTAAGAGTGGTATTAGTGACTAGGGGTGTGGGGGGTGTGGCAGGAGTAAGTATGGGAATATGCATGGGTACTCCTTCTGTTTGGGGAGGGAGGGATGGTTGAGGGACCATATTAGGAGGATGTAAATACCAAACTGGGATTTCCAACACCATATTAGGAAGGGTGAGCATTGCGACTACTTGGAAAGCTTCTATGCCCAGTGGGGGGTAAAAGAAAGGGATTTTTGTAATGGTTTGGGGGACTGTTTCCCAAACCAGGATATGGCCCTGGGGTATGTTAACGGGTAAATAGTTAAGTGTAGACATGAATCGATCCCCCTAGATCCACCTATATCTAGAACAAAACACGACAGGACATGGCGCTTTCCCTAGGCTCTAATCATCATATTTACTACCGAACAAAAGATGATAGACATACCTTTAAATGTCACTTCCTTATGTATTTTTTGTTCCTGTTTCACTCCAGTGCTCTTGTGATACTAATCCTACAGTGAGACACAAACCAGCCAAAGTGAAAGCAAAGAGAGTGTATTCAATGACAACCTATGCATATGATCAAGGAATTATGCAATAAAATAAATATAATTCTATGGGAAAGAAACATGACACTGTATTATATTAATAATAGGAAGAGAGATTACAACCAGATGTCTTGATGTCGTAAGGTTCCTCCCAATAGTTCCTTGCTTCCCACACACTTCTTGCTCCAAGTATTCTAATACCATGGATGTGATAGATACTGATAATCTATCTTGACAAAGCAAAGCTCAAAGCCAATCTAACCAAGCTAACAAGTTCAAAGAGTTTCCAACCCAATCAAGCTAACTTTCTCCATGAGAGCTCCTCTCCTTTTATAAGCTAAAGAGGATAAGGTGAGGAGGTTAGGATGATCCCACTAAATCATGAAAGCAAGTAAGATTCAAACCATTTTGAGGCCACCTCACCATAGAAGCTTCTCTTTCTAGAACCATCGAGAAAATGTTCATTTTTCCTATGTACAAAGGCTATTGTGACCTGGCTATAGTGCAACCTGTGGAAATTTTGTGCCCTAGCTATAGTGCAGCCTGTAGAAATCAGGCATTTCCACACCCTATCTATGGTACAGCCCATGGAAATCCTCCAAAATAGGGTTTTTACAGAGGAAAACACAACTTCATCTCTTAGGAAAAGTTCTTCTCCCTTCTTTCTTTAGGAATTTAGGCCACTGACCCTTCTAAAGGCAATAGATAGGTTTACATAAAAAAAATTTAGGTCGAGTCACCAATTTTGTTAATGGGTAAATCGTTAAGTGTGAACACAAATTGATCCCCCTAGATCCACCTAGATCTAAAAAAAAACACGACAGGACATGGCACTTTCCCTAGGCTCTAATCATCAAATTTACTACCAAACAAAATATGATAGACATACCTTTAAATGTTGCTTCCTTATGTCTTTGTTGTTCCTGTTTCTCTCCGGTGCTCTTGTGATATTGATTTTGTAGTGAGACACAAACCAACCAAAGTGAAAGCAGAGAGAGTATATTAAATGACAACCTATGCATATGATCAAGGAATTGTGCAATAAAATAAAGATAATTATATGGGAAAGAAGCATGCCACTGTATTATTTTAAATAATAGGAAGAGAGATTACAACCAGATGCCTTGATGTCGTAAGGTTCCTTCCAACAGTTCCTTCCTTCCCACACATTTCTTTCTCCAAGGATACTGAGACCATGGATCTGATAGCTACTCACAATCTATCTTGACAAATAAAAGCTCAAGGCCAATCTAACCAAGCTAACAAGATCAAAGAGTTTCCAACCCAATCAAGCTAACTTTCTCCATGAGAGCTCCTCTCCTTTTATAAGCTAAAGAGGATAAGGTGAGGAGGTTAGGATGATCCCACTAAATCATGAAAGCGAGTAAGATTCAAACCATTTTGAGGCCACCTCACCATAGAAGCTTCTCCTTCTAGAACCATCGAGAAAATGTTCATTTTTCCTATGTACAAAGGCTATTGTGACCTGGCTATAGTGCAACCTGTGGAAATTTTGCGCCCTAGCTATAGTGCAGCCTGTAGAAATCAGGCATTTCCACACCCTATCTATGGTACAACCCATGGAAATCCTCCAAAATAGGGTTTTTACAGAGGAAAACACAACTTCATCTCTTAGGAAAAGTTCTTCTCCCTTCTTTCTTTAGGAATTTAGGCCACTGACCCTTCTAAAGGCAATAGATAGGTTTACATAAAAAAAATTTAGGTCGAGTCACCAATTTTGTTAATGGGTAAATCGTTAAGTGTGAACACAAATTGATCCCCCTAGATCCACCTAGATCTAAAAAAAAACACGACAGGACATGGCACTTTCCCTAGTCTCTAATCATCAAATTTACTACCAAACAAAATATGATAGACATACCTTTAAATGTTGCTTCCTTATGTCTTTGTTGTTCTTGTTTCTCTCCGGTGCTCTTGTGATATTGATCTTGTAGTGAGACACAAACCAACCAAAGTGAAAGCAGAGAGAGTATATTAAATGACAACCTATGTATATGATCAAGGAATTGTGCAATAAAATAAAGATAATTATATGGGAAAGAAGCATGCCACTGTATTATTTTAAATAATAGGAAGAGAGATTACAACCAAATGCCTTGATGTCGTAAGGTTCCTTCCAACAGTTCCTTCCTTCCCACACACTTCTTTCTCCAAGGATACTGAGACCATGGATCTGATAGCTACTCACAATCTATCTTGACAAATAAAAGCTCAAGGCCAATCTAACCAAGCTAACAAGCTCAAATAATTTCTAACCCAATCAAGCTAACTTTCTCCATGAGAGATCATCTCCTTTTATAAGCTGAAGAGGATAAGGTGAGGAGGTTAGGATGATCCCACTAAATCATGAAAGCGAGTAAGATCCAAACCATTCGGAGGCCACCTCACCATAGAAGCTTCTTCTTCTAGAACCATCAAGAAAATGCTCATTTTTTCTATGTACGAAGACCGCCCTGACTTGGCTATAGTGCAGCCTGTGCAGATTACATGCCCTAGCTATAGTACAACCTACGGGAATCAAGAATTTCCACACCCTAGCTATGGTGCATCCCATGAAAATCCTCCAAAATAGGGTTTTTACAGAGGAAAACACAACTTCATCTCTCGGGAAAAGTTCTTCTCCCTTCTTTCTTTAGGAATTCAGGCCACTGACCCTTCTGAAGGCAACATATAGGTTTACGTCATTAACAGTTACAGGGATGATGAAAATAATGTGTAACAGAGAGCCCCCCAAAGTATGAAGTTAGAATAGAGTGGTAGCTGAAATACTTTGTCGAGTGTGTGTAGGGAACAAGGTATTGGACACACCTACCACACTTAAAGGGGGGGGGGGG
>JZKD02S1672702.1:1009975-1027268 GCA_000966675.3 Picea glauca
TAATGAGTCATCTATACATTTTTCCAACAATGCATCATATACCAATGAAACCACATCAATCCATCTTCATCATGTATCAATGACAACTCATTGATCCATCTTCATCTATGCATTCACATCAAGGAAAATACATATCATATTACATCAATCATCAATCAAACAATCCTTTGACATCAATCAATCAAACCATTGGCATCAATGAAAACATGATCCAACACAAGGAACAGTCGGTCAGAAACATGCCAACAAACAAGGAAATACAGTACAATAATATATCATCACTGAGGTAGGCATTCCCATACTCATAATACAAATGAATCAAAGTATAAATGCCGACATGTGAAGATCCATATCAAGTAAGATAGGTCATGGCCACCAAACATACAAAATGGATCCATGACATTATGACTCAAATCTGAACATAGCCACCAAAAATACACTGTGGATCTATATGTTAAAGACTCAAATTTGAACATAACCACGATACATATAATGTGGATCTATGCAACAGTACAAACTGAATATACTCCAACACAACTTGAACCTATGAGAAAATATTCAGGGTCTTCATCTCCACCACTCTATATTGCAAATCTAACCATGTGATTATAGGTGTTGAAGTCGAACATGGTAGAAACCGCTTGATTACTGGTCCTTAGAGAATACCGTTAACAAGTGCGAGGGAAATTTCCATTAATGTCAATGACTCCCAAGGTACTCTAGTACAATCCAATGAATGTGAATTAATGATCTGAAGTCGAACACTCAATGAAATCTCCCGATCAAGGGTCAATAATAAAAACCCATTGTCGAAAGAGAGGAAAACTTCCATTGAGGCATGCAAGTTCCAAGGTACCAATTGGTTTCTTAGTCTGATTCCTGAATAATGAGTTGAATTCGACAGGAAAAGGCTTGTCACAGGAGGGCCTTAATGTATCCCACATCAATGACACAAAATGGGTAACAAGGTTTGATGTAGATCAGAGTAACAAGTGATTCAGGACTGACTCAGGGATGACCTATGCAATAGAAGGCTTGAGGACTACAGAAGTGGCCGATGCAATAGAAGGATTTTTGGGTTGAACATCTCTTTGAACATATTGATGACAAGACAACTGTCTTGGAAAAACCTGACTCAACAACATGGATCATAGACCAATTTGTAATCTTAAAGGAGTATGATTAAGAGACAAGTGGATTTTCCAACCTAGACACAAAGCGAGTGAAAGGGTGTCATGTTCAAAGGTGACTCTTCCACAGAATACAAGTTTAGACACATTTCTTTCCCAATTTCCCCTCTACCATTTCTGGTGAGTACCTCTTTATTGTTACACAAGCTTGAGGAGGATAACATATGCTTGATATGTAAGCTCATCCTTCGGATGAGCCCCTCAGAGTATGTTTAACGAACCCTACGAAGGAGTGGTTCAGTCCCATATGGGCCTTTCGATGTTTGTTTAATGAGTCCAAAGAAGGAAAACTCAGGGGTTTTTCATGTTTATAGAGTCTGAAAAAAACTTAAAGAGAACTCTCTCAGTTCCTTTTTCGTAAAGTAGTATGATGAGACAAAAAAAGAGATAAATTATCGCTCAATAGACATTTTCTTCAAATACTTTAATGAGCATGAAAAGAACAAGGTCGCTCGACAATATTTTCATGTTTAGAGAGTCTGAAAAGAGCTTAAAGGGAACTCTAGGGGTTTCCTTTTTTGTATAACCTTTATGAGTCCGAAAAAGTGATAAAATTATACTCAGTTACATTCTCACGTATTTACGAGCACCAGAAAGAACAAAGACTAATCTAGGTAACTTATTCTCATGTATTTATGAGCATGAGAAAGAACAAAGACTAAGCTCGAGATTGTTTTCATTTTTATGCAAGCTTTAAAACAAAACAAAACTATGCTTGGGATAGATTTTAATTTTTACAAAAGATTAAAAACTAAACAAAACTATGCTTGAATCTGGTTTCATTTTTACACAATCTTGAACAAGAGGAAACTACGCTTGGTCCTGGTTTCATTTTTACACAAGCTTGAACCAGAGGAAAACTATGCTTGGAGTAGGTGGTTTCATTTTTTAAACAAGCTTGAACCATAAAAAAATATGCTTGGACTTCCCAACACATAACACAGGGACGGTTGGTACTTAGCCCCCAGCTTAAGAAGCTAGTGGCTCAACTTTAGCATGAAGTCCAGAGGCTGGAAGCATTTCCCCCCAAGCTTCATCTCATCCAACTACAAAGGAGAATGAAATGAAGCTTCAAATACTATACGAAGGACTTGACTCAAACAAAGAGGGGGAAGTTGTTTCATTTTTTAATGAGCTTGACACATGAGAATAACTATGCTCCTGACTCTAGGTATAATCCCCAAACCACTATTTCATTTTTTAATGAGCTTGACACAGAAAAAAAAACTATGCTCATAACCTCTGTTTCATTTTTTAGCGAGGTTTCCACATAGACACAAAACTATCCTCGTATCTGGTTTCATTTTTTAACGAGCTTGAAATCAGAAAATCATACTCAAAGCTGGTTTCATTTTTTAACGAGCTTGAAATCAGAAAATCATGCTTGAAGTTGGTTTCATTTTTTAATGAGCTTGAAATCAAAAAATCATGCTCGAAGCTGGTTTCATTTTTTAACGAGCTTGAAATCAGAAAATCATGCTCGAAGTTGGTTTCATTTTTTAACGAGCTTGAAATCAGAGAACCATGCTCAAAAATCTGTTCTTGATCATGGCTTCCAAGAGGATAGTGCTCTGGAAGGACAACATGTCAAGGGACATAACTCAGTCATGGCCTCCAAGAGATCTTCACTTGATGGAAGAAACACACTCTAGGAGGAACACATGTCGAGGACTGTGATAGGGGTAAAGAGATCATGCTCTAAAAACCCGATCAAAGAGATCACCATGTTAACTAATGGATCCAAATAATCAGAAGATGAAGTCATGGGAGACAATGCCACATAATTAACATGTGGCGGGGGCGATACCATATGCATATGAGAACCATTTAAGGAGGTAATCCAGTCAGGACCGATGAATGAAAGTTGATCAATAGTCACAATTCTTCCATCGTGAGGGAAAGATATCACACGAAAAAGAGTGGACACAATAGCTTTCATGGCATAGACATAATCCCACCCAAGGAGTAAAGAGAAATATAAGGGGTCTTGGACTACCATTACATCAATAAAGACAGTTTTCCCTTCCAAAGTTACAGGAATGAGGAAGGGTCCCTAAAGTTTGACTGGTTCTTCTATTAAAAGCTAACAGATTCAGCATAACTGGGGCAAGCTGAGAAAAACCCAAAGCTTTCCAAACAAATGAGGACAAAATACTAACAAATTAACCTTCATATATCAACATTTGAGGAACGTCCCGACCAAAAAATTTCAATGTAATCTGGAAAGGAATGTGAGAGGGAAGACAAGGTCTAGTTAGCACATCCCAATCAAAATGGATGGCCTCATTACTTGGAGGGGGTTCCACGGGAGAAGGAGGAATACCTCCCGGCATGGTAGAGTCTGTATCAATGAGAAAAATGTGGGTAGTATTAGGTTTACTCTCTTGTAGGAGAGTAGGATCTACCGATGATGAGATCAAATCAACCACTTAGGTTTCATTCTCCAAGGGGAGAATGGGGTCAATGGGTGGAGACGGATCGACCACTTGGGTTTCACTCTCTGGTGGGAGAGTGGGATTGACCAAGGATGGGATCAAATCAACCACTTGGGTTTCACTCTTTAACAAGAGAGTGGGATCGACCGAGGATGGGATCAGATCGACCACTTGGCCAACTGGTTTGACTAAAGAAGTGACCATGTTGATTACATGATCAACCAGATTGACCGACGAAGGGGTCGGATTGATCATCCCATCAACTGCAGGTGGGTCGAGAGTAATCTTGCGATAAGCAACGAGAAGTTGAGGCTCTGAAACACTCATGTCTTCCATGAATTTTGAGGCTTCTTCCATACGAGGGAAAAGGTGAGTGAGATGACGCCCTTTTCATAACATACACGAGAACTTGACTCTACTTTTCTTATTCCCAATGATATCTCGACTAGTTGATGGGGGGTCAACATGTTTTTCAGAGGCTAATGACATGGGTTGGAAAGGAGTTGTAGACCATGCTTCTATGAACTTGGATAGACCAGGGAAATACTTAAGAAGATGGCTACCCTTACACAGTTTGAAAGGGTACTTGGGCTTACAGGTTATTTGGGTGATCTTGACATCATCAACATTCCTGGCATGATCAACAGTAACGAATTTCTTTCCAACATGCCTGCCAGTGGTTGGAAGTTTGGACCCTTGTTTATTTTTCTTCTTCTTATTCTTCCTTTTCTTCTTCTTCTTATCCACCGAGTTACTATCTTTAGAGATTTCACTCAGTGAAGAAGAGGAAATGGAAGAAGACCTTGCAATTGAAGAAGGTGAAGAATTTATTACTGGTGAACAAGGTGAAGGATCAACATGAGGTTGATTCTCTTGGGAGGAATTTCTTACGACTGAATCACTTACTGCATTCAATATTACCTGAGTGGAAAAAAACCATACCGGTAATCCAATTGTGAGACCTGGAAGGCTCAAAGTAGTGATGTGAGGAGGACCAATGTTTAGGTAAGAAGGAAAAACAAAAGGTTCCCCCGACAAAGGGGTTCCTTCATTGGTCATTTAGGGAAATGACACCATTAAAATATATATCCAATCTAGAGTCCACTAGGTAAAACAAACAACACACGCTAAAAGTCTAGGAAGCAAGAAAACAAACAAAACCTTCTCACAATGAGCACACTAGTTGGTGATGAAATCCAATGTCGCGGGAACAAAGTAAGAAGGGGATGAGATAGAGCGGGTGGAAAAGTTATGTTGATGACCTTCTTAATGGACTTACACCCTGGTGCAAGATCCCACACATAAACATGGGTATACCCTCCAAGAAGCCCGAGTGAGTTTGGCCAACATCGATTCTAGGTACTGTGAAGACTTGCCCCTCCACAATCACTTTGTGTAAATACCCTAAAGAGATAGGAAACTAAGGTTACCAATCACTACAGTGATGCCTGGGGAAACAATCGACAGTCTAATCCATGCACAAGGGTAGAGTATCTAGCCCGAAATCAACTTGAAAGGCTTCCACTCATCATTGTGGGTATACCTCTCAAGCAACCCCGATAATACATGCAACCTCTACACCAAGACCAACAAAGCAGGGTGAGTAACTCTACCAGTCTCAATGCGACCTCGTGATTGACCCTTGTGTTAGAAGGGCTTCCCAAGACAAAATGTAATAAGTGGATTTAACCTCTCCCTAACTCAAGATTCTATGTTTGTTTGCAACTTTGGAAAGTTATCTTTCACACCTATTCCAAATCCCTACAACTAATCTAATGTAGGTTTGCTACCAGAAAGTATAAAAAATGTCAAATCAATTTTTTTGTAAGCGCTTTATTTTATGGCTGTTGTTACTCAAGAGGAAAATGGCATGAACAATATGGTGTTTTGACAAACTTTAAAGTTATGCAAAGAGATGAAGATGCAATCTTTTCATTTCGATGAAATCTATGCTACGAGAAGGAGAAAACATTTATCATTCCCAGATGCACAATGTCCCAAAATTTACTAAACTCACCAATATCAAGATTTTCAAGAAATGAGACATATAGACTATACACCAATACACGATTCACGCCCCCCCCTCCCCCAACCATGAAGGGGAAATTTTTAAGAATTTAAGACCAAAAATCATGCAATTTCACTACAAATGCAAATATGCCCCCAATCTAATGCAAAGAAAGAAATAAGATTTTTGTTTCAAAGACAGCTAAAAGAAATGGAAAATCACTTCAAAACAAAAAACAACCCAACACAAGTTTATCTTTTACTGTGATTTATTCAGAAAAAAAGTGTTATTTTCACTAAACAATTCTAAAGAAAAACAAGTCTTTGTAACTGAAAGACACTCAAAGGAAGAGATCAAATATTTCAAAAGAAAACAAAGAAAATATGGCTAAAAGAAGCTCAAAAACTATCAAGTAGACTGTAAACAAATCATAATCAAACCCAAAAATTCACCCCAAAACCAAATCCAAGGTCTGGGTAAGGAAAACCATCAAAAATCAAGAATTTCACAATTTCCGCAGGCTGGAAGACTAGCACAGTGCGGAAATCACTGATTTCCGTGGGCCAGATATGGGTAGGGCACGACATTTTCGCACTGGTCAAAATAGGTAGGGTGCATAAATCCTAAGTTGCCGCACTGTCCCTCAAATTAGGGTGTAGAAATCAAACAAAAATGGAAAAAATTAAAAATTGAGAAGGTTTTCCAGTGAAGTTTAATAGTCAAAGAGTCAAGTTGGATCTTCCAGTGACTCAAAAAACAAAAACCAAGCAATCAAAGAAAGAAAGCAAGGAAAACTAGGAAAAAATTTCGTTCCCCAGCGGAGTCGCCAATTTTGTTAATGGGTAAATCGTTAAGTGTGGACATGAATCAATCCCCCTAGATCCACCTAGATTTAGAACAAAACATGACAGGACATGGCGCTTTCCCTAGGCTCTAATCATCAAATTTACTACCGAACAAAAGACGATAGACATACCTTTAAATGTCGCTTCCTTATGTCTTTGTTGTTCCTGTTTCACTCTGGTGATCTTGTGATACTGATCTTGTAGTGAGACACAAACCAACCAAAGTGAAAGCGGAGAGAGTATATTCAATGACAACCTATGCATATGATCAAGGAATTATGCAATAAAATAAATACAATTCTATGGGAAATAAACATGCCACTGTATTATATTAATAATAGGAAGAGAGATTACAACCAGATGCCTTGATGTCGTAAGGTTCCTCCCAATAGTTCCTTGCTTCCCACACACTTCTTGCTCCAAGGATTATGAGACCATGGATATGATATCTACTCACAATCTATCTTGACAAAGCAAAGCTCAAATCCAATCTAACCAAGCTAACAAGCTCAAAGAATTTCCAACCCAATCAATCTAACTTTCTCCATGAGAGATCCTCTCCTTTTATAAGCTGAAGAGGATAAGGTGAGGAGGTTAGGATGATCCCACTAAATCATGAAAGTGAGTAAGAGCCAGACCATTCAGAGGCCACCTCACCATAGAAGCTTCTCCTTCTAGAACCATCAATAAAATGCTCATTTTTCCTACGTATGAAGGCCGCCGCGACCTGGCTATAGTGCAACCTGTGGAAATTTTGTGCCCTAGCTATAGTGTAGCCTGCGGAAATCAGGCATTTTTGCAACCTAGCTATGATGCAGCCCACATAAATCCTCCAAAATAGGGTTTTTACAGAGGAAAACACAACTTCATCTCTCAGGAAAAGTTATTCTCCCTTCTTTCTTTAGGAATTCAGGCCACTGACCCTTCCGAAGGAAACATATAGGTTTACATCATTAACGGTCATAGGGATGATGAAAATAATGTGTAACAGGGGAGGGGAAGATCAGGAACGGGTAGAGTGGAACTAGTTCCAGGAGATTCCTGAGGGAGGAGTTCTGCAACTAGTGGGATGTCAGGGATGAAAGAGGTCGCTGTGGGAGGAAGAATATCTTCAATTGTTGTTCCGTTGGTGGAGATGACACATAATTGTGTTGAGGGATGGATGAGCAGTGGTTCTCCATGGTATGTCCCTAGCAAGGATGGGTCCTTAAAAATTCTGGGGCCCATCTCGATGAGTGGATAGGCATCCAGATTAGTGTGGACAAAAGTCAGGATGTTTTCAATGTTGGATGAAGGGTTAGGCTCATAATGTGATACTTGATATATGGTAACGATATTTCAATTATGGGGAAACATCATGGTTTGGAACACAGAATAGGAAACTGCCTTCATAGCATACATGTAACTATGACCAAACAAAATATCGTAGTCGAGTGGGGCATCGATAACCTCAATGTCAATAAGGATGGTTTTGCCCCTGAGTTCGACGGGGACATTTTGGAAGAGCCCCTCGGAAGATGAGGGTCATCCATTGTAAGCCCTCAAAGTAATGGTGGATGGTATTAGCTCTGGAGAGCCAAGTTTCTGCCAGATGGTTTTGGACATGATGCATGTGGATGGACCTTCGTCAATAGTGCAGCGGTGGACTATGATATTCTGGATTTTAACCGGTATTTGAAAAGTGACAAGAGCAGGGAGATAGGGTTCTCCACTGTCGATATCAAATGTGATGAGCCGAGTATCAGCAGGGTCGACTTCCCCCAGAGCAGAAAGTAACAACTTTCATTGAGTAGTACAGGTTTGAAGAAATTCTAAGACTGACATGGCAGCGAGGGATTGTGCTAAGTCATAGACCAGACTATAATTGTGGGTTGCCCTAGCTTGAGGGTTGTGGAAATTCCTGTGCAATGGGATGAGAGGGATGTGAAGAGGTGTTTCAGTATTAGGGCATGGAATCATCAAAGGTGGGCT
Source organism: Picea glauca (assembly GCA_000966675.3). Lineage (NCBI taxonomy): Eukaryota > Viridiplantae > Streptophyta > Pinopsida > Pinales > Pinaceae > Picea > Picea glauca. The sequence goes on from JZKD02S1672702.1 coordinate 1,018,425, forward strand.
AGTCATGACTGGGGTGGCCTCCGAGGTAGTGGAAGTAGGGTCAAAGGGTGCACTGTATTGATGACTGCATGTTTGTAGAAGGACTTCTTCCTCACTAGTGAGGACGATAGTTCAATCTGCAAAAGTGCCCAGGTTGTGATATGGTCCTACCTATGGTGGGGTTGATTGCATATATTGTTGGGTGTTCATCACCCCTTGATGTGGTATGGGGTTTTGTAACACGGTTGGGGGTGGGTGTTGCACATATTGTTGTGGGGCTTGCTACAGAGTAGGTGGTATTGGGGGATGTGGTCCATTTCTGGATTCTTTCATCCATTTAAAGTTATATATTTGGGGGGAAATGGTGAGTATAATGACCATACTCACTGAAAAGGGCACAAGGGAAGTTTGTTTGAATATTTTTGTTGTTCTTCCCTTGGAATTTGTTGTTATTGCCCCCTTGGGGGTTCTGGTTCCCTTGGTTCTGGTTGCCCCCTGCAGGTTGGTTCTGTTAGGGTTGGTTCTGGTTTCCTCCTAGTCCGAGATTAGTATTGTTTTGATTTTTTCCTTTCTTTTTGGTATTTTTCGACTAATGGGATGGATTAGCCATATTCAACTGTTCAAAATTTGGATATTGCTGAGTGGGAGAGGGTTGAACAAAATTAACCCCATCATGTGGTTGTCCTTGTGGTGAAGGAAGGGGCTGGGGGGGACCAGGGAATGGGAAGTACAAATTATTCTGTGGTAATGATCCGTAGGATGCATAGGAAGGCGTGACACTTTCACTAGTGCTTAGGGTGTAAGTAGAGGTAGAGGGGGTACCAAAACTAGGTTGGGTCGTGGGGTGTATTGTGGGTGTTGGCGTTGGTCCGCTAATGGGTGGAGGAAATTTCAAGGGGTATGGTTGTGGATAAGGGGGAGGATTATAATATGGGGGTTCGCTATATGCTGGTGGATATTGAGGTGTTCCATACATCAGTGTTTGTTGGGGATGTGAATTATGGTGTGTAGTGGTACCGATTAATCCATTCACTGAGTGAGACATCCCAAGTTTGTCCTGGCCAAATGGTATGGGTCTCGGAGAATCAAATAAAACCATATACAAGTACCCTAAATGTGAGTAAATGAGTTCGAATTGTTGGTCCTTGCTAACGACTTCTTCTTCATACTGGGGGAAGGTGGCGGCCACATCTTTGGCGAGGAGGGAAACAAGTGATTTGAGGAACGAATTGAGATATTGTTGTGGAGTAGCTTTAGCTTTGCAGAGACTACGTCACTAACATCATTCGTGAATGTGGTTAGTGATGTGCATGGCGGAGGTTTGTTTAAATTCTGAGAGTAGTTCAAGGCCATTGTCATGGCGAATCGATAGTTGAAAGAAGGTCAATAATTCTTTGGCCAAGGATTCAAAGGTCACATGGGACCCAGATTTTTCTTTTACATACCACTTAGCTGATGGGATAGTGAGTGTATGTTGAAATAACCTCAATCGGACGGAATCGTTTGTGATTCTATTTTAAGAGAACCATAAGTGGAAGGTCATGATATGGTTGGTGGGATCCTCTCCCACTTTTCCTTCAAACTTAGGGATGTCTGAAGGTAGTTTGGTAGACATTGCAGGCCATGTGGGGTCGTGCAATATAGGATCATTCTTGAGTTTAGTTAGATCCGGTATGTTGAGGGAAGACAAGTATGGCATCTGAGGTGGTGGCGGGGGATTAGTTCTAGCCATGGTGTGAGTGTTTTGTGTACCTGGCCCTTGAGGGGGACTAGGTGGGTTTGTACTTCCCCCTTGAGAAGAAGTTTCCCCTCTGCTTCCTTGTAAAGGAGAGTGTGGGGATGTTTGACCTTGGGAAGTGAACCCAAGCAAAGTGGAACCAAGCAAAGTTGATCCCAATATACTAGCACTCACAGGGGTGTGGGAAAGTATGGACGATGAGTTGGAAAGACTAGGAACTCCCCCTAGAATGGGAGGGATATTTAGCAAGTGTCTGGAACGACGAGATTCTATGGGTCCCCTATGGTGTCCGACTAGCAAAGTGGATGTGTGAAAATGGTGATGATAGAAATTAATGAACATGAGACTTTGTCTAACTTGGACCTTCACAATATATCTCACAATCGTATATAATCACATGAACAACATACATAAATCAATTGATAAAGAAGAATACACGTGGGTAGGTGGATTTTGTCTTCATGGGAGATCAAAGAAAACAAGTGTTCATGTCCTAAAAGACGTAACGTCCTTCCTCTCAAACAACACTGGACCTTCCAATAGCACTCAACAATGGGGTCTAAAGTCACTGGAAGAGGAACTAGTGAAGGATGTAGTAATTAGTTATAATGAGGGGCAGAGGGTGCATATCCCGAAAGAGTTGGCGATATTTCCCAATGGACACACAAAATCCGATCGAGGTACAATTGCAGACCACAATTGCCACCTGGGTAGATGTCCTAAAATTTGGTCACTAGGTACCTCCGTCAAAGTGAAACATTTAGATTTTTGGCCTAAGAAATGGGTCACAGGCAGGATCCTGTCCAAGAGGTGAGTGCCTCAAGGGGGGATGCAAAGAACAACCAAACCTTGGCCTTCAACCCTTCGTGGGTATCTCCCTGCCTTATGGTGTAGGAACACTTGACTTGGAGGATTTAAAGTTCCCTATTTGACAACTTCTATTGTTTGAAGATGTGAGAACGAGATAACAAGGAGTTATTTGGATGCCTATCCTTGAAATCCTACCTAGACTAAAAAATTTCTCTTGGCACCTCCTGTGGAGGAAAACTTAGTGAGTTTTTAGAAAAAAATTAGATGTGGTTGTTTGAGAGATTGGGGGTGTGATCCAATATCATTGAAATTAAGTGGGAGTGGATAGTTTCGTCAAGAAAAGGGTGGGACGTTTCAGAATCCCTTTGGAGGAAAATTACTTCAACCTCCATGTTTCGAGATGAAAACTATGTGAGTGAGTAGTGACTTTGTGTGTGAATAAGTGAAAGTGTGCCAATTTTTTGTGTTTTTTTAATAAATTAGGTGTTACCTTGCTACATGTGGACTTCACTTGGTCCTTACAAGTCTTGATTACCTAATTAACTAAATTTCATTGGTACAACCTTGTGGAATTTTAAAGTCCCTAGGAAACTAGCATGTGGACATGTGGGTCCTTACTATTCCTTTAACTCCCTAATGTGATTTAATCTAAGAAAGATTTGAAACTATCCTAGATTGTGCATATGTGGGCATGTATGGGCCCGTTACAAAAAATTTAAACTTCCCTAGTGATTTAATCTAAGAAAGTAAACTTCAATTACCATTCTATCTTTGTAGCATGTGGGCATGTATGGGCCCGTTACAATCTTAATATGTGTTTAAAAATAAACTAAAAGGAGTCTCGAGGGGGGATGTTGTCCTCTCCTAAAGATTTTGTCTTTTTAAGGGAGAATAATTTTTTCCTCAATCTCTTTCTGATTCTCAAGATCGCTTTGGGGCACGAGAGAAGAGCATACTCAATGATTGATATCCAATTTCTGGTCCCAATGCAATTTTTATATGTGATTTAAAAAATGATTCCAACTTATACTCTTAGTCAAAGCACACCATCCATGTGGAACCATGAAAGAAAAAGAGGAAAAATAATGATTTTAACCCCCTATGTGCCTATGTTTTGACTAATCCCTTTATATGGAGAGGGAATGTAAGTGTGGTGCAGATTATAATGTGCATCGAATCAATTTTAATAAGTCTATGGACCCTCCACAAATCACAAAACGCTTACAATGTGTGTTTTTATGCATAGGTGCGCGGGTCTAAGAGTAAACAGAGGCGATGTGAGTGCCAATGCACGAACTGAAAGTGAATTATGGGCATAGGTGTGCGGAAGGCGTTGAGAAATACTGTGGTTTTGGCACACGTGCGTTGAAGACGTGCATGTGGGTCAAAAAACTCGTGCACGTTTGTTACACGGCCGTGAAGAAAATTCTGGATGAAATTCTCTCAGCTTAGATTTGGACTTGAGTTTTTGCAAGTTGTCTTGGGTCGGTTATGGTCCCTACAAGTTAAATAAACAAAAAGAAGAGCTAAAATAACCCAAATGGGGTAGGAAATTGATACCTTTCCCTAGCGAAGTCGCCAATATGTTGCACCTCTTTTGTCACCTAAATGAGAAAAATAAGGGTGCTTACAAGCCCAGTTGGGTTAGCTATGCAAGACAACAATAGAGGAAAGAATTAGAAGTATAAAACATAAAAGATAAGAAAATAATTAAACTAAGAATGATAAAAGAAATTAAACTAGATTGCATAAGGACATTAGAACAAGAAATAAACAAGACTCATGCCATCAATGGAAAGGATTGTATTAGTGGAAGGAAAACACCAAAGAGAAAGGGATACTTTGGGTCACCTCTTCCTCCAAGGGAGGGCTCTTGGACCCCCAAATATTGAGCTCTTCTTACAAGTAAGGAACTAAAATGAAATGGTGAAGAGAATCCAAAGCACATCCAATCTAGAGGTGATATGAATGGAAAACTGAAATGGTGCTAGAATGATTTTGATAAGGACAGAGGATCCTCCAAGAGAATATCAACAACATAACAATACAAATGAATTCCACCATGGCTTTCTTTTATAGCATAGCTTTGAGGTATTATGCAACCAGTTCTTAGTGTGAATAAGGGGCCCTTTAGGTCGTTAACCATCCCCCCAGTCGAATTCAGTCGAGATTTGGATGTCAAATCGACTTGGAAGCTGAACCAGAAGTGGGTGGAAGGCTGGCCAATATCATAAATGTGACGTTTTGAGGTGTGTGCGGAATTTTGCGTCCATAGTCGTGCATCGGGTGCATGTGCGCTTTTGTGATGTTATCTGACTGTTGCACATGCATGCGCGCCTTGAGTATTTTTTGCACATGCTGATTTTATTGTTGGTTGTATAGTTTTGGACCTTTTGGAGATGGATTTTTGTCCATGAGTGAACTAATGAGTGTTTTGAAGATGCTGGATTCCTATAACCATTTGCAGAAGAAATTCTGGTGATAATAATGATTTTTTTTAATCTCCATTCCCAGAATGAAGTTAGCAGCATTGAGATCCTTCATGTCAAATTTGGAGGATAGTTGTGATTTCACCTCGTTGATAACATCCATGTTATTTCCTACCAGCAACATGTCATCAACATCCAACACTACATAAATAAAGTGATTACCAATCTTCTTGGAATATACACAGTGATCAACCCTTCTTCTCAAAAATCCTAATCCAAGGATGTATGTGTCAAAATTTTGGTACCACATACTAGGTGATTGCTTCAAACCATATAGTGAATTATTTAGCTTACAAACCAACTCTTTCTTTCCCTTCACTACAAATCCTTCTAGTTGCTTCATGTAGATTTCTTCTTCTAGATCCCCATGTAGGAATGTTGTCTTCACATCCATTTGTTCCACTTCAATATCAAAAGAAACAACAATAGATAAAATAAATCTAATAGAAGTTAACTTAGCAACAGGAGAAAAAATCTCACCAAAGTCAATTCCCTCTACTTGGGAATAACCTTTTGCTACTAACCGAGCTTTGTATTTCTCCACGTTTCCTTCTGCATTAAACTTCTTCTTAAACAACCATTTTCTACCAACATATTTTCTTCCAGCTGGCAACTCAACTATATTCCATGCCTCATTCTTATCCAAGGCATTCATTTCTTCAACCATGGATTTCTTCCAAAGTTTACTATCCTCTGAATTCATTGCTTCCCTGACAGTTCTGAGATCATCATCAGTAATAGATAAAGCAAAATTGGAGAAAAAATCAAGTGGACTATACCTTTCTGGTTTCCTTCTTTCCCTCACTAATCTCCTCAATACTAGGGTATGAGGTTCTTCTTCTTTTGATTCATCTTCTTCAGATGATTCAAATTTTACATCATCCAATTCCAACTCTGTTTTCTCAGTTTCTTCTGGCCTTGGTAGGAATTCTTGTTTGGAAACATATTTTACCTCTCTGAAAACAACATCTCGATTGTAAAAAATATTCTTGGTTTATGGGTTCCAAAGTTTATAACATTTCACACCATCTTTATAACCAATAAAGATACACTTTTCATCTTTTTTTTCTAACTTAATCCTATTTTCCTTTGGAACATGTACATAAGCATCACAACCAAACACTCTAAGATGTTCAAGAGAGGGTTTCTTTCCATTCCATACCTCGTGTGGAGTTTTATCATCCAATGATGATGAGGGTGTTCGATTGACCATGTAACATGTTGTACCCACTACCTCTGCCCAGAATGCTTTTCCTAACTCGGCACCGCTGAGCATTCTCCTTTCTTTTTCCATTAGTGTCCTATTCATCCTTTTTGCAACTCCATTTTACTGAGGAGTGTATGGAGTAGTATTATTCCTTGATATACCACACTTCTTACAAAATTCTTTGAATTCATTTCCGCAAAATTCTCCACCATTATCTGTTCTCAATACCTTTATTTTCTTCTTTGTCTGATTTTCTACCTACCAGAGCCTTAAACACTTTAAATTTATCAAATACCTTAGATTTATTTCTAAGAAAATAAATCCATGTGTTCCTTGAGAAATCATCTATGAATGAAACACAATACACAGACTTACCTAGTGATGGAACAGGCAAAGGTACAAACACATCAATGTGTATCAAATCTAAGATCCCCTTTTCTCTTGTAGCACTAGATGAAAATCTTACTCGATTTTGTTTTCCAGATATGCAATGTTCACAGAAATTAAAATCCAGAGTGCAATTAGGCATACCTTCAACCATACCTTTACCATGTAGTTTTAGAAGGCCCTTTTCTCGAATATGCCCCAGTCTTTGATGCCACAACATGGTCTTCTTTCGAGGGATAGTATTGGTCTTGTATTCTTTATTTGTCTGCTCAGGGACAACAAAACTGTTAAACCCATTAGTATAAGTGCTTCCCAACAACTTGTACAAAGTTCCACAATGAACTCCCCTCATCAACACCATTTCTCCTCATACCATCTTGCAAGTGCCCTTTCCAAATATAGTATCCACTCTTGCATGATCCAAATTGCTTACAAATATTAGGTTCCTGGATAGTTTTGGAATATGAAGGACCCCAGGAGAGAGTTCTAATCCTTCCATATTTTAGAAAAAACTTAACCCTTCCACATCCCATGATTTTGGTTGTCGAGTCATATCCTAGGAATACATCACCACCATCGTATTTTTCATATTCAAAGAGCCACTCCCTTTGAGGATTCATATGGTATGACACACTTGAGTCAATCAACCATACATCATGGTCTACATGTGTACCTGTAGATGCCAGGTAAACATCACCTCCTTCTTTAGTGGAGGTTTTAGTGTCTATGGAAGAGGTACTATCGGATCCCTTTGGGTTATCAACCTTCTTAGACTTGAAATCTTTCTTATAATGCCCTGTTTTACCACACTTCCAACATTTCCTCAAATATTTTCCTGGAGACTTAGATCTACCTGTAGATTTAGATCTCCCCCCAAAAGACTTACCAAGATTCATGTCTTGGGTACAACCTCTCATAGATAAAGCATATGTGCTATGACCATCCATGATTTTCCACCTCATCTCTTCAGATAGAAAGTATGAAACTACATCCTCATACTTCAATGTAGATTGAGTGGTACTACTAATTGATACAACCAGATTATCCCAAGAGTCTGGCAAAGAACATAACAAAGTAATACACTTATCTTCTTCTAAAATCGTAATATTAATAGAGACAAGTTGACTTACCAGAGTATTAAAGGAATTTATATGTTCTATCATAGAATCTCCATATTCCATCCTAAGATGATACAACTTCTTTCGAATAAGAAACTTGTTTACCAGGGACTTTGATTGATACAAATTCCCTAACTTATCCCATAGTTTATTGGTTGTAGATTCTCCCGAGACATTCAACAACATTGAATCTTCCAGGCAAAGTCGAATAGTACTCCTTGCTCTTCTGTCCAACTTCTCCCAATATTCTTTCGACATAGTAGTAGGTGTTGTACTAGTAGTTTGTGTACTAGTAAGTTGTGTACCAATCAACTGTGTGCCAGTAGGCTACGTACTAGTAGGCCGTGTACTAGGATCCACAACGATCCATTGTTCTTTGTCTATAAGAAGGTCCTCCATCTTGAGCTTCCATAGCTCAAAGTTTTTACCATTGAACTTATCTATATTGATTCTAGAAGAGCTCACCATTCCTCTTTCTACACTCAAATCACCACCGCAAAAGCTCCCATTAAGCCCAGGTTTATCGCAGACCCAAGATAAAATTGATCTATCAAGACCGAGCCAAACCCTCAGCAACAAAGGCATCCCTTTGAAGCCAAAACAAGCTCTGATACCACATGTAAGTTTTAAACCTGTGAAGTAAAGAAATGCATATATATTCTTAAGAAAAACATAAATTAATCAATGGCTCATACACATAGTACACATAGATTTATACCGGAAACCCTTAACTGAGAGAAAACCTTTCAATGATTCATTATATTGATTTCACCATTCACCATACAATATATATATACAATGTTTGTAGATATTCAATAGATACCGTTTCAGGATAAATTCGTGAGTGCGGACACAGACCAATCTCCCTAGATCCACCTGGATCTAGAACAAAACAAGACAGAATACTACTCTTTCCCTAGATCTGGATTGTTGAATGAACTAAAAGAAATGGATAGTGGACATACCTTATGAACGCTCTCCTTAAATATCTGTTGTTCCTTGCTCCGCTTCGATGCTCTTGTGCCGTCCAATCACAACAGTACAAACCAATCGAAGTACAATCAAATTAATATATTCAATACCTAGTCTATACATGTGATCAAGGAATCATGTAAT
>JZKD02S1672702.1:1038914-1053266 GCA_000966675.3 Picea glauca
CAACCTGAGCCTTGATGTCGTAGATCTCCTTTCAATGGCTTCTAGTTCTGACACACATACTTTCTCATGCATGAAGAAAATCAACTACTTATGATTACCTTGTTGTTGTCTCTATCTGTTGTAGCATCACTTCTCCATACAATAATGTACCAATTCTCCAATAGATCTCTCAAGCTTGCCAACTTCTTGTTAACCCTTTCCATGAGTATTCTTATCAATTTATAAGAGAGAATAGGTTAGTTGCTAGGATAACAATGATCCCAATAAATCTGGAATGCCATCTTCTGAACAACCATTCGAATACCAACTCACCCTTCTAGAAGATTCTCTTCTATAAGGCTCGAGAATCTTAGCTTTTTCCTTTGTAAAAAAATGTTCGCACCCTGTCAATGATTACAGTGCGAAAATTTCGCACCCTAGTTGAATGCATCATGCGGGAATGTATCATTCTCGCAGGAGAGTATATATGCAGCCTGCGAACTATCTTCAAAACATGATTTCTGGAAATAGATAAGAGCAACCCTCTTCAGGAAGGAGTTATTTAATGAGGAGTTTGATTTGCTATCATCATGACATCACCATGACATCATCACAATGACCAAAATTGTGGATAACAGATACCAAAACTCCAATCTCTTAATTCGGGATTAATTTAGAAAACTGCTAAAATAGACAAATACGCTAAAATAACAAAAATGCCCCAAAAAAAAAAATCGGGGCACTGCCCCGAACGCTGCGTGTAACTAGGGGGGTCATACTTGCCCCCCCCCTGGGACCCCCCTATGAATAACCTGATGCACACAACACACAAAGTTTTCAAATATGACACGTCCACACACACACATGCAAAGAATATAACACATACCCAACAGATCATACACACTGATCACAAGCCTTTGCAGTTCATACAAACACATGGGAACTGGTCCACCTACCTGCAACAATTCCATATCAACATCAAGTATAAGACAAGTATCTCCAATCATGTGGTTGACTGCCTCAGTCAACCTCCTGTGGCTGCACTTACCATTGTTCTCCATTCCCGTGGACATGAAACATCAGAGTGGCCCCAACTTTAGCAGCAAGATCTGAACTTCACCACCACATATCAACTCTTGGGTACAGGCACCACTGTCACTAATTTTCACATTCAAGACAACCTCTTATGCCACCTAGGCCATCTTTGTGTTCCTACAAGAGAGCGTGCAAATATTGTTTGGGAAGCCCACTAAAGTCAGGTGGTAAGACATTTTGGTGTAGATAAAAATGTGGTCGTTCTTCAAAAAAAAATTTATTGGCCGAAACTTCGACATGACATCATCAAATATATTAGATCTTTCACTTTCTGTGACATTTCCATGACGACCATCAAGAAGCAAGGCTTATACACCCCTCTTCCTATTCTTCAGAAGCCATGGGAATCCATATCAATGGATTATATGTTTGGTTTTCCATCCACCAAGAACGGAAATGACTGCGTGTTTGTGGTCGTTGATCAGTTTTCAAAGATGGCCATCCTCACAACCTGTAAGAAGAATTTCATAGTGAAAGATACTACCAAGCTCTTCTTTGAATGATTTTCGGTTCACTTTGGGATACCACAGAACATCATCTCCAAATGAGATAGGAGGTTCCTCAACACCTTTTGGTTGAGTCTATGGTCTCTGTTGGAAACCAAGCTCACAAAATCCACTTCTTTCCACCACCAAACCGATGGACAAACTGAGGTCTTCAATTGGATGACTATGCACATCCTGTGAATGTACAATTCTAATCATCCTCATACATGGGACGAGAGTCTCCCATATGTCCAACATAGTTACAACAGGGCTCTCCATAGTTCCACTGACCATAGCCCATTTTAAGTGGGTCTGGGATTCCAACCCTTGGGACCCTTTGATGTTTCACTTCCTCTTGCTACTGCACATAATGACTCTTTCCCTGATCAGTCTGTGATCGTCAAATCCACCTGATTCGTTGAGAAGATTCAATAGATCTACCAACATGTCTAGGAGATTTTGCAGAAATCCAATGCTAAGTACAAGCAACGCCATGCCAAACATAGGGTACCACACCAGTTTCAGGTTGGCGACAAAGCCTAGTTACATTTGTAGAAGGAGCATCTCATCAAGCCCCATCGGAAGATTTGGCCACTTCATTATGGGCCTTACACTATCACCAGGGTTGTGGGTAGCAATGCTTTTGAGCTCAACACTCCACCCTTCCTTGGTCTGCATCCAGTATTCAATGTGGACCTCCTTTGGCCATATTTTCCACCATTATTGGACACCTATGATATTGGCGAACAATTGACACCAACATAGCTCAACCTTGAATACATGGAACAAGCATCCACCGATCAGATAGTGGCACACAAGTCAAGGGCACTCACCAACAACATATCCAACTTTATCGAGTTTTCAAGGTAGGGCAACTCCTCCACCAAGGAAAGTGTTTCACCTGAGGCCAAATCCAACAAAATTTTCCTCACCTGATGGATGAACTCAAAGAAATGGATATCATTGCTTCCTAAGGGGGGAGTATTGATCCATGTGGATATTGGTGGCCACCCACCTATTCCAACTGGCTCCTCGTGTCCATTTTTTATTCAACACGTCTTTCTATACTTCTTTATAATAGTGACTTATACACTTCTAGGGATATATGAATCCTCACACATTCTCCAGGTGGATACAAGTGGCCTCTCTCCCATTCCAACTAAATTATTTTGTATGTTTTCATGTCAGTACATCTTGTTGTACTTCTAGGGTTGTTTTGGGGCCCTAAACATTTTTTCTTGAATCTCCACAGTCAAACTATAGACAAAGTCAGAGTATGATGGAGGACTATGTATTTCTCTAAAATACCTTTCCAATGATCTATCACGTGCCTAAAATGAAGTTCGTATGCAAAAGTTACGACCCTAGGAAGTTGAGGTACCAAATTACACCAACTTACCCATAGGGCCTACATGACTTTTGGCATTTCACCTTCTAGGGTTAGGTTTTTGGATATCTAGGGTTTTTTTATTCATGAGTAATATGAAATGGGCCATGAGCCTCATTTTAATCCATTATTCTTAGATGGATGCGCGTAGCAGCCAGATCTCTTCTCAAAGATAACTACCACCATTTGAGCAAGTTTCAGTTCTGCAGTTTTACAATTTCAGCCTATTTCATTATTTAAGAGAAGATATTGTTCATTGAATATTTTTTTTATTCTTCCTATCTCTATGTTTATTGTATTTAGTTTGTTAATTAGTTCATTCTGGTTTCCTCTTTTTCTGGTTTTCTGGTACTAGTAAAAAATAAGGTTTCACTTTTCGGAGGCTCTAGCCACTGAAAAGGTGTGCTCAATATGCCAAGTGATGCACTAGGCTAGGGCACACTTCCCTAGGTGGTTTTTAGTCAGAAATTCCCTTCCAATAAAACCCCCTAATTTTCTTGTAGAACAACACTGACACTTTTGGTTACTGAATGAAAGGTGATATATTCAGTCAAGCTCTAATACCATGTTAAATTTAGAGTTTTTATTAAGTTATTTTCAATTTATTAGAGCATAATAATATAATAAGGATCACTGAAAGAAACACAATCACAAGGTACACAACATTTTATCATGGGAAACCCTCATGGGGGAGAAAACCCAACAAAAAATTCCTCAATGATAGACTGCCAATACAATGCCAATACTAAAGACCAAACCAACAAGAATAACCAAGACTGAGCATGCACCTCTCTCTCCATCTTCTGGTAACTACAACTATCTCCAAAATTTTCGCACTAGATGAGTGAGTGAGTGAGTGAATGAATGAGGCGCCATCCTCACTTATTTATACTAGCTAAGGGGCACTAGGGTTGTGTCTCTTCACCAAGTAGGGATGACTTCTCCCAATAGTGGTTAAAACCACTTTATTAAACCCTAGGGGATGAATTCTAAAATAACACCATATAAATATGGTTTGACCAATCCACAAAAGGGGATTTGGTCATACTAAGTCCCAACATGATCAATCCACAAAAGGGGATTGATATATAATATAACAACTCAATTATAATTATAATATTCTTCGCAATTACAATATTTCAACATTAGAGGGCAATAAAAGAGATACTAGGACCAAATTGGGTAGCATCAACATCATTTGTGCCTCCTGTCTATGATCGTACTATGCCAAAGAAGCCACTTGAGAAGGTAAGTACTCTAAGAGAGTTTCTAAGAAGTTGCATAGAATTGATGAAAGATGAAACTGCATTGAATGTCTTATGCAACATGATTGATCATTGTGCACAAGAAAGGGATTTTCCTACCACACATAGGGTAGTGAATCAGGTACTGCGCAAAAAGAGGACAAAGAGTTCAAATTTAGTGTGCAGAATGAGGAATATTGTAAGGCTGTGCATACAGAGCCTCATAAAACATAAATATAAATACATAAACTCTATCTTATTTACTTCTTTATTTACCAACATAATAATTGACAATTTTAACAGTATAATGATGAATAACAACAACAGTATTATGATGAACAACAACATAATGAACATAATGAAAAACAATATAATAATGAACATAATGAACATAATGATAATGAAATGTATTTACCTCAATCTAATGTTGAACTGAAGCTCAACCTGATCTGATGCTGAATTGAAGCTCAACCTAATCTGATGTTGAACTGAAGCTCAACCTGATGCTGATGAATCTTGCCTAAACTAATTAACCTCCCAACCAACTAGGAACAACCTCTCTGGCTCCCTAGCCCTAGGATTCCTTATGGTTTCCTGGCCCCCGAGCCCAAAATTCCCAGCAACACGTGCCCCTGTGAGAGTCCTTAGGCAAGCTTTAAGAAAAATAGATGCAGCCCAAACTGTTTCCTCCCTTCTCCTTCTCCCTCCAAATTTCTCACCTTCCCATAAATTAAAAATATTACTCAACCAAAAAGAGATCCCCTTCCCAAGTCCTCTCCCCCGCCTTATCTTCCTTCTCCTCCCTTATCCAACCGCCTTCCCCTCACTAATCACTCAACCACCTTATCCCTCCCATAGTTTGGTTCAACTACCAATAACAATTATATTATAATAAAGTCTTAATAAAATCTATTTTAATAATTCATTAAACTAATATTTATTAAACCAAATTTTATTATTCATGATAATTAAAGAATTAATTAGGGTTGTTACATACACCCACCCTTCAAGAAAATTCATCCCGAAGTTAGAGTAATTTACAATACAAGGGAAATGACACATGATTCATACATTCATATCCAAAAAACAACATTATCAGTACGTAGTAAAAATAAAACTTATACATACGAGTGTACATGTGCAAGAAATGCATGTGTAGCTAGCACATACAAGTCTTGCGCATGTACTACTGAAAATAATGATCACACCTATAGTAATTATTGTATGTGTCCAATCCAATCAACTAGACTATTCATTTTATAAAATATAATAAACCAATTAAAATGTTCGTAGAATTCCTTAATTACAATAATTTAGCTGAACAACGTTGTTACACATTATTTTGGTCACTTTGGTGATGTCTCTATAGTTATGTGTTCAGGCTCTCATAAGGATGTTTTGCCTGAGAAAAGTGACTGTTGTCTTCTTCCACATAACATATTTTTAAGATGAGTTCACAGGTTGACTATGTTGTAGGGTGTGAGAATCTTGATTCTCACAGGCAACCCTATACCTAGCTCGCAAGGTGTTCACAGTCTACTCTATAGGTAGGGTGAGAACCTATTTTGAAGCTTGAAAGGAAGAGGAAGTTATGAAGGTTATAAAAGAGTATCTTCTAGAAAATGAGTTTCCATTTGCATGGTTTGCATCCTACTGACTTCTTAGATTTAGTGGGATCATCCTCATCCCTTTAACCATATCTGCTTCTCCTATATAATGAAATGTTTCTCAAGGAAGAGATTAAGCAAGATTGAATGAAGAATTATGTGAAGAACTTTGTTTGGATTGAAGCTTGAAGACTTTATTTGTCTATCAAGTTGTACTAGATCTTCTTCATGCAAGTGTAGAGAAAGTGTGTGTGTTGGAACTAAGGATCACTGAAAGGAAGCTTGTGACATCAACGCGATCTGGTTGTATCTTCTACTTTCATTTAATCTAATACAAAGACATGTCCCTTTCCCATAAAATTACTCTTATTTTATTGCATAACTCCTTGATCATATACATAGGTTGACATTGAATATATTTTGTTATCTTCACTTTGGCTGGTTTGTTCTGTCTTGGACTTGATTTCACAAGAGCACTAGAGAGAAGTAGGAACAACATAGACCTAAGGAAGAGATATAAATGTATGTCACTCATTCCTTCTTGGTAGTAGATTCAATGAATGCAACTTAGAGAAAGAGTCATGTCCTGTCCTGTTTTGTTCTAGATCTAGGTGGATCTAGGGAGATCAGTTAGTGTCTGCACCTACTAATTTATCCAATAACAAAATTGGTGACTCCACTGGGATACAACCCATTTTGTGGTTTTTTCTTGGCCATTTTCTCTTGACCTACCCTTTTTCATTTCCAATCAATCTCCGAGTCTTTAGGAGATCCTTACAGACTCTATGGATCCAGAAGTTCACTCAAAATTTCTATCATTTTTCCAAATTTTTCCTGATTACAAACCTTCTCGCACTGTACCTTTCTATGGCCTGTGAGAATCAATGAAGTTTTCACCCTAGTGTTCAATTCAGTGCGACCTTCTCACACCCTGCATGTGTCTAGGCTGTGAGAATCCCTAATTCTCGTAATGTACCCCACTACCAGACTGCGAACTCAACTGTAAAAACTTTGGATTAGGTATTTTTGTGTCTTCAGATGCCCAGATTTGTTTGTTTGTCTGGGAAGAACTTCTTTTCCCAGTGATTGAATATTTCTTGACTTCAAATCTTAGAAATGATTAGTTTTCGGAAATCGAAAAATCTTCTTGATCATTTTTTTCTCAATTTTTACCTCTTGGCCTTTTCTTAACAAGGGTATAATCTCTGATTCTGAAATCCGAGTGCTTATTTGGTCAAGATACTTTGATTGGATTAAAATTTGGGATTAATTGTCCTTTTCGATTACTTACTACTTGGAAAATTGTTGTCCATGTGCATTTGAAGAGACTGGTCTTGTCAGTTTGTTATTTTTATCTTCATTGAAAGATCGATTTGGGTGTTTGTTGAGTATTTCATTTTCATTGGTTGCTTACTTTTTCTTAGTTCCATCCCTATTGCTTGGTTTCTAATAAAAAATTAAAGATTTTTTTTTATTTTTTTTTTAAGCAATCATTTATACGAAAAATATTGGCATTCAAATATTGAAAGAGAACGAATAGGGAATTTTCATTTTTCATGATTGTTTGATATTACATTTCAAGAAAGATCATACATCGTAGTTCGCATTGTTCCAGAAAACTCTTCTTTCCCTCCTATAGATAGAATTCATCAAATGGAAATTTGTATCATTCATCCCCATTTACGCATTGTTGGGTCAGAGTCTTACACAACATTGGTTTCATTTCCGTCTCCTTTTTGTGTAAAAACAACCTTTAACAATATTGCGCAACTTTAAAATTCAACTTGGAACTTTTCTAGGGCTCTTTTGCACCAACATTAGCTAGTCTAGAGCTTTGGAATAGGCAGTGAGACACACTCTCCAAAGCACAAAACAAATAATAGTATCTTGTGATAAGGAGTGTCAAATTCCATTTGCAACATTTTGTCTTGGGAAGCCCTTCTCACGCAAGGGTCAAACCTGAGGTCGCATTGAAATTGACAGAGTTACTCACCCTTCTTTGTTGATCTCGGTGTAGAGATTGCATGTATTACGGGGGTCACTTGAAGGTATAGCCACAATGATGAGTGGAAGCCTCTCAAGTTGATTTCGGGCTAGATACCCTGCCCTTGCGTGTGGATCAGACTGTTGATCGTTTCCCCAAGCATAATTTTTGTTTTTGGTAACCTTAGTAGCCTATATTCTTAGGGTCTTACACAAGGTGACTGTGGAGGGGTAAGTCTTCACAGTACCTAGAATCGACATTGGCCAAACTCACTCGGGCTCCTTGGAGGGTATACCCATGATTATGTCTAGGAGCTTGCACCAGGGTGTAAGTTCGTTAAGTAGGTCATCAATGTAACTTTTCCACCCTAGCCCAACCCCTTCTTGTCTCGTCATTGTGACGTTGGATTTCATCACCAACTAGTGACTTCGGAATTGGAAGGTCTTGTTTGCTTGGTTTTGCTTCCTAGATTTTACTAGCGTGTGCTATTTTTTTACCCAAGTTGGCCATAGAATTTCTTTCATAAGATTTTAACTCAATCAGAATTGACCCTCCATGTCATTCACATAGAATGCAAGGCCTACCTCCAGAAGATTTGGAAGGTTCTCAACCCTTTCCTACCAACTCACCGAAGGGATCTCCTCAATGGAGTGAAGTCCAAGACGTTTCCACTCCATAAGTGGAAAGAACTAACTCTTTAGAACGGTTTTGAATTACCAATTCTCGAGAGGACTTTCAACTTCCTCCCGACTCCGTGAGACGTATTGTTCGAGTGAATTCTTCTGGAGAAATAGTTGTTGAGTCTTCTGGATTACCAACCGGACCTTTCACAGGACTTGAGGGTCAAGGTCATTTATGGACTACTGGCATTTTTAGACGGGATCTCTTTGGCTCAAGAGAAGGCATTGATATCACTGTCACACCTGAGCTTCCCGAAACATCCGATCTAGATGCAATACCTTTTACTACTACCTATTATTTTCCTGGTTCAGATGCTCCTCCAGCCAACCACATCTTGACTACCTCCCTACAAATATTCCATTACACAATGGTACCAGATACTATTGACATGCCACTTTCACCTAGATTCACCCCTACACTTCCCCCCTGGATACCATGAGTTGAATGATTCTATTCCCGCTCCTACACAAATCCCATCCGAGAATCCTGAAATTTCCAATCCTTCTAGGAACCATCTCATTCCTGGTTTCATTCTGACACTTCCGCGATCCCCTTTAAGAGGACCTCTTCCATCCTCTATGGGATGCACTAACCCTAGTGGCACCATCCCATATTTCACACCTAATTACCAGATTCCTGTCGATGGACAATTTCACCAAGGAGGCCAAACCCAATCCCCTTTTGCAGGATAAATCCCAATTGGGACACAACCCCTGATTAGAGGGCAACCCCCACCTACCCCACCCTATGGAAAAAACATACCTCCATCCTTGGCCCAATATTGGAACTATCTTATCCAAAATAATCCTCACTTGACTTAGGGGAAACAACCTCAAGCTATCTCCTTCATACCCCCTAGTACAGGCCAACCATATCTAGGTATGTCCAATCCTATTTGGGGCTCGAACGCTCAACCCCACACCCTTGTTCAAGGGAACAACCCCAACCAATACAACCCTATAAATTACTTGCCTCCACACCAACAAACGAATCTTCCCAGATCTTTGCATTATATGCAAACTGCTTATGGTCCCATTGGTATACCTACAAGGCTCCCTCCCCAAAGTCACCAGTACCCACACGTGAATAGACAGTTACCCTTATTAGCCACCTTGGACCTCCCTGATCTATCGAGAATTTTAAATGATCTGATCCATCACTCTCCTCAATGGCCCGCAATACCGGCCAAACCACCATTTGACATCCCTAAATTTGATGGTAAACCAGGAAAGGACCCGAACAATCATGTAATGACTTTTCACCTTTGGTGTTCATCCAAATCTTTGATGGATGATTCTATTCGTTTACGCCTTTTTCAGCGAAATATCACAGGTTCCACCGTGAAGTGGTATATAGAATTACCACGCGGATTCTTCACTGACTTCAACACCCTCACTATGGCTTTCCTCACCCACTACCAGTTACCTATCCGCTACGAAACGAAAACCGAAATTTTGAGTTCTTTCAAATAAACCAAAGCCACTCATATCTCTGATCACATTCATGAGTGGCGATGGAGATGATGTCTCATCAAACTTGAACTTCCTGATCAGTTGATGGAAGAGTGGTTCAAAAAATCATTCATGAATGACATCACTTGTGACATTGCCATGGGTGGAGTTTTCATAGAATAACATGCGATTAGTCGTGCTCAAGACCTCGACCTCGTTTACTCACAAATGGGTACTCTTTACGACTTACTCCCTGACGCACCTTGTCTTTCTACTTATGATACTTCAATTACTCCTGCTTCTTCTCATGCAGCTGACGGTGTGATTGGCACTTTCCATGCCCAACCCCATTCCATCCAAGCCTCTAGCAGCAACCCCAAATACATTGCTTCTAATGTTCAAAATGATTCATCTCCTACCCCTCCCACCGACAAGACTTCTGAGGTGAACTCTGTTCAATCTACCCCCATTGGAAAAAATAAATCCAAAGAAGGGAAGGGTAAGAACAAGGAGGATAAAAATAATCCATAATCTAAGAAGACCAAAACACAACCTGTTGATGATAAGGATAAGCACAAACCCCGATACCCTTGTCTTATCTGTGGTGATGATCACTACACTAAGGATTGTCCAAGACGAGCTGAGGTTACTAACTTCCTTCAAGGGACCCGAAACTGCCTACTCCAGCCATGTTGTCACAACCCTTCCCTTCTCAACAACAAGCCCAATTGATCATTCATGACCAACCTTTCCCCTCCACTACATCCTATGTCTTAATGTGTATAGGTGATTCAAAGAAGAATGACATCACACTTACCACTCGAGCCAAATATTATTCTTCATCCAAAGAGAAGTTTGATGAAATACCTCCTTCGTTGGTCCAACCATCTCCCACGACTCCACCTACCAACGGCCCTCTTCATCTCGAATGACTGAGCCTAGATACATTTCTTCTCCCTCCCCCAAAGGGTGTTTTCCAAAAATCTTCTTTCAATCCTCATGCATGTGCTGCCCAGAACTATAGTATTGTTGAAGATCTGGCCCAAGCACTGTCCGCAATGTCATCCCTCGAAGTCCTTCGGAGTTGTCCTATACAACAAAAGGCACTATTGAAAGCTATTGGTGGAATCGACCCTACTGATAGAAATTTAATAATTTTTTACTTGGAAGATCACATTCCATGGTTACCCCCTCAACTCACATTCCAAATACAAGTTATTGTCTCTAACAAGAAAATTTGTAGAACAATTATTGATGAGGGTTCCTCGACGTGTGTCATGTATGTTACCTGCTGGAAAGCCATCGACTCTCCTCCTTTAGCTGAATCCCACAACACGCTCAAAGCCTTCAATGGATCTA
The DNA here is from genome assembly GCA_000966675.3 of Picea glauca. Taxonomy (NCBI): domain Eukaryota; kingdom Viridiplantae; phylum Streptophyta; class Pinopsida; order Pinales; family Pinaceae; genus Picea; species Picea glauca. The sequence continues at coordinate 1,050,187 of JZKD02S1672702.1, forward strand.
TTTTTAAGACTTACGGTGTCCTCCCTTCATTGCCTATTACGTTTGAAGGAAAAATGGTTAACATTGAAGTGGAGGTATTTGACGCTCCTCTAGATTACAACCTTCTACTTGGCCGTAGCTCGATCGCTTCCATGCATGCAGTTGTTTCCACTCTTTTCCATGTCGTACATTTCCCACATCAAGGAAAAGTAATTACTATGGACCAATTATCCTTCTTTCACTCTGATGCACATATCGACAATGTACCTTTCATTGCAAAAACACCCCCTGGATATGAGAATGTCGGTGTTGGTCTTCTTAAAGATTCCTCTTTGATGGGTAATTTTTCCATTTCACCACCCGATGTTCCACATCCATTCATCGCCTCGATCAATATGATTTCCACCTCTGTTTGAGAAACCCTTGTGTCTTACGACCCGTGGATAGTACCCAACCCCGATGATCATATTCGTTACGATGACCAAATGCCTTTGAGTCTGGTCGAATCCACTTATCAATCCATTCAATTGACAACCCCTTCTACCCCCTCTCTTGGTGATTTATCTCTGGATCCATTCCGCGTCATTTTTCCTACGGACGAGATGATTATGTCTGTTATGTCCATGGAATATACCCCTTGGGACGATGGACATCATCGTTCCATCCTCTTCCTGGAACAACATACCATTGAGAGTTACCAACGGATCTCGACCCCATTGACCGTTGTCGTAATTTCTACCATTCCCGAGTCTACACACAATATGTTCTACGAAGGGAACTTAAGTAATATCTCACCCACCATCCCCCTCGACATATCCATAAAACCTGGAGTTTTCGAAAATGTGCATTTTAGAGCTTCATGTTCCCATGACGAAGTTGTCACCTACAAGTCTCTTTTCCAAGAATTTTGTGACGTCTTCGCATGGAGATATGAAGAAATGCTGGGTATTGACCTCGACATTGTTGTACACGAGATTAAGACATACCTGGGCACTAAAACCATCCAGAATGACTTCGTCTGGTCAACCTACATAAAGCATCCTCTATTAAGCTTTAAGTTGAGAAACTTCTCAAAGATGGCTTTATTTACCCTGTGGCTCTAACTAACTAGGTTTCCAATCTTGTTCCGATCAACAAGAAACAAGGTACGATCCATGTGTGCGTTGATTATAGATACATTAATAAAGCTTTTCCTAAAGACAACTTTCCTACCCCCTTCACTAACAAGATTGTCAACAATTGTGCCAGAAGTGAAATCTTCTCTATGATGGATGGTTTCTCCGGATATAATCAAATCAATATAGTACTCGCAGACCAACACAAGACTTCTTTTATTTGTCCTTGGGGCACTTTAGCCTACCAGAAACTTCCATTCGGTTTAAAGAATGTCGGCGCAACTTTTCAACATGCCATGTCTTATGCCTTTCATGATATAAAGCACATTATGCAGCCATATCTTGATGACTTACCAACTCATTCCATGTGCCGTGTAGATCATCCAAAACACCTCCACGCCATTTTCCTTCACTTTCGGTTTTACCATATACGCTTGAATCCCCACAAATGTGTTTTTTGTGTAGAATCCGAACGAATTCTAGGATTTATTGTTTCATGTCAAGGGATCAAGGTAGATCCTTTGAAGTTTGAGGTGATTCTCAATCTTCCTCCTCCTTCCTCACTTCACCAACTACAAAGTTTGCAAGGGAAGGCAAACTTTCTCCGTCATTTCATCCCGAACTATGCTGAGCTAACTCTTGGATTTACTCGACTTCTCAAGAAAGGTTCTGAGTTCATATGGGATACCACTGCTAACAAAGATTTTGAAGCTTTGAAACTGTCTTTAACTCATACCCCACTACTCTTCCCACATAATTACAGTCGGGATTATTTCCTTTATCTTGCAGCCTCAGACTGTACCATCTCTGTGGTTCTCATTTAGGAGGATGATTCTCAGGATGAACATGTCATTTATTATTTGAGTCGGAGTCTCACGACTACTGAAACAAAGTATTTACATGTTGAAAAACTATCCTTGGCCACCGTCCAAGCTATTCAATGTTTTCAACACTATATCCTTTTATGCAAGACTACTGTGATTTCCAACTGCAACCCTATGAAACACATTCTTATACGCCAATTTCTAGGGGGAAAATACTTCAAATGGATCGTAATACTCCAGGAGTTTGACTTAGAATTTGAACGTGCTAAGTCCAAGAAATACTTAGTGTTTGTCGAGTTGATATGCAACCTTCCCTGTTTTGAGACGAAAAATGTAGCCGAGGATTCATTACCCGATGAATCCATTTTCCTGATCAGTTCCGATGACCTTTGGTATGGGGATATCATAATATATCTCCAGACCCAGACTTTCCATCCTGAATTGTCTAGCACTAACCTCCATCACATACGCTACCAAGCCTGTCAATATATTATCCTCGGTGATACTCTTTATCGTCGTGGGATTGACTCTATTTTTCAATGCTGCCTCATGTTTGACGAAGCCGAGAAAGCCCTGAATGACTACCATTATGGAGCATGTGGTGGTCACATGTCTGGTTATGCTACTGCCCAGAATATCTTATGAGTGGGGTATTCTTGGCCTTCTTTATTCAACGATTGTATAATCACTGTCCAAAAATGCCATGCTTGCCAAATCGACAACAAAAAACTACGATCACACCCTTCTCCTCTACACCCTGTGGTCTCCGTTGGTCCTTTTGCAAAATGGGGTATCAATTTCATGACATGTTACCCTCACTTGACCGGGGGGCATGGATACATTATTGTAGCCGTAGATTATTTTACGAAATGGGCCGAGGCGATGCCAACATTCGGCAATACTAGAAAGACTGTAGCATTATTCATATTCCATCACATCATTTCTCGGTTTGGTTTTCCTCAAGCTATCATTACTGATCACAGTAGCCACTTTAGAAACTTCATGATGTATGAACTCATAGAAAAGTTGGGTCTTCACTATGAAAACTCAACACCTGTTAAGGTCCTAACCCGCACATAGGTAGATTAATGTATTCGGATGTAATAAAGGTCAATATTAATAAGACCTTTCAATAAAATAGAATAAGGCGGATGTAAGAAGA
>JZKD02S1672702.1:1069718-1110615 GCA_000966675.3 Picea glauca
CACATTCATCGACATTTTTCACAAGGTCCATTCACATCACACATTCACATTTTTGAGTTTGGCACAGTTCTTGGCCAGTATAGTTATTTTTACAAACTGGGGGAAACAGGGTGTTACACATCCTGACTCTCCCGACCTCCGAAATATCGATATTTCAAAGTGCCAAATCAACGGTCCACAATCATTGTGATCCAACAGTCTTGATTTCCTTTTTGTGTATCGGGACTTCACATTTCGCGAAGTTGGAGGACCGCTCACCTCCTTTCTCCCAATATCCGAACTCTCGATATTTCCTTGGGAAACCAACGGTCCAAATCTCTCCTTTATCCGACGATGAAAATCAAATCGTGAACTCATATTTTGTGAGTTCCCTCAATTCCTACTTCTGATATCCTGAGTTGTGAACTCCCAACAAGACCAGATCTACGGTTCAACTCCCTCCTCTGATCAATGACTGTGATCGAATCATGATTTCATGATTCATGAGTTCTTATAGCTCTTCCTTTGACTTCTCTGAGTCATGAGTCAGCAAAAATATGGTCACTCTCCACATGTCCCTCTTGATGGATGGTTCCGATGGTTTCAGAACTTTCATAACCCCACTCCTCCTGTATACTTTCAGGACTTATCGTTAGTGCACTTTACCTTGATCGGGCGGTTATGATTCCTTTGCACTCAAACCGAATGAATGAGTTATTTCCCCCTCTGTGCTTGCTTCTTTTTTTCTGGATGTTGACCGAATGGTGTATATATTTCACCCTAAGCTTACACTTTCTTCATACTTAGAAGATTTTTGAAAGATTCACAGGCTTCGACCTTTTTCCTTCCTACGAGTCCATTTATTGGATCTTGTTAACACTTATGGAAAGTGTTATTCCTCCTGAGCTTAGTCTCGTAAAGACTTCAACTTCCCATTCACTCCTTGCATTTCAGGGATTTCAATAACTCAGATCTAGAGGATTTCTCTAAGAGAAATTCCTCTCACCCTCTTGGTGTTCTCCTTTTCTGGTTCTTCGACTTCTTGCAAAGTCCCTTCAAAACTTAGTCGAATCTTGGATCTGTGCACTCCTTGCACCAAATCTTTATGCAAGGTTAAAATTCTTGCAGACGACTGTGCACACCTTGCACCAGTCTCTTTGCACTCATTGCAAAGGGAAGTTTCATGTTATTTCTTTTGAGCTTCAAAATTGAATGCATGCCTTGCGTTCTGTGTGCACACCTTGCACCACTCTCAACAGAAGAGAAACAATTGAAACTTATCCTAACATTCACAATTCCTTCTACTCATAACGAAATTCATTCATTCATTCATGAAATAACAATAACAAATAATTGAAAAACAATGTCCACACCATGAATTGGATCAATTTTCCTCTATTATATTCACAAGTGAAAATGGCTACAACTATAATCAAAACAAAAACTGAAAACTCAGAAATATCCTCCTAAATTGAAGCTATCTTACTTGCAGCTATGTACCCTACAACTAGCCTTATTTGGGTGTACAAAACATATATTTATCTTAGAGGGCTCTTAGGGTTTCCCCTGGCTACTTTTCTACATCACACCCTATCCTACGACTATTTTAGTGATCCGGATTATTTTCGGCACCAAATGAGAGTGGAGATATAACACAGAAATATTCAGAGATATTGCAAGAAAGACAACAATATAATAGAGATGTAGCAGAAAAATAACAAGAGTCATAGATATACAGTAATACACAATTTCTATTAATGAAATAAATGTACAGAGACTGTAAAAGTACAAAGTGAAAGACTCGCTAGAATGGTGGTAGCTTATCTCTAAGAAGAGATGTGACGACCACTCACATCCATGAGAAGATGATTACAATGAGGATCTGAAGGCATTTTTACAATAAGAAGGAATGCCAAAAACCCTAGACATCCAAAAACCTAACCCTGGGAGATGAAGCACCAAAAGTCATGTGGGCCCCGTTTGGGTAAGTTGGTGCATCAACTTCCCGGGGTCTTAACTTTTTCATACGATCTCCGTTTTAGGTGTATGATAGCTCGTTGGAAAGATCTATCCGAGGAATACAAATTTTGGATGAGAAATATTGATACATGTTCCATGTTGCTCCCTGTTTTCTCAAAAAACATCGTTTAGGGCCTCAAAATGGACCCTGAAGTTAAAAACTGCTAAAAATAGTAAATTACCAAAATTTCCATAAACATGTTTTGGGCCAGTTGGAGAAGATGGGTGGCCACCGATATCCACCTGGATAATTCCTACCTCCTTAAGAAGTAATGGTCTCCATTGCGTTGAGTTCCCGGGGGAGAGGGGAAAGCGATTACTGAATCTGAATCTTGGTGATCTGCTTGCCTTGTTGGAGAAGTGGCATTGCTTGGTTTGTTGAAGGTCATCACGAACCTGTGGCTGGAAGGGTTGGACCTTTTTAACCAGTCTGGCTACATGAGATGACTATGTGTAGAAGGATTCTTTGTTCTTTGTTGCAACCTTGTAGACCTGCTTTTGGTGGATAGAAGGTGCTTGGGATGAGGCTGTAGTGGTTGCAGTATCCTTTTGTTCCCATTTTGAATAGATTGTGGAGAAGATGAATTTTGTAGTATGAGATACTACCTTGAAACATTGTTTAGGTGGGGCAGTAGTTGGAACTACCTCTGGTATCATGTAGAGATGACCCCCTAGAGTAATAATGACACTACAAGGTCGAGACTCATAGATAGCATGGTGTTTCCACATATATGGCTAGCCCAAGAGAACATCACAAACATCCAATGGGGAAACATCACATAATACCTCATCCTTGAAGGGTTGGATGCCGTATGAAAATCTACACTGTTGGATGACATGAAGATCTCGTCCTTGGCGAAGGCACCTGATGTTGTATGGTTGCGGGTGTGGTGTTGTCGACAATCCCAACTATTTGATGACCTCTACTGAGATGAGGTTCTTCTGGCTTCTACTATCAACAATAAAATGCAGCGGGGTCCCATTCACCCACATCTGTGAATGAAAAAGGTGCTCCCCCTCTTCTGGATCTGTTGGTTCTTCTGGTTGAATTGTTGTGGTCACGACAATAGCAGTGGGGTCTGCATCGATGGTCTGTCTTTTACCAGTATTTTCAGAATCAGATTATGAATCAGGGTTTGGATCCTTGTCTTTGATCTTGGCCACCAATGACTGTTTTGAGAAACATTCATTGGTGTTGTTCTAGAGGCTTTTGTGGAAATCGCACCATTTTTTGGTGTCCTTCTTTGTCTTCCCGTGACCCTTCTTTTCCTGTGGCTTGGATTGGTTTTCAGGAGACTGTTTGTTAGGGCTGTCTTTGTCATACTTTGGTTGTTTTGGATTTGTAGACCCGAACTCCCGTTTGTTCTGGTGCTTAAATTTCTGCTCAATTTTAACAACATATCGATAGGCAGCACCGAGTGATGAGATGTCTAGGAAATCCATTTCAGTTTGGATGTATCTGTGTAGAGCCCCATGGTATTTCATAACCAAATGTCGTTCAGAGTCTTTGATACCCATCTTGGTGTGCAAGGTATGGAAGCTATTGGTGAACTCCAGAACTGATTGGCCCCTCTCTTGCCGCAGTGTGGTCCATCTCATGTACTGGTCCTCATAGTTTCCAATAGGGTAATATTGTTCCTTTACCGCATTCACAAAAAAATCCCAAGTGGGCTCAACCCCATATATTCCAGACTCCTCTGTGGAACTTTTCTCCCAGTAAGTTTCCCACCAATGTTTGACATGGGGGATATCCTTAAGGAGTGCGAAGGTGATCTTTTCCTTGTCGAAAAAATTATGAATAGATAAATAACCTTCTAGCAGATTTAACCATTTATCTAGGGCATCTGCATCTATTTGACCTTCAAATACAAGAATATCAAAATTAACCTGTACCTTGAAAGGTGAGGTGCCTCCAAAGTGGCCGCTTGATGAAGATGCGCCTGATGCTATCGACAGGCATTGAAGGATGTGGGAAAAATTCTCCATCATTTCGTCCCTCTGTCGCGTGAGAGCTTGCTTAAGAAACAGACTGATAGGATCGTCTGCTTCATCGTTTTTCTTTTCTTATGCCATTGAGGATTTCTTGGGTGTATGAGAGAGATTTTCCTCAAGAGAGACAAGCTCAAGACCCAACTTTCTATACTCGGACCTCATTGGAGACATGCACTAAAAATGATCAAGAGCAGCCTGCTCTGATACCACTAATCCAGATTATTTTCGGCACGAAATGAGAGCGGAGATATAACACAAAAATATTCAGAGATATTGCAAGAGAGACAACAATATAACAAAGATGTAGCGGAAAAATAAAAATATTCATAGATATACAGTAATACACGATTTCTATTAATGAAATAAATGTACAAAGACTGTAAAAGTACAGAGTGAAAGACTCGCTAGAATGGTGGTAGCTTATCTCTGAGAAGAGATGTGACGACCACTTGCATCCGTGAGAAGATGATTACAATGAGGCTCTGAAGGCATTTTTACAATAAGAAGGAATTTCAAAAACCCTAGACATCCAAAAACCTAACCTTGGGAGATGAAGCGCCAAAAGTCATGTGGGCCCCATTTGGGTAAGTTGGTGCATCAACTTCCCGGGGTCGTAACTTTTGCATACGATCTACGTTTTAGGTGTATGATAGATCGTTGGAAATATCTATCCGAGGAATACAACTTTTGGATGAGAAACAATGATCTATGATCCATTTTGCTCCCCATTTTCTCAAAAAAACATCGTTGAGGGACTCAAAATGGCCCCTAAAGTTAAATATTGCTAAAAATAGTAAATTACCAAAATTGCCAGAAACATGTTTTAGGCCATTTGGAGAAGGTGGGTGGCCACCGATATCCACTTGGATCATTTAGTCCAGTCGCATCCCAGAGTTGGAGTGGAAACTCCCACTTCGCTCATGATCACTCAAGCATGCCTCAAAGATTTTTCCGACGCTGAGTTAAGGTGTACTTCAAAATGTCTGCTGCAACTACCATCATTCAGGTTCCTTACAAATTCCCATATGCTGATAGGTCCTACTCCGCATTCTTGTAAATGATGCTCCTGCATCATAAGGATTCCATGAGCTCCTACACTAATTTTCCATGCTTCTATATATCAACTTCATTTTCCCAACTGACATCTTCTATTGGGTGTCCCTTCCATTTGACCATATATTCAAAATAGGTCTTGCTCCTTGTCTTTTTTTCGATCCTTTGATCAACGATCTTCTCCATCTGTGGTTTTTCTGCTACAGGCATTTGTTTCTCCCACTGAATCTTCTCTTGATCTTCTAATCCCTCTGTGCCATCTTCCCTGTAAGGATACAGGTCTGAAACATTGAATATGGGCGATATGCCCACACCATCTGGCAGCTCAATCTCATAGGCGTTTTCATCAAACTTCCTCAAGATCTTACATGGTCCTATCTTCTTCATTTTTAACTTTTTATATGTTCCCCTAGGGAACCTTTATTTCCTAAGATGTGCCAGAACCTGATCTCCTACTTCAAATTGAAGTTCTCTACAATGTTGATCATCTCTACGCTTGTACTCATGGTTAGAAATATGCAACTATCCTCTGATCTGGCTATGGAGTTTCTTCATTTCTACAAAAAAAAATTCTACTCCAACGCTCTTGATCTCACTTTGTTCCAAGTCTCTCAACTCATATAATACTCTGGGTTGCATTCCATACAATATTTGGAATGGGCTCTTTCCAGTGCTCATATTTGGTGAGTCATTGTATGAAAATTCTTCTTGTGGAAGAATCTGATCCCACCGATTATGGTGTTCAATAACCATACTCATCAACAAGTTTCCCAAACTTCTATTTACCACCTCAGTCTATCCATCTGTATGAGGGTGATAAGATGAGCTAAAGGAAAAATCTGTCCCCAACTTCTTCCACAGTGTTCTCCAAAAGTGTCCAACAAATTTTGTGTCTCTATCTGAGACAATGCTTCTGGGTAGGCCGTGAAGTCTTTCAACTTCCTTAAAAAAAATATTTGCAACATGCATTGCATCAATGGTCTTTTGGCATGGGATAAAGTGTGCCATATTTGAAAATATATCCACCACCACAAATATGGAATCACATCCTCTTTGTGTTCTTGGAAGTCCCAACACAAAATCCATGCTTATTGCATCCCAAGGCCTCTCTGGTATTGGAAATGGTTGATACAATCCAGTGTTCTATCTTTTTCCTTTTGCATGTTGGTAGATTCTACATCTGTTCACAAACTTTGTCACTTATGTTCTCATACCTGGCCAATAGTATGAAATTCTCAACTCTGCAAACATTTTATCATGGCCGAAATGTCTAGCCAATCCTCCACTATGATTTTCCTTCAAAAGGTTATCCCTCATTGAGAATTTTGGTATGCACAACTAATTTCCCTTGAAAAACAATCCCTCTTGAATCATATATTTTGTCCGTTGGCTTCTGTCTCTCAGCACAGGATTTTCACATGCTTCCTTGAAATATGTATCATCACAATACATGTCCTTAAGGTGTTCAAACCCCAAGGTCTTCACCTAAAATTCCTGTAGAATCAAGCATCTCATTCTTAATGCATCAACAACCTTGTTAACATTCCCAACAATATGTTTTATGAAAAAAGTAAATTTTTTCATAAACTCAACCCATTTCACATGCCTCTGATTCAAATTTTCCTGTCTGGTTATGAATTGTAAAGATTGGTTATCGCTATACAAGACAAATTCCTTTGGAACAAGGTAATGTCTCCACTTCTTCAAGGCTTGGATTATGGCATAAAAATCCTTATCATATGTGGATTATTTTCAATTGGTCTCATTCAAATTCTCACTGAAATAGGAAATAGGTCTATTATCCTAGCTCAAAACTGCTCCAATTGCAACTCCACTTGCATCACATCTCACCTGAAATGTCTTCTCAAAATTTGGCAAGACCAAAATTGGTCTCTCTTTTATTTTATCCTTCAATATATTGAAGCTCTTATCGGCCTTCTCTATCCATTTAAAATACTTGTGCTTCTTCTTCACTGTATCCATCATTGGTGCACAAATTCCACTGAAGTCTCTGATGAACTTCCTATAGAAGCTTGTTAATCCATGGAAGTTCCTTACCTCAAACATGCTCTTCGGTGATGACAATTCTTTGATTGCTTTCACCTTCTCTAGATCCATCTTCAATTCATTTGAAGATATCACAAAACCCAAGTAAATGAGTTTTGTCTTCATAAAAGAGGACTTCTTCAGATTTATCAACAACTTCTCCTGATGTAGTCTCCTCATCACTAGCGTTAGGTGCCTCAAATGCTCCTCTTTAGTCCTGTTAAAGATCAGTATATCATCCATATATACAACCACAAAATTGCCAATGAAATCTTTCAGTATCTCATTCATCGACCTCATAAAAGTACTCGGTGCATTTTTCAAGCCAAATGGCATAACAAACCACTCATACAAACCTTCATTTGTCTTAAAGGTTGTATTCCACTCATCACCTTCTCTCATTCTAATCTGGTGATATCCTCTTTTCAAATCTATCTTAGAAAATAAATTTTCTCCACTTAAACAGTCCATTAAATCCATTCTTGGTAAAGGAAATCTATTCTTGATGGTGATATTGTTAATGGCTCTTGAGTCTGTACACATTCTCCATATTCCATCCTTCTTTGGACTCAACAAAGTTGGTACTACGCATGGACTCAATATCTCTTTGACCAAACCCTTCTCTAACAATTCCCAGACTTGGTTCTTCACTTCCTCATTCTCTCAAGGTGTCAATCTGTATGCTTCTTTGTTCGGCAGACTTTCTCCTGGTATCAAATCAATATGATGACTGATACTTCTTATGGGTGGAAATGAGTCAGGAAACTCATCCACCACTATGTCAACAAAATTATCCAACAATTCCTGAACTTCCTCAGGAAATTCATCCATTGAAATACTTGTAAGGATAACTTTGGGTTTCCTCAACACAACAAACTGCATCTCTTGTTCTTTATTGAATTCTTTAAGGAGTTCCTTCCTGCTCATGAGAAGTATGCTTGTGATGACCTCCTCTTTATCTTTCTTATCCTCTATTGGAAGCAACATGTGTGTTCTACCATTCTTCTCCAAGGTGTATGTATTCTTCCTCCCATCATGGATGACATTCCTGTCAAACTACCATGGTATTCCCAACAAAATATGACATACATCCATGGGAATTACATCACACATAATTTCATCTCTATATCCTTCTATCTTAAATTCAACCAAGCATTATTTAGTAACCATTACCTGGTGTCCTTTCTACAACCATGAGACTTTATATGGCTTCAGATGTGTAGTTGTCTCTAGCTCCAATTTCTCCACCATCTCTGTGGATAATAAGTTATCAGTGCTCCCACTATCGATTATCACCTTGCATACTCTATCTTTAGTCTTGCAAGTTGTTCTGAAGAGACTACTCCTCTGCACCGGATTTTCAACTTCTGCCTCTGGTTTTAAGAGAACCTTCCTCAACATCAGGGATATTCCATCCTCTTCTCCTTCTGCTTCAACATCTCTTCTCCGTGCTTTTGAAATGTGAGCTTCACCTCCTCCTTCTTTATTTTTCTTGAGGAATTCCCAAGAGACGTGCCTTGTCTTTTTGCAGGCATACCATCTTACTTCTCATCCTCCTCTTCTTCCTCTTCCTCTAGAATAACTTCTTCCACCACCCTGTCTTCCTCGGGAATTTTCTCCTCTTTTCAAGTGACTATGTTGTTTTTCATCCTCGTCCTTAGAATTATGTGTCTTGTCATGGGTAACTCCCTTACCTCTGGTTGGGGCTAGGATTTTACCTCTTCCTTGTTGGATTTGTTTTTTGGCCAACTTTTCCTCTACCTTCAGTGTGAACTGATAAGAACCCTCCACTATCTTTACCAACATCATGCTGAGCTCATCCTGAATTTCATATCTCAGGCCATTTATATATCTGGAAATTTTTTATTCATCTCTCTCCCTTTGTCCAGTTCTGATGTTCAGAACATAGAACTCCTCCGTGTACTCCTTAACTATCATCCCTTTCTGTCTCAGGTTCTACATCTTCCTGAATAGATTAATCTGATAATCCTTGGGCATGAACTTAGCCTTCAATTTGGCTACCATTATGTCCCAACTCTTTATCTTCTGCTTGCCTTTGCTTCTCCTTTCAACTTGCAGTTCACCCCACCACAATTCTACATGTCCTTTTATCCTGGTGACAACCTGTTTCACCTTTCTCTCTTCATCGACATATTCATTGTCGAAATGTTTGTCCATGGATCTTATCCAATCCAACAACTCTTCAACATCTAAATTTCCTTCATACATTGGGACCTCTATCTTGGTTCTACCTCCCAATCTAGCAACTGCTCTCAGGAAGCATTCTTCAACAACATCCTCTTCTACAACTTCTTTGACTTCTACTTCTTCTCTCTTTGCCTCACTGATGTCTCCAACATCAGGTGCTCTCCTCTGAGTTGCCTCCATCACCTCTAATATTGCACGAAGTTCTCGCATCTCCCTTTATACAAATCGATTGGCTAAAGGTGCTTCCGCTCGTCTCCTTGGTGGCATTGTGTTGACTGTTTGTCACACACATAGTACAACTTTGAGTTCTTATGTTTCCTCTCCTTTTCTTACTATTTGCAAGAAAATTTTTAGCTTTGATACCACTTGATGCAAACCCCCCTTCTCTCCTAAGGGCTACGCGGCCTCCTATTCTAGTATCGATCAAGAAACTGAGTTTGATTGACTCTTCGAGTCTCTTCTGGACCCCAAACCCACTTACACAGGTCCTTTCTCCAAATAAATAGGTCGTATGAGACCTGTGGGCCCTCTCCTGAGCGTTGTTCAAACCTCATTGCCAAATGCGTGCTATCTCTTCTTTGGCTAAGCCCTTTCCTTTACATGACCATGACTGTGACCACTCGTCTAATTAAAAGTTGCATCACGACTTAATGTATCGGGTATTCACATGTGAGTCACCCTGACTCTCCTGACCTCCGAAATCTTGATATTTCAGAGTGCCAAATCAACAGTCCACAATCCTCATGATCCAACAGTCCTGATTTCCTTTTCGCATATCGGGACTTCGTGTTTCGTGAAGTTGGAGGACCACTCACCTCCTTTGTCCCAATATCTGAACTCCCAATATTCCCCTGGGAAACCAATGGTCTATATCTCTCCTTGATCCAAAGGCTCAGATCAAATCATGAACTCGTATTTCACGAGTTCCCTAAACTCCTACTTCCGATATCCCGAGTTGCGAACTCCCGAAAAGACCAGATCTATGGTTCAACTCCCTCCTCCGATCAATGCCTATAATCAAATCATGATTTCATGATTAGCGAGTTCTTATAGCTATGCCTTTGAATTCTCTAAGTAACGAGTTAGAGAAATGATGGTCTCTCATCATGTGTCCCCCTTGATGGAAGGTTCCGATGGTTTCAGAACTTGCATAACTCCGCTCCTCCTGTATACTTTTAGGACTTATCGTTAGTGCAATTTACCTTGATCAGGCGGTTACGATTTATTTGTTCTCAGACCGAATGAATGAGATATTTCCCCCTCTGCGCTTTCTCCTTGTTGTCTAGACACTGACTGAACGGTCCAGATCTTCCCCCCCGAGCTTATGCTTTCTTCAGACTTAGAATATTTTCGAAAGATTCAAAGGCTTCAACCTTTTTCCTTCCTGTGAGTCCATTTCTTGGATCTCGTTAACACTTATGGCAAGTGTTATTCATCCTGAGCTTGGTCTCGTGAAGACTTCGACTTCCCATGCACTCCTTGCATTTCAGGGATTTTGATAACTTAGATCCAGAGGATTTCTCGAAGAGAAATTCCTCTCGCCCTCTTGGCGTTCTCCTTTTCTAGTTCTTGGACTTCTTGCAAAGTCTTTTCGACACTTAGTTGAATCTCGGATCTGTACACTCCTTACACCAGATCTTTACGCAAGGTTCAAATTCTTGCAGACAAATCTGCACGCCTTGCACCAGTCTCTTTGAACTCCTTGCAAAGGGAATTTTCATGTTATCTCTTCTGAGCTTCAGAACTGAAACAAATTCTGTCAAAGCATTCCTTTTGTTTTGTGTGCACACCTTGCACCACTCTCAACTGAAGAGAAACAATTGAAACTTATCCTAACATTCAGAGTTCCTTCTACTCATAATGAAATTCATTCATTCATTCATGAAAGAACAACAACAAATAATTGCAAAACAATGTCCGCACCATGCATTGGATCAATTTTCCTCTGTTATATTCATAAGTGAAAATGGCTACAACTATAATCAAAACAAAAACTGAAAACTCATAAATATCCTCCTAACTTGCAGATATCTTACTTGCAGCCAGCCTCATTTGGGCGTACAAAACCTCTATTTATCTCAGAGGGATCTTAGGGTTTCCCCTGGCTACTTGTCTACATCACACCCTATCCTATGGATATTTTAGTCCAGTCACATCCCAGAGCCGGAGTAGAAACACCCACTTCGCTTGTGATCACTCATCCGTGCCTAAAATATTTTTTCAATGTTGAGTTAAGGTGTACATCAAAATTTATGCTGCAACTACGAGCGTTGAGGTTCCGTACAAATTCCTAGATGCTGATAGGTCCTGCTCCGCGTGCTTTCCAGCGATGGTCCTGCATCACCCTACATGTTAAATACAAAGTATAAAGAGAAGGTGAAAAAAAAGATAGATCGAATATTGGAAGTAGGGATCATTGAACCAGTAGTGGAATCATAATGGATAAGTCTAATGGTAGTACAAGATTAGAAAATAGGGAGAATCAAGATTTTTGTAGACCTAAGGAAGCTAAATGATGCATGTTTGCATGATCCATTTTCAACCCCTTTTACATATGAAGTGCCAGAGAATGTAGGAGGGAAAGAGGCCTATTATTTCACAGATGGATTTTCAGGGTATCATCAGATAAAGGTTGTGCAGGAAGATAGATATAAGATTACTTTTGCAACAGAGTGGGGAGGTTTTCAACAAAAAAAAATAATTACACTACCATATAACGAGAAGGATTGGCCATGGTATATTCGCTACATAAATTTTAGGCATTATTTGTTGGGGTCTCATTTTAAGATGTACACAGACCATTCTACATTAAGATACTTAGTGAACAAGACAATGTTGGGGGGTTGAATATGCAGATGGTTGTTGTTATTATAGGAATATGATTTTGAGGTTTTTGTGAAAACATGGAAGTTGAATGCAGGACCCGATCATTTATCGTGCATACTATCAGGAGAGGATGCAGGGAATCTAGATGAAAACTTGTCTGATGCACAATTATTTGAAACTACAATGGTGAACAACTACTTTACAGACATTGTGCAGTTTTTAAGTACAGTAATGGCCCTGTCAAACATAAAATTGCCCAGAAAAAACAATTAGTGGTTAAATCAACAAACTATCATCTAATTGCAGGGAACTTATACAAGTTAGGTGTAGATGGGATATTAAGATGCTATGTATTAGCGCATGAAAGGACCAATAATACTCTCAGAAGCACATGAAGGAATTGCAGGGGGACATTATTACGTAGGCAAAGCCATAGTGCATAATATTTTGTGCGCACAACTCTAGTGGCCCACACTTCATAAGGATGCTAAACAATACTATAAGGCATGCAATGTTTGTCAAAGGGTGGGAAATCCATCTAGAAGGGATGAGATGCCTTTACACCCACATGTTATAGGCATTTGATAAATGGGCAATATACTTTTTTGGACCAATCAACCCATCAGCAAAAAGATCATGAGCTAGATACATAATCATTGTGATAGATTATTTGACCAGATGGGCAGAGAGGAAACACTAGTCATAGACTGCATCGCAGAGACTAATACGAGGTTTCTATTTGAGAACTTAGTCACACAACTCAGATGCTTATGCATTTTACTCAGTGACCAGGGGACACACTTCCTGAATAAGAAAATTGCATCACCGACTGAGGAATTTCAAATTCATCATTATAAGAGCACGCCGTATCACCCTCGAGCCAATGGGATAGTAGAATATTTTAATAAAATTATGTAGATGCATTGACAAAGATCTACAATGTTAGGAGAGATTATTGGGAATTAAGGGTTATTGTAGTATTATGGGCATACAAGACTACGTGCAAAAATTTGATAGGAAAAACACCTTTCAGGTTGGTCTATGGCCAAGAAGTAGTCATGCCAATGTAGTTTATTGTGCATAGCTTGCATGTTGCATTGATTACAAATCTTTCGAAATTTGGAGCAATAGAGGAGAGATTGTCACAGTTGGTACAACTTGAGGAAGAAGGATTTGTCGCAGGGTTCCATCAACAATTTCATAAGGCAATAAAAAAGGCATGGCATGATAGACATATTAAACAAAAAATACTCAAGTGGGGGACTTAGTATTACTATACGACAATAATTTTATGCAACATCCAGGAAAGTTTTGAATGAATTGGTTAGGAACATATGTGATTAAGCATGTGATAGAGGTAGGTGTTGTGTAGTTGGAAATGCTGAATGGGGAAGTCCTGGGAGGAATGGTGAATAAAAGTCGGCTCAAACTCTATAGAGACGACCAATTGGATGTGCATTAATATGAGTTGTGCAAGATAACATGAATCATAGTAGTGTATAATATTAGGAAAAAGACCAAAAAATAAATAAAATCTAGAAAAAGAAAAAGAACAAAAAGAAAGAGAGTAAAGGCATGCAAACACTAGCCTGAAGTAAGGGGGCATATACAATTACAAAAAAGTAGTGAGGGTCATGCGAAGTGATCACACTATGCCGAACAGGTATAAACACAGACTGTGTAGTGAAGGAACAAGGAAGTCAAAACAACTTCTTGGATTAGTACCGACAAGATTGTTAAAAGCATTAAAAATGGCATAAATGACGGTTAAAGAGCATTAATGACAATTCATAAAGATGATGCATGGTCATAAATGGAAACAACCACTGGGAATCAAGATATACTGGCAGTATGAGGTACAAATCCAATGGAGGATACGGTAATAAAGTAGTATTTAATCAAGAATTTATCAAACCATTTACGGATGGGACAGTTAATTCAGGTGCGAAGGAAATTGGACAACTGGCGAAGGGGCACAAAAGCCACAGGGGTTGGCATGCACTTGTCATTGTTACTTAGAGTTGCATGCTAGTGAAAAAGAGCCAAGAACTGTATTTCAACATCAATAAAAACCCTAAAACTGAAGTAGTTGTCATTGGTAACCAGTTTACAAAAATGGCACCACTAAAAGCAACAATGCTCGTACCAAAGAAAGCTCGAACAAGAGTGCAAACATAAGTACCAGAGGTTCAGAAGACTCGGTGTGCCTCATCGTCGGAGCCAAGGTTTCCTCGAGAATACATTCTGCCAAGGAAATAGTATTCCCCACCAATGACATTGTATAAGACTCCATACTACGAAATGGTGACACCCAACATCCTAGATGGGGTCATCATGGACGAAGACATGCTAGGGAGGGTGTCACAACTCAAATATGTGAACCACGATATTACATACACAATGAAGTTCCCTGAACTTGCACCACACCAATACTTGGAACTGAAGATAGATCCAATAATGAACCATAGCATACCAGTGCCAAAGGCATGGGCTAGAGTATTGGAGCGATCATGCGAACTAAACTTGTTCAACATCCCACATTTTGGGCTGAGCAACAAGGTGAATGCATGTGTTCAGTTGCTCCTAAATTTTGTGCATGGAATTTATTTGTGGTTGGACAAGACAATATTGATAGATACATACCTAATTGCAAGGATAACAGGTTTACCAATGCAGGGACAAGATCCAAACTCGATGTTTGTAGACAAGAAGACTAACAGGATTCTATTGGAGGCAATGAGGGAAATAATTCTCAAAGTTATAGGTGTGCATGGGTTGGATGTGCTGAGTATATGCGACCAAAAAGTAAGGATTGCAACACATGCATTGGCATGAAAGTTACTAAGGAAATGAAGAAAAGACCAAATTCCAACGAGAGTGATAGTTGCGATAGAGCAGTGTGTTGAGGGGGTTTCGATGAGCTGGGCACATTTCCTATTGAACCAATTCCTCATCGATTGTGTAGAAGCACATAATAGAGGCATGCAATTCTATTATCCATGACTGGTCATTTTTATTACGTTCACAGTGTGGGAAGAGACAGAGGATGCATAGTTCTAGGGCCTAGGAGGTAAGCCATGCTTAGCAGGTAAGTATTATAACTTCTGGTACACAACTAAAAAAAGAATACAAATCGACACTAATGTGGAATTCATCTTGTATGATGAAAGGATTTGGATGTACATCAAGGATACACCACACATTTCACCACAACTAGTAGAGGCATATACCCCTGTTGCACAGTTTAGAGTAGATTGGAATCATATATATGTGCAAGCAAATAAGGACCCAAGAGAGGAATGGGTGTAGATGAAGAACAATGTCACTGAAGAAGACATCTAGTTGATCATGCAAGATTTGGATCCCGAGTGGAATATTCCAACAAAAGGAATAGAGGAGGAGCACTCAGATCACAACACAAAAGAACATGGTGATGGATAGGGTAATGGATAGAGAAATGAAGAGGGAATATACAAAGCACATGTGCAGGAAATAGTCGGAGAGAAGAGGTAAGATAAGGGCAAGGGGCCACCCCTCTCCCCCCCTGTGTACAAGAAGAAGAAATCTCATAAAGAGATAGCCAATTATACTATAATAGATGATGACATTGACATAATCAACTATCAAGTAAGGGATGTCATAGAATAAGTATTTGAGCATTCAACAGGTGCAGGAATAAATAACGACATTGCATAAGCTCTTGGAAGTAGGAAGGATAACACCAGAGTGTAAATTCGATGAAGGACCATCAACATGCTTGACTGGGGAGGAAAGGGACACAAACTCATACTTTTAAAATATGGTAATAGGGCATAGAGTGTTGAAGATATCACCAGATGAAATTGAATTCCCTATGCCCAATATGAAGGGGCAGGTGCAATGACTAAGTCCCTTGGACTTAGTCATTTCACAGATTTCCACAACAGTTTTACAGAGTGTGCACATTAGTATTTCCTAGCAGACGAAGTTCTGTGTAGATTCAACATCAAGCGAGTTGGTGAAGGTAGTGGAAAAGAAGATAACTACAACAAAATTATACCACTGTTGTACAAGTGAAGAGCATGATTGAGGAAAAGGATGAAAGGATATTAAAGGAGAAGAGTGAGGCTGAGGAAAATGTCGAAAGAATATTGAAAGAGAAGGATGAAGTTGAGAAACAGACAAAGAAAATACAACATGCCATCCAAAATCTCTATAAGGATATTCTGGAAATACTAATGGTGGTAGAAGCCGCACTTGAAGAACAAGTTTAAAAAATCAGGGAAGTCATTAAAGGATTATGCACCATGATCAAAGACTTGTAATCACACACCGTACTAGGGACACCCCATGAGGAAAAGGAAAAAAGGAGAAAGAATCATTATGACCTCAGTGGCAAGTATTAAGATACTGGAGGAGGAATGTGTGAATCTATGTGAGGAAAGCATGTAGATTTGGACAAATTTAATGGAGGATCCAGAGATGAAGGTTGTGGAAGATATACTAAGGGGTGTGTAGGAAAAAGAACAGAAGGCTTCAAAGAACATAAGTATGCTACCACCATCTGAGTGCATGATGGTTATACTAACACAAAGGTAGTCATACATTGAAATAGAAAAGATAAGGGAATAGAAAAAGATTCTCCAACAACGATTAATATCACTTCAAGATGAAGCACTAAGGGTAATAGGGGAATTGGAAACTATGCAAGGAAAGGTAAATCAGGAAATGCATGAAAACAAAGAGAAAATCATGACCCTGACTGTGTAGGTCGTAGAGGGTATTTTGGAACAAGAAGCAAAAGTCAAGGAAGAAGTCGCAACAATAAGGGAAATCTCCCAAAATTTCATGGAAGCATGGAGGGGCGTGACACAACAGGATTGAGTGGCTCAGGATGAGCCACATATGAGTGTTGGGGGCTTGTTGGATAGGCAGTTCAAAGCATGAAGAAAGAGGGAATGCATAAAATAAATAGATAAAGTAGCATGCAGAAATCAAGGAAACAAAACATGCAGGCCAAAGAAGGAAAATCACACATGAATAATGATTGTCATAGGGTTTTGAGTTAATCAAGTAGGGTTTTGAGCCCTAAATTCTATGTATAAATATGTAATGGGCTAGGAAGAATGGGGTTCACTAAGAGAGTGAGAGAATATACTGAGAATGTGAGGGAGGCTATGTCTCAAGGTTTAGGGAGAGATTTGCATAGAGAGGCTTGCACTACAGAGCAGCTAGGTAGGATGGAGAAATATATCATAATATATCTATTGTAAGCATAATACACAAGACTGAGGTGAATTGCACAAAGAACAATAAAGAAGCCAATCATTGTGGATGTATCCCAAAGTTGGGTGAACCACATTAAATAATGTGTATGAATGTATTTTTACGCAATTGTTCATGGATGTTCTATTTATGCATAGCTAGAACTAGATTTGTTTATTGGATAACTGATGCAGAGTGTTGAGCGCTCAATACACCCTAAAAGATTTTATGAAATTATGTCACTTTTCGGTACCACTTGTTTCCTTTTATTTATCTGTCTAAATTGAGTTCACTATGGGGGATGGCTTAGTTTGTTTTCATGTCTCTTTATAGATTAAATAAGATTTGTTTGAACCTATTAATATGAAACCTTGTGTCTAAAAAATGAACTGGGCATTCTATCTATAGCTAAAATTGTGACTAGCGCACCTGTGTTCAGCGTCGAAAAAATCCAAGCAGGTAAAATTACCACACAATAACAATAATCATCGATCGTCGATGTATCATTGATATCGGTAAAAGGCATGATAAGTTTGCACTACTTGTTCACCAAGAGATTCATGAGTTAGCCGATTTCCCTTCGACGTTGACAAAGTATGAGAGGGATAAACGTTGACATGAGCCATGATAAACTCTCGATAGTTGATGATAGATGCATTTGTTCAAGGTAGGTGAAATATCAAAGGGTTAAATCATTGAAAATTTCTGCATGGACAAATCGTCGATCATCGACCCTCGATGCACTTTCAGCATCGACAATTTTTGAGGGGGTTAATCTGGGAGAAATTGGTTAAGTTTATCGTCGATCTTCGATCCTTGATACATTTTCGACGTCAGCAGGGTAGGATTTGTTGTTAAAACGATTATCTAAGGAAAAGTCCCCGATTCTGAATAACACAATTAAACGAAGATGTTAGTTTCAAGTGCCACGTGTCTTTGTCGCGTAGGTATTTTGTATGGTCTAGTTTCATATCGAGTCACCTTAAGGTTCTATGTGTCCTAGTCACACTTTCGAGTCAGCTTTGCCATGTTAGATCTGTATGTTAGAAAAACAGGACCGCAGAGCAATAAAATAAAACAAATGTAGAAACAAAACACATAAGACACACAATACAAGAGAGACACAGATTTATGTGGTTCACCCAGTGTGGGTTACATCCACCAGAGAAATTGTCAGGTCCTTCCTTTATTATTATCCAGCAAATGAAGGGATACAATCTACAACAAAACCCATTGTAACTTCCTCTTCTTTCTCTCACAGTCTCCTCTCTCATAATACAATATTCACCATCATCCATAGCCGCAATACATTTCCCTCATAAAAGAGGGTTGCCTTCTAGGGAAAAAAACCCTAACATAATCTCTATCGTTAGATCTGCGACCTTATAATAAACGGTCCATATTTACAATGAAATTACAATATACTTTTACAAGGCAATTTTTCCTTCGGGGGCTTCGCCCCCGAACCCCCGCTAGGGGCCCTCTTGCCCCCCGACCCCCCGCCCGGGGGGATAGGCCCCCCGGACCCCGCAGAGGGGGTACCTCCCCTCTGCACTCCCCCGCGTGGAAGAGTGTACATACTTATGGGGTGTAAATACTTCATGGGTTATAAACACGGTTGAAAGCAAGGACCTCTGAATCAGGAAGATAATCAGGCTCCACAACCAAAAATGTATAGAAATATGTATCGACGTCATAGATTTTTCCTAGAGATATCAACGAACATTGTTTAAAGAGAAGCCACGACTCCCGATCCACATGTTAAATTAACGAAACAATTGGATGTTTTCAACACGAGATATGATCATATTCTGCCATTTAATAGGCCAATTAATGTTTCTCTCCACATATGTTACTTCCCCGTGTGCTGACTGAACAATGGGGATTTGAAATCTTCAATAGACCATATTATATCACGTGCCCGCGCCGCCAACCTGCGATTGAATTTAATTTTAAACATGATGAAGATAATGTAACAGATTTTTTAGAACCACACTCATATCCCAAATTGAATAACTGATTCGAAAAGTTAAGTTCATCTCTGTTTAAATCATGAAAAATAGCTTCGAACACTTCCATTTTGCACATAATTTTCCATTTCCAAAGCATCTGAAGAAACGAAGAGAGCGTCTCAAAACTGCATTGATTCTCAAACCATCAAAACTAGACTAAGCTAGCAGAAGAGGTATGTGTTAAATTTTATCAGTTTGGTGGTTGTAATTTGTTACATATCAACATTTGATCTTTTACAAAGTGTCTAACTATGTTCTACCTGCAGGAAAAAATCCCTCCAAGAAATCCAATGACCAGATGCTCTCTGTGGGCATCGAAGTTAAAGGAGGAAAAAACTGGTGAGGGTTCTTCTCCCGACACTGTGAGGTAGTTGGACTATGCTCCCAGGGTGGATCCGGTCATTAAAACCTCAATGAAGAAGGCGTTCATTCAACCTACCGCGTTTGGTGATACAGAAACAACCACTAGATCAAAAATAATGCTCCCACAGTGGGGAGATCTATTCAACAGAGTTAACTAGGAAGATTACATAGAGTGTATCCCACACAACGACCTAGATGTAAGGGTTCTCGACAACCAGGTTTTCCTGAATATTCGATGATCGTGATTGCATTTAGTATCCTCCTGAACTCCAGTCTTTCCCTGCATTTAGATTTTAAGTTGGCTAATTGATCATACAGACACACAAAAGTGCCTCATTAATGATGAGAATGATGTATGTGTCGGAGTATTTCTCCCAACAGAGGTTCAAAGTACCACCAAATTAGGGACCTGAAGGAGTGGTTAAACATAGAATTCATGGTCAGGTTATATGAATTACATGACAACAGTCAATTAATGGCTTCATGTTGGAAGGAAGACAAGAAATTTACGAACAGGGGCAATGGCTGGTACCAGACAGTGAACCTGAGGGAGACATATATCTACTTGATGGCTCTAATTTCTGGGAGTAGCTTCAACTAGGGAGAAATTATATCCAAGAAATTGAGCATTAATGTACAACAAGCTCAGATGCCGAAAGAAGGAGAAGCACCCATTTTTCACATGGCCTCATACATGCTAGATGTAATCTGCATGAGGAATGTCTTCACTGGTATGAATTTAAGCTGACATGTTTCAGAACTGGATGTTCATGTCTACTTCAACATCCTATGGGAGAACAGGTACAAAAAATCTTATGCCCCTTATTTGCGATGAATTCATTGCCTGGGTTTATTTCATTATTTTTAAAAAGGAATGCCCTAGGTTGTTTGTAGCATCTGAGAAAATGATCTTGAAGGTAGACCACTGGTATATAGATGAACACATAACCTATATCAGGGTGTTTGAGGCCACTGGAGCACCACATTTACTCCCTTCTCACATCCTAGACTGACTCATTGTAGGAGAAATATGTTATCAGACTATCCTATAGGGATATAACACCACTCAGGTTAAGGACAAGAAACGAGCGTTTATACCCTACAGTTTCCATGTGGGGTTTTACATAGTGAAGCACACTTATCAATCTAAACAAGAGGGTTTGAGTCATCTGGAATGCAGGTTTTTGATAGGCTGGTTTCACAAGCATGACCCTAAAGGCTTAGTCCTCCAACATGCTTCACAAGTATCGTCTTGTTGGCCATACACACATGACAAGTTTGAGGATGATATTTTTATAGAATGCGCTCAGGACTGGGAGGATGTATTATAGAGGAAATCCAACCTGAACATGAACAGGTTCAATGCTATGAGAATGGATGAGAAGGTTGAGACAATAGAGTAGTCAACTCAATAATCTCTCAGGGTTAGAGAAGAAATCAGAGCAGTAGAAACCACAGAGGCACAAAGGAGAGGTTTGTTGTTACTAGAAGGGGCCCAGAGACTCATCGACTAGTTAGAGAATGATCCTCAAATAATAAAAATGATGAGGATCCCCTCAGATGACCCAATCACAATCAAATAGGATCCAAGTAGCTTAGAGTTAATACAACTGGAGGAAATCATTGGTCTGGAAAACACTAGAGTTCCATCACCACATATCAGATCATCGATGACCATTCCAACCGAGCATGAGGTTTCAAGAATTTCAGGTGAAATAGGTCTACCAAATCCCCTGTTTGATCTGATAAGAATCTATGATGATGAAGAGAGTTTGTAGGTCTCTCTGGTAACTCCAATATCAATTACAGAGGAGAAGGAACTTGAGAAAAAATCTACCCCAAGTACCTATGCTTCAATTCAAAACCTTTGGTAGAGATACCATGAGGTCGAAATTGTCTTAGACACTGAGTTTCTTGACCTATCGAAGACCCCAAAATAAATCTCGAGGGATGAGATAGATCCAGTGGAAAAAAATAGGAAGTTCAATAGAAAGAGAATGACACCTCAACAACTGCTTACCAAGTAAGTACTAAAACTATCATTGATTCTTCAATTTTGGCCGATACCTCATCAGTCGATGAACACCAGACGAAGGTCAATACATCGAAGCATATGAAAGAAGTACATGAACCAATCTTGGAACAAATACACACAACAGGGATCCTCGACAACACTCTAACCTGGGGAGAACAACAAATCCTTGAGCCTATTGATAAGGTCATCGATATACCAGCGATCGCTTATGATAGGAAGAGGAAAGATATCATGAAGAGGACCACCAAGAAGAGAATAATCGCATTGGATAGCTCGATTCTCATCACCACTGAGGAGAAATTGCTCAGTACAAAACATGCAAAGATGTCTGATCTCATCAGTGTAGGGATGGCTATCACGGATGCCACATTGGATCGAGCAAGGTGAGATGAAAAGGAATTGGCCATTGCACTAAAGGAGCTAGATCATCTACACCATTTGGAAAAATACTATCAATACTCAACGCAAACCATGGTGTTTCTGAAGAGTGAGTTCCAAGATGCTTATGCAAAGTTCACAAGAGAAAGACATCTTTTCACTGCAGGTATAGCTGATTTCCAAGAAGATAACCTTATGGCACTGAAAACTTGCAAGGATGTGGAGAGGTGGTATGAAAAATCATACCAAGTGGTAGAAAGAATTGACCACATCAACACAGTGCAAAAGGGACGAGACATAGAGGAGCATGGTATTCGAGTGTTAATGGATAAAAAAATCTCTCGGATCAGGAAAGAAACTGAATACTAGGTAAGTATGTCCCAGGAACCTCAACAAGAGATATATAAGAAGTGGGAAGAGTGTGAATAAGGATGGGAAAAGATCAATTGAGAGATGAAAGGCATTGGCTTCCCAGAATTCATCTCACCCGAAGACTTTGTCGACCTGCATGACATAGTCAAGCGACATGCAAAAAAAGACTCGACATGGGCATCAAATATCACATAGGTGGCGAGCATGTCATCGGGTCAAGTACAACACTTTATGGAACATCCGATCAAGGCTCATGCAGTTCTGCAGCGATTGAATTCCAAGATTATCAAATATAGAGAACATGCAATAGAAGTGAAAGAAATCCTTTCAGCCCCGATGGATCAACATAAGTTCCTGTATGCTAACACATGCGAGGATATCTTCATCAAGTGGTCAGAATATGAGAAGAGTCATCCACTCTAGTAGAACCATGAGATGATTCTCAGAAAACAAAGAGATCAAGCGCCACGTGGCGATATTTTGTTTTACTTAACTTAAACTTGTAGCAACTACTTTTCGTTAGTGATTGTTTATAAATAATATGATTGGCCTTTTAGAAAGGGTTGATGGTTTGGGGAAAAGACCCTCGTTTTGGGAATTGTAAGGAACTATTTATGAACAACCTTAATTGGGAAGTCATGTTTAGGACCAGAGACAAATATTTGTTTTTCATCAAAGGAATTATGCGATTGGATTGAGGAGGAATTACTTCCAACTTTTATTTCAGTAATTGATGCTGTAACGAGTAAGAGTTTATGAATCTATTGATAAGTTATATGTTTCAATATTCTTGCAGTTCTTTTTTTCTTAATGATGGAAAGAAAATCATTGTGTTAATGTGTGATTGATGTTATATATAAGGAAACTATTTTTCTTTCAATCATCTTATTACATGCGTATTTTTCTTATGATAATTGTATCTTAGCCAACGATGAAATACCAACAAGTTAACGTATTAGTACTAGGCTTGTAATAGGTGTGAATATTTTTTTCTGCATGCTTGAGCATGAGGGTTATCCCAAGCTCAACCTTCTTCAGTATTTAAGAATCCCTTCTATTAGTTGGTTTATACCAACAAATATCATTTTTATCAGACTCGTCTAATAGACGAAAAGACAAAAAAGAGAACGTTTAAGTTGAAGGAGGAACTTTCATAGGAAGATACCTTGTCAATCACCAAGTAAAGCCCATCGATAAATTAGCTAGACTGAAATATCTAGAGAACCATTCCACCATCAAACACTACAAATTCTAATTGGGCCTCTAAGGCAGGTTTGGTTCTTACTGTTGAGTTAAGGGATCTCAGACCCCTCAACATAATTGGAGCTAGAAGGAGGGCTTGAATGAATGAATGTCTAACAATATTTATGATATAATATATTGCATAGCCTACATATTCAAAACAACCCACATGCATGGCTAGTCATTCTCAAGACAACCCACATTCAAAGAGCACTCCCAAAATGAGTAACTCAGTCCAACATGAGGAAGAAAACCTATTCCCTGAAATACCTTACGCTCTTCCCCACGAGGAGTTGAACCAATTTAGAAGAATCACAAGAGATTACACTCAAAAAATTGGATTTTTACCCTTAGCCCTGTTACTTCATCATAGAAAAAAAGTAAGCAGATGAGTGTTCGATACCCCTGATCGATTCTTGTTCACATAGTAGAAGACCTAATATGTTTTTCCCTCACTGAGATCGAACAACCCCTAAATCTAATCCCTGAAACACCAGCTGGTAAATACTCTGGGCCATACGATTTTGAATTCGACGAGGAAGGGTTCAACTTGGATCACTCAGTTTTAGAATTGAACGACATGGAGGATAACAACGACAATAATGAAGGAAGGGGAAATCCACCTCCAAATAATCAACTTTGGTTGGCCAAATATGCTCTAGAAATCCCAGAACGAGTACATAATATCCCTTGACATCCATAAAAATTACTCCCCAAGTTCGACTTTGAAACCTCTAGATTTTCTGAAGACCATATTAAAAATTTCATACTAGCTATAAGACTGATGAACATACAACATGAGGATGTAGTATGCACAATTTTTCCCTATACCTTTGAGGATGTAGGGTCCATAACTAGTTGGATGAAGTTTCAAGAAGATTTCTTAGACAAATTTGCAGAAGAAACCACCACATGAGATTTAATGGCTGAACTCTTTGCCACCACCATGAGTTCAAAAGAGAAGGTTAAAGACTTCAATCAATGGTTTACCACTATCCTGAACAAATTTCAACCCAAAGCTAAACCTACTCAGGAGTTGCAAATTGAGGTATATGCTAATTCTCTCCCTGCTTTTATTTCCATGTTTGTGAAAAGGGATGCCAAACATACCCTAACTAAAAATTTTGAGGAAGCCAAAATGATTGAATTCCAAATGAAGGGATGCAAAGAGGGTTAGGTATCACTAGTAAAGAAGGAAGTTCATCCTCTACCTAGGAGAGGGCTGTTGTTGACTAGACCTCCAGGAAAACAAACAGAACAAGGTCCCAAGAAAGGAAGCGGGGGAATATAAGAGCTACAACAGATGATAAAGAAACTTTCAAATGAAACCATAAACATGAAAATAATTGTTGGGGAAGGGAACCAAGATCAAAGGCCCTATAAACCATTCTTCAAGATAAACCCACCTTTCAAAGAGATTGCACCTCCCCCAACCAACTTAAACATCGATCTGTGTAATGTAGCATCTGACTCTTTCTGTACGTATCATCAGGAGAAACATTATAAAAGAGACTATCCCCAATGGATGCATGCTATGAATTTAATGGACAATCGATTCCTAGACAAATTTTCCCTTACTGAACAGTCAAGTGGATCAGTGGTAAACATCGCCAATCAGGAAGAAGTTGAGACGTCAGAAGAAACAACCATGTTGTTATGGGATCCTAACTTATTGATGCCTCCCAATGATGTACTTGAGGTTCAAGAACCACCCACTGCGGTTTTGGTTGTGCAAACGCGAAGTAAGGGTCAATCGGTCTCAAATGACTTTACCATTGTCCAATCTTTGAGGGAAAAACAAATAGTCGATCACTCGAAAACACATTTTGTCTCCCAAGGAAATACTATAAATATCCATACATTTGAGTCACCCAAGCTAGATTACAACATAGTAGAAGACTTGAAAAAGTTGAAGGCTAATGTGTCGGTCATGGACATGTGTATAATTCCCCAACAAAAGGACTTTACATTATGAGCCTTAAATTCGATAGAATCCCCTATAACAAGCACTGACCTAGGAGAGGTTCCATCCCCCACAGATCTAAAGAATAAACCAAATGTGAACACTTGCTCTATAGATAGAAAAGGTAATCCTTTTGATGTTAAAAGTCTTCAACATAAATCTCCATAATTTGTTAGTCAACTCAGGGGCATCCTCCATTGTCATGCCATTATCTATCTACAAGAAATTAAACGTAGTTCCGCTCAAAAGTGATAAACATGTTATACAACTAGACAAAACTCAGGTAAAATTTATTGGTAAACTTAATTATGTCATGATAAGAATGGATACACACCCGAAATTCATTCAAGTAATTGACATCATTGTAGTAGATATACCATAAGATTATGCACTTCTACTTAGTTGAGATTGGTCCGAGAAATTGAATGGATACTTCAACACAGACTGTGCTCACCTCTGGTTTCCATTAAAGGGACATGCCAAAATGATTAGGATTTATAGGGAAAGGTATCTCAAACATATTGTCATTGATTTAGAATCCTTCAACGAACCCTCATCGACAAATTTCCCCATGCTAGGAAACTACTTCTGTGATTCCGATTTTGGTAATTTTGCCCCTCTCTCATCTGATGTACCTCTCACTCAAAACTCCAAAATTGATTTTCACATGATTTTACTGGTAGCGGAGGAAGAAATCCTCTTCTTCCAATAACGTCTGTTAGAAACCATAGACAGGGTATGCATAGATGAGGAAATAACTAGGCACGGAGAAGCTGATAAATTTTGCTCAAAAGTTTGGACGATGTACTTTGATGGGTCTAAATCACAGGAAGGGTTAGGAGAAATATGTATCTATTGGAGTTACTTCACACACACCTATTATTTATTTTTCCTAAGTTTTTTCCTTGTTTATTAGTCATTATCCAGTCTCCTATACTTTAGGGGAGAATATTCCACCTAGAGAATATTCTCTTTCAGTTGACACTTTAGTTTGACTAGTTGAGTTGAGTTTAGATGTTGCATTGGGTTTATCACCATGCAACATTGGGATCATCACCATGATAATTAGACCTTTCCTTGGGATCATCACCAAACTGGTGCATTAGCCTGGATTCCCTAGTTTAACTCCTCACTACTCTCAGTTCAGTTAGTTAATTAAAGACTAGTTGACTAGTTAACTCAACTAGGTGGTAGTTCACTCCTGTAATTGCCTGAGAAAGTAGAGTAGGTGGAAGTTCACTCCTGTAACTGCTGGTGTGTGTCTATATCACTCTAGACCACCATTTTTGTGCATTGGTTCTCCTCCAGTGTGCACTCATTGATTTATACATTGTATATCATGTGTAAATTATTCATTATTCATAACGGTTAATGAGAATTCTTTCATTCTTTCTCTCCTTCTTATTCTTTCTTCTATTATCTATGAAAATGTGTGTATAATTTTTTAGCTATATCTATTCTATGCAGGTTCAACACATTTTCATGGTATTATAGCCGACAGCCTGCTAAGAAAAATCTACACCAAAATCTTTTGCAGGTACAAAAGATTGAAGATAGTGGAAAGATGGATTTCCAAAAAGAATTCATTCTTACACCTTACAACTATTTTGCATGGAAGGAGAAAATATCCATACATATCCAAACCAAAGGGTTGTACAGTTTAACCTTGAATACAAATACATAACCGACATCAGCCATAGAAAAATCCAAGTATTTAAATCGAATGGATGAGGCACTCGGAACAATTTGTAGTCTTATTTCTCTCGATCTCCATTTTAACATATCTTCCTATAAAACTCCCAATGAAGCCTAGACCACCTTGGAAGGGCTCTTTGGAAAAAAAGATGAGATGAGGGGACACATGCTAGAGGTGGAGCTTCTCACATTGGATCCAAAAAGCTTCGAAATATCCAATATTTCTTTACAAAATTTAAGGATTTACTGTCGCAAGTCAAAGCTTGTGGGGTTGATAAATCGAAGGAGGAGAAACAAATGATTCTCACCATTCTCTCCAATATTGGTCCTAAATTCTCTGTATTCATATTCACATTCCATTCTGTCAGATTCACCTCCGGAGTCACCTGGAAGATGCCTTATCTTGAGGACTTTATCGAAACCCGGACACAAGATGAAACCAAGCTCATCAACATGGGCACAATCAAATACCCAAGGGTGCATATAGTCATTGTGCATGATGGCAGCCAAAAGTATCATAAATATAAAGGAGACTCCACATATAGGAGACTCCACAGGTCCATAAATATAGGAGACTCCGATAACAGTAAGTCTCCACCTTTGTAGTTTTTTTGTTGTATATGTAATTTTTTTGTCATTTTTGTTATATATATCATTTTTTTATATGCCAGAGTATTTGATGGATAAAAGTTTGTTGCATACAGATGAGGATCCCCTCGGATGACCCAATCAAAATCAAAGAGGATCCAAGTAGCTTAGATTCGATACAATTGGAGGAAATCATTGGTCTGGAAAACACTAGAGTTCCATCACCACATATCAGATCATCGATGACCATTCCAACCGAGCATGAGGTTTCAAGAATTTCAAGTGAAATAGGTCTACCAAATCCCCTGTTTGATCTGATAAGAATCTATGATGATGAAGAGAGTTTGTAGGTCTCCTTGGTAACTCCAATATCAATTACAGAGGAGAAGGAAATTGAGAAAACATCTACCCCAAGTCCCTATGCTTCAATTCAAAACCTTTGGCAGAGAGACCATGAGGTCAAAATTTTCTTAGACACTGATTTTCTCGACCTGTCGAAGACCCCAAAAGAAATCTTGAGGGATGAGCTAGGATCCAATGGAAAAAAATAGGAAGTTCAATAGAAAGAGATTGACACCTCAACAACCGATTACCAAGTAAGTACTGAACCTATCATTTATTCTTCAATTTTGGACGATACCTCATCGGCCGATGAACACCAAATGAAGGTCAAGCCATCGAAGCATATGAAAGAAGTACATGAACCAATCTTGGAACAAATACACACAACAGGGATCCTCGACAACACTCTAACCTGGGGAGAACAACAAATCCTTGAGCCTGTTGATAAGGTCACCGATATACCGATGATCACTTATGATAAAAAGAGGAAAGATATCATGAAGAGGATCACCAAGAAGAGAAGACTCACATTGGATAGCTCGATTCTCATCACCACGGAGGAGAAATTGCTCAGTAAAAAACATGCAAAGACGTCTGAGCTCATCAGTGCAGGGATGGTTATCACGGATGCCATGTTGGATTGAGCAAGGTGAGATGAAAAGGAATTGGCCACTGCACTAAAGGAGCTAGATCATCTATGCCATTTGGAAAAATAATATCAAGACTCAACGCAAACCATGGTGTTTCTGAAGAGTGATTTCCAAGATGCTTATGCAAAGTTGACAAGAGACAGACAACTTTTCACTACAGGTATAGACGATTTCCAAGAAGATACCCTTATGGCACTGAAAACTTGCAAGGATGTGGAGAGGTGGTATGAAAAATCATACCAAGTGGTAGAAATAATTGACCACATCAGCGCAGTGCAAAAGGGCCGATACATAGAGGAGCATGGTATTTGAGTGTTAATGGATAAAAAAATCTCTCGGATCAGGAAATAAACTGAATACTAGGTAAGTATGTCCCAGGAACCTCAAAAAGAGATATATAAGAAGTGGGAAGAGTGTGAATAAGGATGGGAAAAGATCAATTGAGAGATGAAAGGCATTGGCCTCCCAGAATTCAGCTCACCCGAAGACTTTGTCGACCTGCATGACATAGTCAAGCGACATGCAAAAAAAGACTCGACATGGGCATCAAATATCACATAGGTGGCGAGCATGTCATCGGGTCAAGTACAACACTTTATGGAACATCCGATCAAGGCTCATGCAGTTCTGCAGCGATTGAATTCCAAGATTATCAAATATAGAGAACATGCAATAGAAGTGAAAGAAATCCTTTCAGCCCCGATGGATCAACATAAGTTCCTGTATGCTAACACATGCGAGGATATCTTCATCAAGTGGTCAGAATATGAGAAGAGTCATCCACTCTAGTAGAACCATGAGATGATTCTCAGAAAACAAAGAGATCAAGCGCCACGTGGCGATATTTTGTTTTACTTAACTTAAACTTGTAGCAACTACTTTTCGTTAGTGATTGTTTATAAATAATATGATTGGCCTTTTAGAAAGGGTTGATGGTTTGGGGAAAAGACCCTCGTTTTGGGAATTGTAAGGAACTATTTATGAACAACCTTAATTGGGAAGTCATGTTTAGGACCAGAGACAAATATTTGTTTTTCATCAAAGGAATTATGCGATTGGATTGAGGAGGAATTACTTCCAACTTTTATTTCAGTAATTGATGCTGTAACGAGTAAGAGTTTATGAATCTATTGATAAGTTATATGTTTCAATATTCTTGCAGTTCTTTTTTTCTTAATGATGGAAAGAAAATCATTGTGTTAATGTGTGATTGATGTTATATATAAGGAAACTATTTTTCTTTCAATCATCTTATTACATGCGTATTTTTCTTATGATAATTGTATCTTAGCCAACGATGAAATACCAACAAGTTAACGTATTAGTACTAGGCTTGTAATAGGTGTGAATATTTTTTTCTGCATGCTTGAGCATGAGGGTTATCCCAAGCTCAACCTTCTTCAGTATTTAAGAATCCCTTCTATTAGTTGGTTTATACCAACAAATATCATTTTTATCAGACTCGTCTAATAGACGAAAAGACAAAAAAGAGAACGTTTAAGTTGAAGGAGGAACTTTCATAGGAAGATACCTTGTCAATCACCAAGTAAAGCCCATCGATAAATTAGCTAGACTGAAATATCTAGAGAACCATTCCACCATCAAACACTACAAATTCTAATTGGGCCTCTAAGGCAGGTTTGGTTCTTACTGTTGAGTTAAGGGATCTCAGACCCCTCAACATAATTGGAGCTAGAAGGAGGGCTTGAATGAATGAATGTCTAACAATATTTATGATATAATATATTGCATAGCCTACATATTCAAAACAACCCACATGCATGGCTAGTCATTCTCAAGACAACCCACATTCAAAGAGCACTCCCAAAATGAGTAACTCAGTCCAACATGAGGAAGAAAACCTATTCCCTGAAATACCTTACGCTCTTCCCCACGAGGAGTTGAACCAATTTAGAAGAATCACAAGAGATTACACTCAAAAAATTGGATTTTTACCCTTAGCCCTGTTACTTCATCATAGAAAAAAAGTAAGCAGATGAGTGTTCGATACCCCTGATCGATTCTTGTTCACATAGTAGAAGACCTAATATGTTTTTCCCTCACTGAGATCGAACAACCCCTAAATCTAATCCCTGAAACACCAGCTGGTAAATACTCTGGGCCATACGATTTTGAATTCGACGAGGAAGGGTTCAACTTGGATCACTCAGTTTTAGAATTGAACGACATGGAGGATAACAACGACAATAATGAAGGAAGGGGAAATCCACCTCCAAATAATCAACTTTGGTTGGCCAAATATGCTCTAGAAATCCCAGAACGAGTACATAATATCCCTTGACATCCATAAAAATTACTCCCCAAGTTCGACTTTGAAACCTCTAGATTTTCTGAAGACCATATTAAAAATTTCATACTAGCTATAAGACTGATGAACATACAACATGAGGATGTAGTATGCACAATTTTTCCCTATACCTTTGAGGATGTAGGGTCCATAACTAGTTGGATGAAGTTTCAAGAAGATTTCTTAGACAAATTTGCAGAAGAAACCACCACATGAGATTTAATGGCTGAACTCTTTGCCACCACCATGAGTTCAAAAGAGAAGGTTAAAGACTTCAATCAATGGTTTACCACTATCCTGAACAAATTTCAACCCAAAGCTAAACCTACTCAGGAGTTGCAAATTGAGGTATATGCTAATTCTCTCCCTGCTTTTATTTCCATGTTTGTGAAAAGGGATGCCAAACATACCCTAACTAAAAATTTTGAGGAAGCCAAAATGATTGAATTCCAAATGAAGGGATGCAAAGAGGGTTAGGTATCACTAGTAAAGAAGGAAGTTCATCCTCTACCTAGGAGAGGGCTGTTGTTGACTAGACCTCCAGGAAAACAAACAGAACAAGGTCCCAAGAAAGGAAGCGGGGGAATATAAGAGCTACAACAGATGATAAAGAAACTTTCAAATGAAACCATAAACATGAAAATAATTGTTGGGGAAGGGAACCAAGATCAAAGGCCCTATAAACCATTCTTCAAGATAAACCCACCTTTCAAAGAGATTGCACCTCCCCCAACCAACTTAAACATCGATCTGTGTAATGTAGCATCTGACTCTTTCTGTACGTATCATCAGGAGAAACATTATAAAAGAGACTATCCCCAATGGATGCATGCTATGAATTTAATGGACAATCGATTCCTAGACAAATTTTCCCTTACTGAACAGTCAAGTGGATCAGTGGTAAACATCGCCAATCAGGAAGAAGTTGAGACGTCAGAAGAAACAACCATGTTGTTATGGGATCCTAACTTATTGATGCCTCCCAATGATGTACTTGAGGTTCAAGAACCACCCACTGCGGTTTTGGTTGTGCAAACGCGAAGTAAGGGTCAACCGGTCTCAAATGACTTTACCATTGTCCAATCTTCAAGGGAAAAACAAATAGTCGATCACTCGAAAACACATTTTGTCTCCCAAGGAAATCCTATAAATATCCATACACGTGAGTCACCCAAGATAGATTACAACATAGTAGAAGACTTGAAAAAGTTGAAGGTTAATGTGTCGGTCGTGGACATGTGTAGAATTCTCCAGCAAAAGGACTTTACGTTACAAGCCTTTAATTCGATAGAATCCCCTATAACAAGCACTGACCTAGGAGAGGTTCCATCCTCCATAGATCTAAAGAATAAACCAAATGTGAACAGTTAATATATAGATATAAATTTTAATCCTTTTGATGTTAAAAGTCTTCAACATAAATCTCCATAATTTGTTAGTCAACTCAGGGGCATCCTCCATTGTCATGCCATTATCTATCTGCAAGAAATTAAATGTAGTTCTGCTCAAAAGTGATAAACACGTTATACAACTAGACAAAACTCAGGTAAAATTTATCGGTAAACTTAAGTATGTCATGATAAGAATGGATACACACCCGAAAATCATTGAAGTAATTGACATCATTGTAGTAGATATACCATAAGCTTATGTGCTTCTACTTAGTTGAGATTGGTCCGAGAAATTGAATGGATACTTCAGCACAGACTGTTCTCACCTCTAGTTTCCATTAAAGGGACATGCCAACATGATTAGGATTGATAGGGAAAGGTATCTCAAACATATTTTCATCGATTTAGAATCCTTCAACGAACCCTCATCGACAGATTTCCCCGTGCTAGGAAACTACTTCTGTGATTCTGATTTCGGTAATTTTTCCCCTCTCTCATCTGATGTACCTCTGACTCAAAACTCTGAAATTGATTTTCACGTGATTCTACTGGTAGCAGAGGAAGAAAGCCTCTTCTACCAAGAACCTCTGTTAGAAACCATAGAAAGGGTATGTAGAGATGAGGAAATAACTAGGCATGGAGAGGCTGATAAATTTCGCTCAAAAGTTTGGATGATGTACTTTGATGGGTCTAAATCGCAGGAAGGGTCGAGAGAAAGATGTATCTATTGGAGTTACTTCACACACACCTAGTATTTATTTTTCCTAAGGTTTTTCCTTGTTTATTAGTCATTATCCAGTCTCCTATACTTTAGGGGAGAATATTCCACCTAGAGAATATTCTCTTTCAATTGACACTTCAGTTTGACTAGTTGAGTTGAGTTTAGATTTTGCATTGGGTTTATCACCATGCAACATTGGGATCATCACCATGATAATTAGACC
Source organism: Picea glauca (assembly GCA_000966675.3). Taxonomy (NCBI): domain Eukaryota; kingdom Viridiplantae; phylum Streptophyta; class Pinopsida; order Pinales; family Pinaceae; genus Picea; species Picea glauca. Next base: position 1,103,369 of record JZKD02S1672702.1, read on the forward strand.
TTTCCTTGGGATCATCACCAAACTAGTGCATTATCCTGGATTCCCTAGTTTAACTCCTCACTACTCTCAGTTCAGTTAGTTAATTAAAGACTAGTTGACTAGTTAACTCAACTAGGTGGTAGTTCACTCCTGTAACTGCCTTAGAAAGTAGAGTAGGTGGTAGTTCACTCCTGTAACTGATGGTGTGTGTCCAGATCACTCTAAACCACCATTATGGTGAATTGGTTCTCCTCCAGTGTGCACTCATTGATTTATACATTGTATATCATGTGTAAATTATTCATTATTCATAACGATTAATGAGAATTCTTTCATTCTTTCTCTCCTTCTTCTTCTTTCTTCTATTATCTATGAAAATGTGTGTATAATTTTTTAGCTATATCTATTCTATGCAGTTTCAACACATTTACATGGTATTAGAGCCGACGGACTGCTAAGAAAAATCTACACCAAAATCGTTTGTAGGTACAAAAGATTGAAGACAGTGGAAGGATGGATTTCCAAAAAGAATTCATTCTTACACCTTACAACTATTGTGCATGGAAGGAGAAAATATCCATACATATCCAAACCAAAAGGTTGTATAGTTTAAACTTGAATACAGATACATAACCGACATCAGCCATAGAAAAATCCAAGTATTTAAATCGAATGGATGAGGCATTCAGAACAATTTGTATTCTTATTTCTCCTGATCTTCATTTTCACATATCTTCCTGTAAAACTCCCAATGAAGCCTAGACCACCTTGGAAGGGATCTTTGGAAAAAAAGATGAGATGAGGGGACACATGCTAGAGGTGGAGCTTCTCACATTGGATCCAAAAAGCTTAAAAATATCCAATATTTCTTTACAAAATTTAAGGATTTATTGTCGCAAGTCAAAGCTTGTGGGGTTGATAAATCGAAGGAGGAGAAACAAATGATTATCACCATTCTCTCCAAGATTGGTCCTAAATTCTCTGTATTCGTATCCACATTCCATTATGTCAGATTCACCTCCGGAGCCACCTAGAAGATGCCTTCTCTTGAGGACTTTATTGAAACCCTGACACAAGATCAAACCAAGCTCATCAACATGGGCACAATCAAAGGCCCAAGGGTGCATATAGTCACTGTGCATGATGGCAGCCAAAAGTATCATAAATATAAACATAAATATCATGCACATTCGAAGAAGGAAGGGTACACAAAACCCTTCACCGATGCCTCCAGATCCAAAGGGGAAAAGGGAAGAAAAGGGGATAAATGCACATACTATCATAAAGGATTCCATTTGGAATCTACATGCACGCAAAAACAAAAAATCCTATGTCTCAAATACTTCATAAGAAAAACCTTGGAGATCGCATCCCTGAGGGTTCCAAGAAGAAGAAGCCAGGAGAGTTGAATTCCAAAAAAGGTAATTCTAGCCATGCCTTGATTTCCGTCAACTCCTCTCCCGATGATTGGATCATAGATTCAGGAGCATCACATCACATGGATGCCTCAAAAGTAGTATATAATTATTTGGATGCATGCAAAGGTCCTCCTATTCTCATGGGGGACAACTCTTTTGTTGAATTCAACGACAAAGGAAGTATTGAACTCACCAACGGAAGCTTCGAGAATGTGTTGCATGTTCCCAAACTTTCTGTCAAACTTCTCTCCATGTATCATATGACGAATTCCAACACCGAAAATAAATTCATATTCACACACAATTCCATTGACATATACGACATGCAAAACAACTCCAGGGTTTTTATCGGTGAGGTAAATCATCAGTCTAGATTGTATACATTTTCTGAATTCATTGAACTTGATTCTTCTTTACTGCTTACTCATGCTGATGAAAGTAGTAGGATATGGCATGAAATGTTTGGACATTTGAATTTCAGATACATGAAACATATTAGAAAGAAAATATTGGTTGATGGTCTACCAGACATCCATTTTTTCAAGGGATTATGTGAGGGATGTGTTCTCAGAAAACACCCTTAAGAGAAATTAGACAAAGGAAAGTCTCAATGAAATTCCACACACTTAGATATGATCCATAGTGACCTTATGGGTCCTTTTCCACATCCATCCATAAAAAAATCGAGGTTTGTTCTCACTTTTGTTGATAATTTCTCACATTTTACATGGATCTACTTTCTCAAGCAAAATTCCAAGGTCTTTAAACACCTCAAAGATTTCAAACCCTTGGTTGAGACACAGTCCGAAAAGAAGATAAAAATTCTCCGAACTGATAACAGGGGAGAGTATGTAAATCATGATATCCATAATCTTTTCCATGAGGCAGGGATTCAGTTGCAACACACATTTCCCTATACTCTGCAGCAAAACGGAGTTGCTAAGCAGAAAAACAGATCTCTAAAGGAGATGGCATCTTGCATGTTTCATGCAAAGTCACTACCATAGAGACTATGGGCTGAAGCACTTAATTGTGAAACATACATCCAAAATAGATATCCCCATAGATCTATCAAGGATAAGACCCCCTACATGGCTTGGAACGGCCTCAAACCGGAAGTGACCCACTTTCACATTTTTGGTTCACATGCATGGGTCAAGATTCCCTCTGAAAAGAGGAAGACACTTGATCCATAGAGCACTGAGTGCATTTTTGTTGGATACCTCGATGATGTGAAGGGATATCATCTTATTGATCTTTCCTTGGACTGGCTCATCATTGAGTGTAGTGTCCAATTTGAGGAAAGTGTCTCACATGTACGTCAAAAACCGCATGCAGACACCTTCACTCTTCCACTTGTCTGAGATGATGAGCATGCACATGTCGACTCTTCTTCAAATGAGAGTTATGATTCATAGGACTCAAATTATTCATATTTAGAGTCGATACAATCATATGCAGAGTCAGATCATCCAGATGTAGTTGTAGAGCTAGAGCAGAGGCCCAAGTGGGAACATACTACTCTTCAGGATGTAGGGGATATCGTTATTGATCTAGCCTATACTAGGAGGACTCGATCTAATTTCGAGGAGCCTCCTATTGCACTCACTACCACTAAATCATTTCCCTCCAGGCATATTTTATGGGTTCAGTCTTTAGATCCACAGTCTTATGGTGAGGTTGCTGGAAATCCCTTTTGGGAATCCACCATGCAGGAGGAGTACAATTCCCTCCTCGAGAACCAAACTTGGGATATGGTTCCCCTTCCTTCTGGGAAGAAAATTGTCAGATGTAGATGGGTCTACATGACCAAGAGTGCAGCGGATGGACAAATTAGCAGATACAAATCTAGGCTTGTTTCAAAAGGATTTTATCAGGTTCATGGTATTGACTATGATGATACATTTTCTCTAGTAGCGAATATGGATTCCATACGATTGGCACATGCCATTGCAGAAACCAAGGGATGGGAAGTCCATCATATGGATGTGAAGAATGCATTTCTTCATGGTGATCTCTCTGAGGAGATCTACATGGAGAAACCCCATGGATTTATGGAGGACTCATCTTTGGTTTGTTGGCTGAAGAAGAAACTTTATGGCCTCAAGCAGGCTCTGAGGGCATGGTATGCCAAGATGGATTCCTACCTGTTGTCACCAAACTTTGTACATTGTAAATCAAACCTGAATGTCTACATTCTCAGGATGACTGATTCACTTCTACTTTTAGTTTTGTACATCGATGATTTGTTGATCACCGGTTTCTTGACTTCAGTGATTGCTGTAGTTAAGAGGATTCTACATGATAGGTTTTTGATGATGGATATGGGCCCGCTACACTTCTTCCTTGGACTAAAGATCAGTCAGGATGCATCAAGGATCAAATTGTCTCAGGTCAAGTATGCATGAGATCTCATTGAGAGATTTAACATGACATACTACAAGTTCTATGAATCCTTTCCTATCAAGAGTCAAACTTGAGGATGGAGGGGAGACTCCACTAGTTGACAACAATCCAAAAGTATCGCTTGAATCCAAACAAGTGAAACTTCTGCGTAACGTTAGGAAGTTTGTTAGGTTTCATTGTATCAACAACAGGGATCATGGTCGATCCTCTCAAGGTGGAGGCAATAATCCAGTTGCCCCCCCCCACGCACAATTCTTCAACTTTAGAGTCTACAAGGCAAGGTGAACATTTTACGACGCTTCATCGCCAACTATGCCAAAATCACCAAGGGCTTTATGCGCTTACTAAAGAAATACGTTCCTTTTTACTGGGACAATGCCGCTCATCGCTCTTTCAATGCATTAAAACATGCCCTCAAAAAATCCCCTCTGCTACGCCCACCTAACTATAACAAGGATTTCTTATTATATCTAGCCGTCGTAGAGTCAACCATTGGCATGGTTTTAGTTCAAGAAGATGATTTGTTCTCAGAATACGTGATCTATTACCTGAGCCAAGGCCTCATAGGACCGGAACTCAATTATTCTCATATAGAAAAAATTGCATTGTCAGGAGTTCAAGCTATTCAACGGTTTCGTCATTATGTTATGTTTCGCAAGACCACCGTCATTGCTGTCGTGAATCCATTCCAGTACATGTTGACATGACGGGTTATAGGTGGAAAAATCAATAGATGGATAGTCATCCTCCAGGAGTTTGACTTAGACTTCATTTCAACAAAGTCCAAAAAGTCTTTGGTCTTCGTAGAGCTTATTTCAGAACTTCCAGTTGAGTCAGGTGACGTTGTGCCTGAAGAATCGCCTATCTGGGGAGATATGTTTTTTATCACATATTCAGATCTCCTAGTATGGAGATATACTTATCCATATCCAGACTTTGAAGTGCCCCACTTCTGCTTCTTGTGATGAGCATCGGCATATCATCCACCAGGCTAAGAATTATCTCATACTCAATGATACGTTGTATCGGAGAGGTGTAGACTACATCTTACGTCGATGTCTCACACATGAGGAGGCAGTCATCATGCTCAACGATTACCATACCAGAGCTTGTGTTGGTCATTTTTCTGGGTTGGAAACAGCCCAAAAGATACTACGAGCAGGTTACTTCTGGCTGACACTTATCAAAGATTGTATAGAATCGGTCAAAAAGTGCCATCCATGCCAACTCTTCTCTCGGAAGATGAGGGCACATCCTTCTCCCATGTTTCCTGTCATCATAGTTGGTCCCTTCACCAAGTGGGGCATTGATTACACTACTTGCAACCCCCCGTCAACAAGGGGGCACCGCTATATCATCGTAGCTATAAACTACTTCACTAAGTGGGTCGAAGCTATGCCAATGTTTAAAGATGATGGAAAGACTGCAACTCTCTTTTTATTCAACCAGGTCATAGCGAGGTTCGACATCCCGAGAGATTGTTATTGAACATGGAAGTCACTTTCAGAACCAAATGATGACCGAATTAACATCAAATCTTGGGTTACAGCAAGAGCATTCATCACCCTACTACCCCCAAGCCAATGGGAAGGTGGAAGCTGTAAACAAAACTCTTAAGAATATTCTACAATGAACTATCAACTCAGCCAATTCAAATCGGCATTTGATGTTATACTCGGCATTATGGGCTTACCAAACATCTGTTAAGACTGCAACTAGTTTCTCACCTTTTCAACTCATTTACGAGTTGGAGGCAGTCTTGCCCATCGAATGTCAGATCCCATCTCTAAAATTGGCAGTACAATTATTTCCATACACTTCTCCACTTGAAGAATGGTTAGTATACCTTGAGTAGTGTTGTGATGCGACCCTGGCCAACGAGGCTCACAAACATAAGGTCAAGTGTCAGTATGATAGGTCCATTCGTCCTCGGATTTTCTCTGAAGGTGACCTTGTCCTGGTCTATGACCAAGATAAGGACCCCATGGGGGCAGGAAAATTCAAACCCATATGGTTTAGACGTTTCATCATAAAAGAGGTATTAAAAAAGGGCGCTTATTGTCTAGTTAATTTTGAAGGGAATTCTTTGGCGGAGCCTATAAATGGGCTCTACCTCAAGAAGTATTACTCATAGGCAGGTCACAGTGGGTAACTTTTTGTAACATATGTATAGTCTTTGTACTATTACTTTTTAGTTTCTTTTAAGTGTTATGGATGTGTCATTGATGTTATCTTTCATCAATATAGCAGATGTCAAGTGATTACAAGGTGTTTGTTGGGTATGTAGACGGGGCTAGTCGACACACTTGGAGGCTTGCCTCCACAGCTTGGGTAACCTTTACACTTCAGGGCCAGTTGCTATCTTCTGGAGGTATATTCTTAGGTGACACCACAAATAATGTTTCCGAGTAAAGTGCAGTTATTGAATTTCTTCGTAATGCCTTGTCATTGGGTATCTCTCATCCCCGGGTCTATCTCGATGCTCAAATTTTTGTGTCTCAGCTAAACAGAGTATACCGGGTTCATGATCCAACCTTACACCGATGATTCCTTAGGGTACATCTCTTAGAACAAAAGTTTGATTATATTACATATTTTCATGTTCCTAGGATATTAAACCAAATTACAGATACTCTAGCTAATCAAATTTTAGATTGGCATCTTGCACACATATGAAAGAACATTGACATAAGCATGTAAATACATTTTTGCACACGTGATCCATAAGACACAAAAGATAAAAAAAACATATATAACATCATAAAGTAACCATAGTACATAGATGGATGCAAGAACCTCAAAAATAGGACCAATAATGAGTCATAGGGCTTATGCCCTCAAAAAATATATACAAGTAGTTCTCGTGGCACGTAAAAAGTCTAAATAGGTTCAGGGCCCATGGGCCCTATTATAATAGTCCACAGCATGGGTTAAACACCTAAACAGTCAGACCCACATCTGAGGTGCCCCCACTACATGAGGCTGCATGGATGGCGACAGGTCCTCTATCTCTGCCATCAGGACTGTGCGAGTGAGTGCAGTAAAGTTCCGCTCAACTAGTCTAAGTACCCTCTCAGCCTCCCCGGCTAGGAGGTTCCCTGCTACTGTTGGTCCCCCGTTGGTGGAAGCTACAACTTCTAGCCGAGGACGATGCATGTTCCATGAATAATCGACAGGTCACACGGGTCCCACATCTGCATGCAACAAACGTATATCTGTCAAATACTCTGGCATATAAAAAAATGATATATATAACAAAAATGACAAAAAAATTACATATACAACAAAAAAACTACAAAGGTGGAGACTTAATGTTATCAGACTAATCGGTAGGTGCGGAAACTAACTGATCTCCCTAGATCCACCTATATCTAGAACAAAACACACCAGAACATGATGCTTTCCTTAAGTTTTAGATATTGAATTTACTAACTAAAGAGGGAT
>JZKD02S1672702.1:1118283-1148165 GCA_000966675.3 Picea glauca
ACTAAATCATGAAAGTGAGTAAGATCCAAACCATTCGGATGCCACCTCACCATAGAAGTTTCTCCTTCTAGAAGATTTGAGAAAACGCTTGTTTTTCCCACGTGTAGGCATTCTCTCACTCTACCTATAGAGAAACCTATGAACATATCACACCCTAGCTATGGTGCAACCTATGAGAATCAGGAATTCTCGCACCCTGCCTATATAGAAACCTGCGAACTTCCTTTTTAACAGGGTTTTTACAAGGGAAAATGAAACTTCTTTTCTCAGGAAAATTTCTTCTCCCTTCTCTCTTCAGGAACTCAGGCCATTGACCCCTCTGAAGGAAACATATAGGTTTACATCATTAACGGTCATAGGGATGATGAAAATAATGTGTAACACTTACCATCTCCCCTCGCTCCTCACCAGGAGGCACGGGTATCTCAGGATCTCTAGAAAAGTCTATCCCTGCATATGGGTAATCCTCGATTACAGGAATCTGTCGTGACATCCACACAAAAAAGTCATCATCGAAGGACTCATTGGTCCTTCCACCACCCTGTTGTGGCAGCAATACTACCCATCCACATATAGAAGGAAAAGAGGCATGATGTCCTTGTACTACTTCCTGAGGACTAAAGCTCAAAACTCTCTCAAAGAAGAATGAACACAAAATCATCCCAAACCCGAAGTTCCTCTGTGTCCGCTGATGACAATATATCAATTAACTCTTCATACACTCCAGTAGTGTGGTACTCCAGTCAAAAATTTGTACATTCAAGCACTGGATAGCACAGTTCATCTGTGCACAAGATGCCTAATGCAAGGTTGTTGAACCGGTAATCCACCCAATAAGAAATAATATGGCTTGCAGCGATAGGTCAGTAATCATACTTATGGGCACCTGGGAGCTCAAACTGTTTGTCCTAGCCTCACAATGCAGGGCTATCAGTTTCAATATGTTAAGTGGCCCCGATGGAAACGTCCTGAAATTGACTGGTTCCCCTCTCCTCGAGAGGCCAGTCAAAAAGTAAATATCCTCGGTGGTGGGCACCAGTGATTGCCCCTCTAGCATAAAGGCCTTTGCATCAGGGTGCCAGTATTCAACCAAGGAATTCAGTAGCCTTGGTTGCGCTCACATAAATGGACACAGGAAGAACTTAAGTAAACCACATTGCATCAACACGACCATGACATTTGGATCTCCCGCAACCAACTCACTAATTGCTTCATGCTCCCTTTCCCTCTAGTGGACATACATCCTGCCAACACAACAAAGTTTAGGAGGTTTAGTAAGAGTTGTTTGGTTGTTTTATCTATAAAGGGGGGTCCACGCATGTTGTCTAAGTGCCAGTCGCATGTACACGCGGGTAGGTTTTAATATGACAGAGTGTACACGCGGCCTGTCTAGAGACAACCCACGTGGACCTAGGGCTAACCTTTTAAAGGTCGACGCCCACCCAAAAAACAAACTCAAAAGCAAAATTGAAGAATTGAATAGCTAGATAGGGGAGTTTGTACTTACTTGGTCCAAGAGGAAGTTCGTTTCGTCCACTGTAGCTCCCAGAATCACCATTTTTATCAAAGGGGGTCTTTTGGCTCCAGATTCAATTTCCAAATCAACAATGGTGATAATGAGCTGCCAACTTCTATTTATAGACTTTTTGGCCTCTTTTTGTCACTTTTTTGGCCTCCCTTATCAGTTTCTTTATACCAAAATCCATTTAGAGTGATTCATGAGTTATATGGGAGGGATTTGATCGGGTATTAAGACACTTTTTTTGAGTTTTGAGGAAATTTTGACAGTCCATGAAATTTTTTCCAAGAATCAACTTGAGCATATAGGTTAGGTTATTACCCCGAATTTTGTGTCTCGTTGTCTTTTTCCTCTACCATAGGATCGATCCCATCAGGTTGTGACACAGAACCATCATATCTGCTTTAGAAGTGTTGCAATTTGGTGGTAGAGCTTACCAAAACATGGATGCCCTAGGTAGGTCCTGGTTGCATTATGGTGTCCATGCCGTCTCTAAAACACTATAGGCTTGGGAGTCCTTATAGTCTTTCTTGAATGTGAGTTTGAACCTCATTTGCATGATTCTTCTTCACTCTTGATCGCACCCTCAGGACTCCCAAAAAATAATGGATCTCCTTTTAAGCCCTTTTCAGACCCTCTAAACATGAAATGATTGCCGAGCGATCTTGTGGCCTTTCACGCTCGTTAAACTGAAAATTGAAGTCACGTCTGTCTGGTGGTAGTTTACCCCTTTTTTGGTCCGGATGGCCAACTGTATGAAAAAAGGTATACTCTATGGAACTTCAGCTCTATAGAAGAGTACTCTCAGGTATAATTTTATCCCTTTTTCGGGCCTGAGGGACTAAACTTACGAAGAAGGAACCCCCATGGAGTCCATAGTTAAGATCTTTTCAGACTCTCTAAAAATTAAAAGATCGTCGAGTGACCTTATTATTTCACACTCGTAAAATTGGTCCAGAAGAATATTCCTGATGGAGTCCATAGTTAAGATTTTTTCAGACTCCTTAAAAATGAAAAAATGGCTGAGTGACCTTGTCTAATCAAACTTGTTAAAATGGTTTTGAATAGACGTCTTGTCGATGCTAGTTTACCCCTTTTTTGAATTGACTAGACTACCTTTGAAAAAGGTACCCCAATGGAGTCTCCTTTTATGTTTTTTCAGACTCTCTAAATATGAAAAACCACTGAGCTTACCTTATTTGGGCTCATTAAACTTACATCGAAGGACATTACCATTGTGTGTTTTTTTAACCTCGTTTGCATACCTTATACGCCAGCCTTGTAACAGTTTGCTTTTGCGTCTTAACAACTTTGGCCCCTAGAGGATTTTTTCTGAGTATCATTCTACTAGAACATTAGTCTTGTCCTTGTGCCTTGAGCTTGTATGTTTGCAACACTCGTTCCTCCCTTGTAACGTAATATTCCTTTATTTTTTTTCCACAATTATTGAAAAGAACAAAAAGATCAAATATACCCCAAAAAGAGGAAGGGAAAATAATTTTCTTTATTAGCAGCATAATGGGTCGCCCTTGGATAAAGCACATCTGTCTATTTTTTCATCAGACTATGGGATGTAGTACGACCTTAGGAAGTTTTTTCTAGCTATATAGAGTTGTGTCCTCCAACGTTTGGTTATCCTTCCAAACATATGGAGAGTTTGCATTGCCTCCTGCTTCATAGACTTACGATTAACATACATGTTGCCTGAGTCTCATCATTTTTCATGTTATTATCCAAGGGGAGTTTTTCACCAAGCCTGAGTTAGCCCCTCTGCAATATGTCTCTTGTCCTCATACCCAGCCATCCTGAACATCCAATCAAGTCCTTGTTCGAAATCACTGAAGCCTTCAGTTTGATCATCAAGATTATCAAGTCCATGACCGATGATCCATCGAAGACCTCTGGGTAGTGCAGTTGTACACTCATATTACACTCCTACCTGAGTTTTGAATTTGTTGCTCGAGATCTGAAGATCTCATCTCTAGCCATCAGGCCGAATCAGCTTCTAGAAGATGGATACTCTATATCTATATATTTTTTATTTCGAGATGTAGCTTCGTTGTGTATTGTTCGCGACTACTCTTTATAGTTATTTGACATGGATCTACAGTGTATTTGATTGGTAGCCATGGTTCTATTTTATCCCGAGCATGGGTATGCCCACCTCGGTGAGACATTTGTTATTTTGTAGACAAAACCTCCCAGTTCCTGATCCTTGGGATCAATCGTTCGGCACATCAGTAAATATTGTTAATGTATTTCGGCCATCATATGATCTTCTAACCTCACACATTAGGGGGCATCTGTTATAACCCGAAATTTCACCACACATGCTTACCTGGCATCAGGCCAACTCATATCCCTTCTTTGCCAAAGAACTGTTGAACAAATCTTTGAAAATCCTCTTGTATAAAGGCCCAAGCACCCTAATCCATTACTGCATGCGTGTACACGCTGGTTGACCCAAAATAGCCCACGTGGACCGACAAAAGCATAAAAAAAGGAAAGTTGCCGATGGAACAAAAAGCTATGGGTGAGTTAACTGAAACTCCCGGCCATGCATGGCCAAGGGTTCGTCTAAATACCTAGCTCCTTCTATCCTATAAAAGAAGGGGTAGGGGTCCCATTTGGAAGGAGGAAAAATATAGCAAAGAAACTCTACCCATTCACATATTCCCATTGTCCCAACCCTTTAGCCTTTCCTTGTGCCAAAAGAAATTCAAAGCAAAGAAATTGAAGGACAGAAGAAGAGGAGCCCAAGATCACGTTCAAGGAGCGGTGGCTGGTCTCAACTTTTGTAAGTTGACTCATTCTAATTAATAAAGAGAATGTTTTTCCCGTCCCAATTCATGAACTACTTATAGTTTGATCAGTATATGTTTGGATTTCTAACCCATTAGTATATAAGTAGTATGCATGCATAGTTGTTGCTTGTCTTGGATGCAGGTCAGCTTTGGAAGGAGTATTGCGAACAAGTAATCTTGCACAACGGAGGATCGACATCAAATGCTGGGAACGAGGTAGGTTGATCTTTCCATGCATTTACTAAGAAAAGGGGATTTAAATCTAGGGATGAAGGTAGAAAGTAATTTCTATTTGGTCATATCTACATGCAAAGTCTAAACTCTATTTGCTAGTCCGTAGGGTGATTTTCCCCAACAAAATAAAACCAATTACGTCTAGAAAATTCATGAATGAAAGTTAAGAAATACTTGCACCCATAAGGACCCGAGGCATGCCAAGAGACACATTTGTCAAAATTGTCCCGATGATGTTTGTCGAGAACACAATCGACACAAACATCATCTTTGCATGAAACAAAGAGGAAGACCATTCATCATCTGTTGATTACATAGTTTCAACAATGAGCAATAGTTTATATGACCAAACCGCTCATGCCAAAGTTTGCTCAAGTCATCGCTATGAGAAACAAAAATTGATGAAAAAGGTGATGACCCAAAGTTGTCAAACTTGTACAACCTGGTAATATCATCATCAATTCCAGTTGCAAGAACATGCTTAGGATATTTTTGATCCTTGATTACAACTTGGTGAGGTGAAAAATCTACAGTTTTACCTTCACCTGAATGAGTGATTTGATATATTGATAGAAGGTTACAAGAAAAACTTGAACTGATTTGATATACTGATAGAAGGTTACTGATTGAAATGACCATTTTCTACTTGAATTGTTATAGATCCTTCAACACTAAGAGATCTATCATCACCAACAAATATTTTCTTGGTGGTACATTCATTTAGAGTAGAAAATATGTCTCTATCCTTAGCCATATGATAAGATGCTCCAGAATCAATAAGCCACTCATCATAAGTAGAAGTAGAATTTGTATTGAAGGAGAAACCATAAGATGAAAGTGCATGTCCATGAGAAGAAGAAGAATAAGTAGAATCAATATTGATGTTGTGTTTCTTCATCGATTATTATAAACCTGCCATCTTCTTGAAACATTTGGACTCATCATGACCATCTTTATCACAAAAGTTGCAATGTTTGTTAGTCTTCTTATTTTTATATTTTTCTCATTTGTCTCCATTAGGAGCGGAAGTTGTCTGAGTGGGTTTGGGACCCTTATATTTCTTGTTGTTGGGGCGAGGATGTTGCTTCTTTGGATTCTTGGGTTTATCTTTCTGATGGACAACTAAGGCTTTGTTGGAGGTACCTACAGTGTTGATCACTCCAAGTTGTACTAGCTTATCTTGCTCTCCAATCAAAGAATAACAAAAGTTCAAGACTGGGTTTTTGATAAGATGCCCCTAGAGCCTCTTGCATGGCATAAAATGTAGATACAAACATAGAATATGTACTACCTAGCTTAGAAATAATAAGATAGATCCAACGATCTTCGTCTATCTTTATCTTACATTCTTCACATAAAGTTCTGAGTGTTTTAAACTTAGATAGATAGTCTTCAATGCAAGAAAAATCACTTGGACTTAAAGTTAGTACTTGATTTTCTAATTGTTGTGCTACTGCTCGAATAATATTGTGTTTACCAAACACATATTCAATCTTTTCCCAAGATTCTTTGGGTTTATCAATTGATTGAAGGTGGAACCCTAAATAAGGAGAGATGGACATTCTGATTAATCCACGTGCTTCGTCATTCCTATTATCCCACTTGGATTTCTTATTAGCATCAGTGGGTATTTTTTCCTTTCCCAAGGTAATCCGGTACAAGCCTTTACTTAATAAATCCTCCATATGGGATTTCCATTGGAAGTAGTTGATGCTTGTAAGTAAGAGATTAATTGTAGAAGACATATTAAATATGTAGATAATATGGATTTAGAAACTGAAACTGATGACCTGAATGGAAATATCTCAAAAATTTATGCGGTTTAAAATAAAATGGCACTTAAAACTAACTTCGGATGTGAGAGTTATGCCCTTTTTAAAAAAGGCATAAACGATAACCAAAGGACCACGTTGTGGTGTAAGTTGCTTTACGAAGTGACCCACTTTTATAAAGAGAAGTGGGGATCACTTTTACAATGAATTTAATTCATGCAAAATAAATAACTCTAAAATAAAATATTAAAGCTACTTATATTGATTCACTTTTATACTTGAAGTGAAATACACTTTACAATTTTAGCATGAACTTTTTCAAAAAAAGTAACAAAAGAGAGACATGAACTCAAGACCTCTTACTTAATAAGACAACTTTTAACCAAATGGTATAGAAAAACATATTGTATTGTTTCACAAAAGGATTGTTGTTGTTGTTGTTGACGGCCTTGGAGAGCGTGCTAAAAAAAATATTTTTTCATAGAAGAAAAAAAATTCACTTCTCGATGACAACAAGGGTTAGATCTCAGTTAGATTACCCGAAAGATGCACATTTTTCCTATTTGTTTCTGATTTTTCGAGATCGCATAGGGAACAGGGAAAATAATACTTTGAACAAATTTAAAAAATGTGTATTCAGATTTTATACCACCGGATCTGACTGTAATGGCCATATCTTGGGAAAACGGAAACCTTTTTGAGTGAAAAAAAAAGTGTTCATTACTAAAACAAGTGCTCTAGACGCAATGGAACAGTCCTTCTCTTTGCCTAGAAATGTACAGAAATGACATAAAATGGAGATGAGGAAACTCGGATTCACGATCTCGATCTATAACAGGAACGGGTCTTCAAACAGGCTCTGATACCATGTTCGACAACACAGGTATTCCAACAGAGGACGAACACCTTCAGTAACCACTCACATAACCAGATCAAATATCAACACACCGATGTTTTCATGTGGTAAAACCCCTACAGGGAAACATCCATGACCCCATCCAACGCAACCACTTGAAACAATTTATTAATGCAAAGAAAAAGATTACAGAGAGATTTTACAAGAGAGTTTCTCACAATCGATCATAAAAAAATGACCCTCCATGCTCTTAAATAAAGATCATGGACCAATCGGGTGTTAAGACATGGATCAATGGTAGTTAAGATAGAGGAGAGTATGAATCATCGGATCACTCTATGTCGGGAACATATTGTGACCGTCGAATTTCCTAAATACTAATGCATAGTAAAGAAACACACTTTTAGCTAACAACACATTAGACCAAGTAGATATTAACTAACTCCTAAGTTTTTAAATATCCTAACATTAGCACATTCAATAACATAATCCATTAATAAACATGACAAATACGCCCATGGAATAATAATTCAAACATTTGCAAGATATAAATTGGACGGGAAAAGAGTATTTCTATTAATATATGATCAACATAAATGAAAATTTTACAGACTTTTGTGTCGGCACGGTTCGAAACCGAGAAACTAAGTGGAAAAATATGTATTTTTAGCTCTGGTATTTACAAACAGGGATGATAAGTCTACATAGGGAAATGGAAAAAGGCCTTCTATGCAATTTTTCATAGGGTGAGGAAAATCTTGCTATAACATATGTCCCCTAATGTGTGAGGTCATAGGAGTATCTGCGATGGCCGAAATACATTATAAACAACCCAGAAGTGGAGTGATGGGGAACCAACTGGAAGAACTAGTTGCTCATTACATTCTGCACTGACTTTGCATACATGGATGCCAATAGAATCACACTGTAGATCCATGTGAAAATATACCAAACAAATGTCCATGGCCATGAATAGGAAAAGAAAAATGTGGTTACATGCCAAAAGTTTTCATAGTCATGAACAAGGCCCAATAGAACTAGTCTCAAAACCGATATGAATATATTTTATATACAATGGAGTACACTCTAATCTCCCATGATCACTAAAGTCATATAGGTATTGGTCCAATGAAAAGGAAGCAACAACTCAGGAAAGTTGCGGCCATGTACTGATGTCTTCAAGTCTTCTACACAATCTGCCAAGGGTACAAGTCTACATCATGTGAATAAAGGAGTTGAGGTTGAACACGATGAGACATCGTTTGATTACTAGTCATTGAGGTATACCGTTAACTAATGTGAGACAACCTACCGAAAACGAAAGTAGTATCAAGGCACTGAGTACATTCTTACCAGTGTAAATAAAGGAGTCGGTGTTGAACACCTGAAGAATCCATCGATCAAGAGACATTGATGTATTCCAAACTTTTGATGGAAAGAGAACCTACCACTAATGACTGTAAGCCTCAAGGTACTCATAAGACTCTAGGTCCAATTTCCATAATAGATGATCTGAAGTCGATGGAAGGACACTCGCTGAAAGGAGATCATTAAGGCATCTCTCATCAATCAACACAAGGTACAAAGCAGGAGCTTCATGAATTGGAGGAAATCGAACGAAGAATGTGTTCACGAACCAACAAACCTGTGTGTCTTTTGTGTGTGTCAAGTGCAAGCGGTACACGAAAAAGACCCTCTGAATGGAAGCCAATGAGGAAAACTACTGACAAAGGCGAGGAAAGCACCAATAAGGCTAATGGCATCCAAGACACTACACAAATCCCAATGTGTGAATAGATGATCCAGATTTTATGAGCTGAATGAAATGAATACAGATTATTAACAGGTGATTAACACAAAATAACAGAGATATAGTAAAACTAGTTTTCTATTCAATAACGAAATAATTTGAAACTGTAAAATGTAGCGGAAACAAGCTTGTTGGAATGGTGGCGACTTATCTCTGAGAAGAGATGTGAAAGTTGTGCGCATTCACAAGAAGAAGATTACAATGAGGCTCTAAAGGAATTTTTACAATAAACAAGAATGCCAAAAACCCTAGAAATCCAAAAACCTAACCCTAGGGCCTAGGAGATGAAGCATCAAAAGTCATGTGGGCCCCGTTTGGGTAAGTTAGTACATCAACTTCTCAGGGTCATAACTTTTGCATACGATATTCATTTTAGGCGTGTGATAGCCCATTAGAAAGGTATCATTGAGGAGATTCATTTTGGGGGAACAATCATGCCTTTGGATATCATTGAAGAGAACTATCCTGAAAAACCTTCATTTAGGCCCTCAAAATGGCCCCGGAAGTTAAAACTGCTAAAAATAGTAAATTGCCAAAATTGTCAAAAAACTGTTTTGAGCCAGTTGGAAAAGGTGGGTGGCCACCGATATCCATATGGATCAATCCTCCCTCCTTAGGAATAAATGGTCTCCATTGCATTGAGGTCCACCATCAGATGAGGAAATTTTTGCTGAATTTGGCCCCGAGTGAGCCACTTGCCTTGGTGGAGGAGATGCCCTGCTTTGACGACTCAATAAAGTTGGATCCTTTGTTGTCGAGTGCCCTTGATCTATGTGTCCACAATCTAATCATTGGATGCCTATTGTATGTAGTCAGGGTTGATCTCTGTTGGTGTCATCTGTTCTGCTACTTCTGAGGTGTCCAATAATGGTGGGAAATAAGGGCGAAGGAGATCCACGTTGAACACTGGGTGCATGCCAAGGAAGGGAGGAATGTTGAGCTCAAAAGAATTATACCCCACAGCCTTGGTGATAGTTTACTACCCATAATGGAGTGGGTGAAGCTTCCGATGGGGTCCTATAAGGCGTTCTTTCTGCAAGTGCAACCAAATTTTGTCACCCACCTGAAACTTATGTGGCACTCGATGTTAATCATGGTGTTGTTTGTACTTGTCATTGAACTTCTATAAGATATCTTGAACATGTTGGAGGATGTGATAGATCCACTCAATGAACTGGGTGGCTTTGTCGTCTTCAGTTGGAGCAGGAGATGAGTCAGTCGAGGTGACCGAAAGGGGAAGTGCAACATCTATGGGGCCCAATGGTTGGAATCCCAACCCCACCTGAAAGGGGCTATGGCTAGTTGAGCTATGCAGGTCTTGGTTGTAGCTATGCTGGACATAGGGAAGGATCTCATCCCATGTGAGAGGCTTCTTTGAATTATACATGCAAAGGATATTCACAATCATTCAATTTACAACCTCGGTTTGGCCATCTGTCTGGGGATGGAAGGTCATGGATTTGGTGAGCTTGGTGTCCAGTAGTGACCAGAGGCTTGACCATAATGTGATGAGAAATTGATTATCCCAATCTAAGACAATGGTTTGTGGGATTCCAAAATGTACCCAGACTCATTCAAAGAAGATCTTGGCAGTGGCCTCTGTTGTGATGCTCTTCTTGCAAGCAACTAGAATCACCATCTTAGAAAAGGGATCAACAACCACAAAAACACAGTTATTTCCCTACTTGGTGGATGGGAGGCCTGACATGTAGTCCATTGAGATGGATTCCCATGGCCTGTCAGGAGTAGGAAGAGGGATGTACATGGCATGTTTCTTAGTGGTTGATTTGAAAATAGTGCAGGCAGTGCAGGACCTGATATACTTGCTGACTTCCTGTCGAAGTTTTGGCCAGTACAAATGATTTTGTAGAATCACCACTGTCTTTTCGATGTCGATGTGTCCTACAACCTAACTGTAGTGGGATTCATAGATCATATTCGCTCACTCACTTGATGGAACACAGATATGGCCCAAACGACACAAAAACCCATCCTGAAGATGGAAATTATCGACAATTGCGTTTGCACCCAAAATTTGGTAGGTGGTGGCGAAGTCAGGGTCTGTCTCATAGAGTTGGGGCCATCCCAATGTCTCATGGCCACAATAGTCTAGCACTATGGTGAGTGCTGCGACTAGTGGTCTGCTAAGGCAATCAACGACGTGATTGGTGCTTCCTATTTTATACTTGATGTTGAGGTGGAATTGTTGCAAGTATGTGGACCACTTTTTATGGTGGTCATTCTGCAATTTTCCCTATGTCTGCATGAACTGTAGTGTCTTATGATTAGTGTGGATGATTGTCTCCTTCCCAAGAATGTAATGTCTCCACTGGAGGCAGGCTTGTACAATGGATTACATTTCTTTGTCATAAGTATGGTACTTACGGACAATATCTAATAGTGTCTCACTATGATAGGCCATGGGGTGGTCATGCTGAGTGAGAACGATGCCCACAACATAGTCTAAAGAATCTGTCTCAATTTCAAAGGGATGTTGCAGGTTTAGTAGTGAAAGTATTAGGGATGAGCACAAGAATTTATTCAAATCATCGAATGCTTGTTTTTGGGACTGGTCCCACACAAATTTTTCCTTACCACCACCCCTATTTATTTGGCTGAGGGCCCATGCAATATGGGAGAATCCCAAAATGAACCTGCGGTAGAAATTGGCAAGGCCCAAGAAGTTTCGAATCTCAGTGAGTGTTATTGGGGCTGGCCAGTCAATGATGACTTGGATCTTGGCTAGATCCACATGTACGTCATGCTGATCAATGATGTATCCCATGTAATGGACCTTGTCCATGCTAAAGGAGCATTTTTCCAAGTTGGCGTATAGCTTGTGTTTCCATAGGGTGTGCAGAACCTGTTGAATATGTTGTAAGTGTTCGGCCCAAGTCTTGTTGTAAATTAGAATGTCATCCAGATACACCACTACAAAAGTATTGGTCAATGGTCATAGGATATCGTCCATTATCCTCATGAAAGAGGTTGGAGCATTTGTCAAACCAAAGGGCATGACCAACCATTCAAAAAGGCCTTCCTTTGAATTGAAGGTGGTATTCCATACATCTGTTTGTTCTATCGGGACCTGGTGGTAGCCAGAATTTAGATCAATCTCACTGAAGTATTTGTCCCCCATGAGTTGATCAAGGAGGTCGTCGATTCAGGGAATTGAGTACCAGTTTCTGACTATGATTTTATTCAGAGCCCGGTAATCAATACAGAGTTGCCAGGTTCCATATTTCTTCTGTACCAGCATGATTGGGCTCCTACAAGGTGATGATATGGAACAGATGTGCCCCTTGTGGAGGAGTTCTTGGATATATCTCTTGATATCCTCATTCTCTAACAAAGAGCGGTGATAGAATGGTCCATTGGGAAGCGGTGCGCTGGGAGTCAGATCGATGGGGTGCTTGACCTGGCAGTGCAGAGGTACCCCTGTAGGTGAGGAGAAGATATCCAAGTATTCTTCCACGACCTTATCTACTTGCTTCTGCTATGTGGAGAGGTCGGCCGCAGAGACCCTAGATATGGCTATGATCTTTTTCTTATTCTGAGAGTGAATCATGAAGAAGATAAACTTCCCCATATGAGAGATGACCTTCCTGCATTTCTTAGTAGAGATCAAGGAAATAACACTAGGTGGGACTGCCTCGGGTATCTTGTACAATTTCCTATTCAAAGTAATAATAACACTATGAGGCCTAGACTCATATACAACATGACATTTCCATAAATAAGGTTGGCCCAATAGAACATCACAAACTTTGAGAGGAGAAACATCACATAATACCTCATCTTTGAAGGGCTTGGTTTTGTACGACAATCAACACTGTTGGCTGACGTGGATATTGCTTCCTTGGCGGAGACATCCAATGGTGTAGGGTTGTGGGTGCAATGTGGTTGGTAGGGTGAGCCGCTTGATGACCTCTGCTGAGATGAGGTTCTTCTGGCCACCGCTATCAATGATGAAGTGTATTGGGGTTCCTTTTACCCACATCTGTGAATGGAAGAGGTGTTCTCCCTCTTCTGGCTCGTCTAGTTCACCAAGCTAGAGCTTGGTGGTAGCAACGGTGGCACTGGGTTCTGCATCAATGATCCGTCTTCCCCTTTCTGGTTTTGTCTCAGAGTCAGAATCCGCATCTGATTCAGAGGCTTTCACTTCGGCCACCAATCTTCTTTGAGTAGCAGTCAACAGTGTTATGCCAAGGGATCTTATGGAAGTCACACCACTTCTTGGTATCTTTCTTTGTCTTTCTGGTGTCCTTCTTTGCTTGTGGCTTGGACTAGTTGTCCTGATACTATCCATATTTTATCTGTCCTTTTTTCTATGGGTTGGGGCCACCCTTTCCTGACTTTTTTGTGAGGGGTTCCCAGGCCCAAATTGCTGCATCTTTTGTTTGATATTATGCTCGATTTTGACGGCATATCAGTAGGTCACACCCAAGGATGAGATGTCCAAAAATTCCATTTCAATCTGGATGAATCTATGCAAAGCACCACGATACTTGAGCACTATATGTCACAATGAATATTTGATACCCATCTTGGTGTGCAAGGTATGGATGATATTTGTGAAATCGGGCACTGCTTGCTCTCTTTCTTACCGCAGTGTGGTCCATTTGGTATACAGGTCGTCATAACTTCCGTCAGGGTAGTATTGTTCCTTAATAGCATCCCCGAAGGATTCTAAGGTGGTTGTGAATAAAAATAATGAGGTTTCCTCTGCTTCCTTTTTCTCACAGAAATTTTCCCACCAATCTTTGACATGGGGAACGGCTTTGAGGAGCGCAAAATTAATCTTTTCTCTATTCGAAAAGTTATGGACAGAAAAATACCCTTCTAGTAGATTCAACCACTTGTCTACAACATCTATGTCTATATGACCTTAAAATATAGGAATATCAAATTTTATTTGTACCTTGAAGGGGACGACACCTCCGTTCAAATAATATGCGTCGCCTGTTGGTAGTCGTCGAAGGATTTGTGCGAAATTATCCATCATCTCGTTCCTCTGTTGCGTGAGGGATTCCTCAATCAATAGTTTGAAAGGATCTCCTATCCCATCATATTTCTTTTCTCCTACCATGAGAGGTTTCTTGGGCGTGCGAGAGCTTCTGTCCTCAAGAGAAACAAGCTCGAGACCCAACTCTTTGTACTCCGACCTCATTGGGGACGGGCATTAAGACAACAAGGAGCAAACCACTATGATACCATTGATCTGGATTTTATGAGAATAATGAAATGAATATACATTATTAATAGGTTCTTAACACAAAATAACAGAGATATAGTAAAACTGGTTTTCTATTCAATAATGAAATAAGATGAAACTGTAAAATGCAGCAGAAACAAGCTTGTTGGAATGGTAGCAGCTTATCTCTGAGAAGAGATGTGACGGTTGTGTGCATTCGCAAGAAGAATATTACAATGAGGATCTGAAGGAATTTTTACAATAAACAAGAATTCCAAAAACCCTAGACATCCAAAAACCTAACCCTAGGAGATGAAGTGCCAAAAGTCATGTGGGCCCCGTTTGGGTAAGTTAGTACATCAACTTCCCGGGGTCGTAACTTTTGCATACGATCTCTGTTTTAGGCATGTGATAGCCTGTTGGAAAGGTATCATCGAGGATATTCATTTTGGGGGATAAATCATGCCTTCATATATCATTGAGGAGATCAATCCTAAAAAACCTTCATTTAGGCCCTCAAAATGGCCCGAGAAGTTAAAACTAGTAAAAATAGTAAATTGCCAGAATTGTCAGAAAATTGTTTTGAGCCAATTGGAAAAGGTGGGTGGCCACCAATATCCATTTGGATAAATAGATGTCTTGCCGTAGAACACAAGGGAAACCACCTAGTCAACGACCAATGATGAAATCTCAACTGATGGGTTCAAGGTTACCTACCAATGATGAAAGTAGGACTAGGGTGCGTGATAGGACTACAAGATCATGTGATTATGAGATAAACTGAGGGTATGGTCGACATGCAAAGTGAATATTTCTGAGAAGTGGCTGACACGGGTTGATAGAATTCCTTTGAATAAGAGCAAGAGACATATGGAAGACTTTGACAACATAGACTCAATGATGAAACCATGAGATGCAGGAGGCATCAATGAAATTCTCTATAGGGACTAGAAGATTAACTAGTCGATAGAGAAGACTCTGTAACTAGATCAACTTCCTAAGTCCATGATAATACCAAAATTATGATGATAAATGGACTCAATAACATTGTGCCATGTTCAAAGGTGACACGACTGCTGCCAATATAAGATAATACTCCCTTCCCACCCGTATTTTTTTGTTTTTTCATAGACAAATTAATGCTATGATACATAGGAGGAAACGAGTGTTGCAAGTAAGAAAAACTAGTTCCAACAGTGGAACATACCTATGCTCAATGAAAGAAGATGCATGTGGTATATGGACACTCGGATGAATGTTCCCTCCTGGGTATAGAGTGTCAAATTGCGAAGGATATAAACGAGGCTCTGCTTGGTTGAGGATGCAAAAACAGCTAAGGCAAACAATTTATAACGCAAAGCGAGAACCGGCTATAGGATCAATACTGCAAGCAAGGGCATGAGACGCAATCACAACTTAACTCCAAAAAATGTCTTTTTTCATGACATTTAGTCTACTTGGTGTGAAAAAGGGATAAAATTGTGCCAAATAGTCGTCCTTTCAAATCCAATTTACGAGTGTGAAAGAGACAAGTTCAATCGACAATATTTTCGCTATTTGAAGATGAGTTTGAAAATAGCTTAAATTAAACTCGATTGGGAGTCCTCTAGGTAAAATCCAGCATGTTTATGAGTGATAAATGAGGCTCAACATAAATTCATGTACTAACTATAAGGGACTCTTGATCCTATGTAAAAAACTTTGCATGGGCACCAAATGAAGGAAGGGATCTAACTAGGGAACCCATGTTTGGTAAGTCTCTACCACTTGATAACGACACTACTTATAGCGGATGGAATGTTCTGTGTCGCAAAAAATGGGTTTGTACCTAAGGCATAAAAAGTGACAGTTATAGGACAATTCAAAAATGCATGATGGAATGGATGCCTGTTGTAGGAAAATATCCCTGCGGACGGGTAGATCACCTCTAAGAGATTGACCCTAACTCTAGACAGAAAATGCTTAACATGGTCACTGACTTCCTTTCAAATCTATCTAAACTAACACATGAGAAGGAAGGATGAAAAAAGTACCTCTTTATCGACGTTTGTCCCTGCACGCTCCTAGTTGCGCTTCGATCCTTTGCTTCTTGCTGGACCCTGTGGAAAAAGCAAGATACGACCACTTCCTACTCTATTGATATTAGCTTGAAAACAGATCTATCAGTTAATGGTAAGTTCATGTAACATTAGACACAAACTAGAAAGAAACAGGCCAAGCGTGTCATATTGATGAGAATAACGACAACAATACTTACAATCATATATGTGAATGCGACAGCTTCGTCGAGTCCTCTTCGTCTAACCCTTGCCTGAAAGATCCACAACTTGGACAAAAATAGCTTCACTGATCACTCTCCTTTGGCTGACTGTGTATTTTCTCCAAGATCATAAGTTTCATACTAGCAGTTCTTCCCCCTTTCCACCATCATAGAGCCTGTTTATATAGGTTAAGAAGAGCTTAACCTCTTGAGTTATATTTAGAACAAGTTGGGAACCTTCTCCTTAGATCAGGGATCTCTTGATGAAACCAAGAATTCGAACACAACTGCCTTCTAATCTCGAAATATCCTCCCCTTATTCTCCTCAACGGGCCAACTACTACCTCAGATTAGGCAGCGCTCCCTTAGAAGGGGCATCAGAGTGTTGTAGTTCTCCCTGGTAAGCTTTAG
Source organism: Picea glauca (assembly GCA_000966675.3). Classification (NCBI taxonomy): domain Eukaryota; kingdom Viridiplantae; phylum Streptophyta; class Pinopsida; order Pinales; family Pinaceae; genus Picea; species Picea glauca. Next base: position 1,135,144 of record JZKD02S1672702.1, read on the forward strand.
GGGAGCACAAACACCTTCAAGATGAGCAGCGCTCCTTCAAAGGGGGTTGGGGAGTGTTATAACGCTCCCTAAAGCCTTGTAGGGGAGCGCCAGCGCTTCTAGGTCTGAAATAGGGGAGCGATCCTCCTCAAAACCTTTGTTTCAGGGCTCTCTTCAGGTGTCAAGAGTTATTTGACTTTAGTAAACCAGTTCTCCTTCTTCAAATCAAGAATATGAGATGTTATAAGTGTCTCCTTAGTGTCGTTTGACATGGTAGTATGTCTGAACATCATTTGCGACACTTGTGACCAACTTGCGACACTTGTGAAAGTTGTAAGGAAGATGCGACACTTACGACAATTGAGAGGAACATGCAACACTTATCCAGTTGAGTAATTTTGACGTGTAACATAATGCCCCCCAAAGTGTGAAGTTAGAAGATGCCAACTGATAACTGAGATACTTTGTAGATGTCCAAGCAAGGGTAAAGACTCAGAGAACCTGACAGAAGTTGCACACAAACATCCAACAAGTATCATGACATATTTCAAAACCAAAGGCAGGCATACCTATGCTTGGGTGATCAAGGCTTAGCAGGATATGGCTACCATAAAATACACTACGAATCCATAATTGTATTGATAAAAAGGTATAGCCACCAAATATACAATGTGGATCTATACTTTGATGACTCAGACTGATCGTAGCCACGAAGAATACACAGTGGATCTATGGGATGACAAGACATAGCCACGACCAATACAAAGTGGATCTATGTAACAGTGTATGTGTTCTTTGTCCAATGGAAATTCCTTCACAGCCTGGGCAAAGCATATATCAAAGTGACCACTCAACCCAGGGTCTTCTTACCAATCCCAACGTGGTATGATTCCAACCATGTGAATATATGTATTGATGTCAAACACGGCAGAAACCACTTGATTATCGGTCAATGGTGTGAACTGTTAACAAGTGCGAGGGAGATCACCATTAATGTCAATGATTCCCAAGGTACCCTAGTACATTCAAGCGAATGTGAATAGATGAGATGAGGTCAAACATCTGCGGAATCATTCGATCAGGGGTCAATGATGTAAACCCACTGTCGAATGTGAGGAGGCCTGCCATTGAGGCATGCAGGTCCCAAAGTACTAACTGGTTTCTAAGTCTGATTCTCGAATAATGTGTTGGAGTCGACAGGAATAGAATCATTGAGGTAGGGACTTGATGTATCCCTCATCAACGACACGAAACAGACATGGAGATGTGATTGGAATATTGAACAGACATGGACTGACACAGGTTTTGGGGCAAGATACTTGGGATGGCTGACTCTCGAGGTGGATACTTCCCTTGAACACTGGGGCACTACAGCAAAACATGACATGGACCAAAACTATGCAATGGATACTGTGACTTGCGTCGGGTGACCCAAAGGATTGAAAGGAACTCGGAGGATTGGCTCAGTGTAGAGGTTCAGCGGATTATGATATATGCAAAGTGACAAAGTGTCGTGTTCAAGGGTGACTCTAAGAAGTGCTGGATGATGTTCTCAAGAGACTGCTTGGCTTTCTCCCTTCAATTTTACCCCATCCAGATAGATGAATACCTCTTTTTTATTTAATGAGCTCGAGGAGGATAACACATGCTCGATATAACTCACCTTCGGTAAGTTCCTCTTCCTTTGTTTAACAAACCAGAAGAAGTAAGGGTTCGGTCCCATATGGGTCTGTCGATGTGTGCTTTAACGAGTCCAAGGACAGAAAACTTGAAGGTTTTTTGGGATTATAGAGTTTGGAAAAACACTTAAAAGAGAAATCTCTCAGTTTCTTTTTCGTACAGTAGTCCAACGAGACCGAAAAAGGGTTAAACTATCGCTTGAAATATGCCCTTTCTGACCTTTTAACGAGTGTGAAAGGAAGCAAGATCACTCGAAAATATTTTCATATTTAGAGAGTCTGAAAAGGGTTTAAAGGAGACTCCAGGGGGGTTCCTTTTTCATGTGTTCGTATCCATGTGGGTCCGAAAAAGAGATAAAACTTTACCTGGTTACGTTCTCATATTGTCGAGCTCGAGAATGAACTAAGACTATGCTCATAAGTGCGACAAGGTGAATAACCAATCAGGACTGCCAGGAAACCTGCGATGCCAAAGCTACAAACCAGAGTTTAGTGAAGCCATTACATCATTAGAGAAACCCAAAATGACCATACCTTATAAAAAATGAAATTTTATAAATAACAATTGATTTGAAAATTCATTTACCATTTCATTTGCAAGGATTTTGGAGTAGTGGAGAATCTCATTTTGAAGCAAATCTTGTTTTTCTCGCTGCCGGAGCTATGATTGATCATTTTTCTCACCATTCAAACCAGGTAGGTTTCCATCCTTTTCTCTTTCAATTGCATGGTTTTAGATCCATTTTCATAGCATTATTTATTTTAAAACACAAAGCCCTAAGTCGCCCCTCTTGGAACCAAATCGACCTCTTTTAAAAATTAATAAAATAGGGGGATTCTTTTACAAAAAATGATTTAGAGAAGGGTGGTTAATATGTCTACACCCTTGCAATCAATTAGACAGGTCATTCTTAGTAAAAGAACTCATAAAAAATCTCCCCAAATGCCCACGCAGCCCCCAAAGTCGTTTTGCATTTTTAAAACGTTTTTATCATTATTTGACGAATGTTAAAGGGAGTGGTGGTTAAAAAGAGTGAGTGGTTTCTTTTAGATGATGTGGGCATGTTGTTTCATGTTTTAAAATTCTTTTGAAAATCGCCGAAATTGCCAAAACATGAGGAATAACGAAATTCTTGATTTTTTTGTTTTGTAGGTATCTTCGGTAATCATGATTGAATGGAAAGAGAGGGAACATGAGATGGATGATTTATCCTCTCTATGGAGTCCTCATACGTGGGCCTCTTTGCGAGCTTGTGGCTTGCTCAAGTTCTTCAAGTTACAAAAAATGAAGAGAGAGATGTTATTGCTTGAGCATATGATTGGCCTCTGGGATGTTGCGGAACAAGGATTCTGTATCGGCACACAATGTTTAACCATTTACTTAGAAGATGTGTACTTTTTGACCGACCTCTCGAAAAGAGGGGTCCCCATATCTTTCACTGGACAAAGGGCATTACTTGAACAAGTGGACGTGTATCTGGCACGCCACTGCATCCCGGGAGCAAGGTTGGTAGGGGGCAGGATCCCTATTAAGGATATTCGAGATTTTCCCCTCCGGTCTATACTATTCTCTATCACAAGCGTGACCGGAAGCACTAGCACTCATCTGGAATTGAGATCGCAGGTGGCCTATGGTGTTCATTGTTTGGAACCAACACTGTTCAACTGGAGTGCAGCGTTCCTTCGGAATGTGAAGGAACAGATCTCACGGTGTAGGACTCGTCAGAAGCAGTTCGACTATGGCTCGTTTTTGGTCTCATTTTTTCTAGAGAACATCCCTCAGATGCAGCCTCAGATAGCATTGGAGGTACGACCAGTGGATGAACCCAGGATGGAGAGGTGGACTAGTCTGTCTTCGAGGCTAGTTTCGGAGTCAGAATTCCATTTCACTGGTGATTTCTTTCCCTGGCTGAGATGGCGGTACCTCTGGATAGAGGACTTCCCTTATGCTGATGTAGACTTCTGTGGGAGTATGGACTTGATTTTTCCCATGGGGGAAGATTGGGACGAGTCAGGTAAGAGACTAAGCCATACCTTGTCTAGTTTTTGTTTTTTAAGTTTTTGATGTATATATATTTTTTTGGGTATGTAAAAGAGTTTTAACAGATGTTTTGTTTCCAACATGCAGACAAGGGAGCAGTGCACCTGGTTGATATACCAATACCAGGGCGTCGTGGAGGTGCCCCAGTTGCAGCAGATCCGACAGTACCAGCAGTAGGTCTCCGGGAGTTTGAGAGGAACCTCCAAGGCCTTACGATGGGTATCCCTCCTCTACGGAGGGGGGAAGTGCCTTTACATCTGCAGAGGCACACTGTAGGAGTACCAGAGAATATCAATTCTCTGTTGAGGCACGTAGTGCGTGCGGTAGTGTGTTACTCACAGCACAACGTAGTGCGGGGAGATTAGAGTCTCTCCCGTGATCATGTTTTTTGTATGCCTTGTCAGGTGATGTTGTATGGGTGAACATACCCAATATTTTGCTCTTCTACACACTTTTTGATGTAATACAAACATTTCAGTCATGCCATATATATATATATATATATATATATATATATACAATTTTGAGTTTTTAAGATGCCAATGATTTGTACATGATGATGTCTGTGATGTGTTTTAATTTACATGTAATGTACAATTTTTATTTCCTTGAATCTTATATGTGGGCAAGATACTGATCCATGATATAATTAGCTAATGAATCTGAAACACTATTAAGTTCTCTCAGAATGTGTCTATATTTGATGTAATCTAACATTCGTTCGAGACAGTGAACTTGCAAGTGTAGGCGTAGCAGGATAGGACTACGGATAGCGTAGATGCGGTTGAGTTGAAAAACCACCAGTTGGGAGTCTAAGTAAATAATGATGTGAGAGATACCTAGAGATGAAGCTTGGGTCAACAGTCCAATGACGGCATGATATTCTGCCATGTTATTGGTTGTTGGTCCTAAACAAATGCCTCTTGAACTCGCCACCTGGTCAAATTGGTAAATAAACCAAGCTGCTGAAGCAATGTTCTGGGTATGTCGGCTAGCACCATCCGTGAACCCAAAAAAATAGGAAAGGAAGACGTCATCTGTGCATGAAAACACAAGCACAGTCATGAGTGGCAACGGTAAAGACTCGAGCACGCGAAAGAAATAGACACACCAAAACTAAATACAATAATGTACAAAGTACAGATGCTAGGTGATCTAGGCATAGTACTTCTTAAGGTAAAGCCCGTTTCGGGGCTCTCCCAGGGAAATTCCATCATGATCAACTAATTCGTAGGCACCTTTATGTAGGACACGCTTCATGATGTAAGGACCGTGCCACATGGGTTCTAACTTTCCTGTCCCCAATTTATCGTGAGCTTGGTCGTAAACAAGGACTAAGTCTCCTTCCGCGAAAGTTCGAGGGTGGACAGATTTGTCATATTGACTTTTAATTCGTTTTTGATGTGCCTCATTGGCGAGAGAATCATCGCGACGCGTTTCATCCAGTTTGGATAGATACAAAAATTGTTCTTCTTCGGAAGAAGTATGGGGCAGAAGTTCTACTTTCAGTTTGAGTGATGGAATCTCACACTCGATCGGTAGGATGACTTCAATGCCATAGACCAACTGGAAAGGAGTGAATCCAGTTGAAGTTTTCACAGAGGTGCGATAGGCCCAGAGAGAAGAGAACAGTTGTAGATTCCATGATGTTTTGTTTTCCCCTACCATGCGTTGGATCAAGTTTTTTAGGACTTTGTTGATAGCCTCAACTTGTCCGTTCTCTTGAGGGTAGTAAGGGGATGAGTTTTCATGGTGAAAACCCAATTTGACATGTAACTCGCTCATCATCTGGTTTTTGAAGTGTGCACCATGGTCAGTGACAATGGAACGTGGTACACTGAAATGAGTTATGATGTGGTTGAAAGGGAATAGAGCTGCAGTATGTCCATCATTCAGGAAGGTAGGCATAGCCTCAGCCCATTTGGTGAAGTAGTCGATGGCAACGATGATGTAACCCTTCCCCCTAGCTGAGGTAGGCTTACACTGCATGAAATCAATGCCCCATTTGGAAAAGGGGATGATGGCAATAATAGGGTGCAACGTCATAGGGTGGGTGCGTGCCTTCTTGTTAAATATTTGGCAGGGTGGGAATTTCTTGACAGCCTCGATACAATCTTTGAAAATCGAGGGCCAAAAGTAGCTGGCACGTAGGATTTTTTGGGCTATGGCCATTTCAGAAAGGTGACCACCATAGGTGCCAAGGTGACAATCGTTCAAAACGCATTCATCCTCCTCGTGAATCAGACATCGCCGAAGGATGGTGTCAATACCACAATGATACAAAGTGTCGCCGAGGATGATATAATGGCGAGAGTGGTGACGAATGCGTCGACACTCTTCGTGAGAGATGTTGGGCTGAAAATGTTGTGTTTGAAGGTAGAGGAGAATGTCTCCGTACCAAGGATCATAGGTGATGATGAGGAAGATGGATTCATCGAGGAGAGAATCTCTAGGTTCGATGTTTTCATCGGCACAAGGGAGAGCACAGATAAGCTCGGAAAACACCAGGGATTTTTTTGCTTTAGCCTTTGTAAACTCGAGATTGAATTCTTGAAGAATAACGATCCATTTTGAATATTTTCCCCCAAGTACTTGACGTGTCAGGATGTTGTACATGGGGTTGGAGTCTGTGATTACCATGGTGGTGCGTAATAAGATGTAGTGGCAGAACCTTTGGACAGCGATGACGGCTTCCAGAGCCAGTTTCTCAACATGTGAATATCTGAGTTTGGGTCCAAATAAACTCTTGCTCAGATAATAGATCACATGTTCTTCATCATTGGGGTCTTCTTGGACTAACACCATTGCGATGGTGGAAGTAGAAGAGGCCAAGTAAAGGATATAATCCTTTGTATATTCAGGGGGATGTAACAAATGTGCATGGGTCAAAGCGTGCTTGAGAGCATCGAATGACCGTTGAGCTGCATCATCCCAGATGAAAAGGGCGTTCTTTTGCAGTAACCGCATAAATCCTATAGTGATCTCAGCATAATTGCAGATGAAACGGAGAAGAAAGTTTGCTTTGCCTTGCAAACTTTGGAGTTGGGTTAAATTGGTAGGTGGAGGTAAGGCTAAGATAGCCTTGATATTTAAGGGATCCACCCTGATCCCATCTTTGGAGACAATGAAACCGAGGAGTCGACCGGATTCGATAGCGAAAATGCATTTGTGTGGGTTCAGACGAATACGGTAGAACCTACATCGCAGAAACATCGCGCGTAAATGATCAATGTGATCGGATCGATTTAACGAATGTGCAGGTAAATCGTCGAGATACGGTTCTGCTATATGTTTGATGTCATGAAAAGCGTACGACATGGCTCGCTGGAAAGTGGTTCCAGCATTTTTAAGGCCAAAAGGTAGCTTTCGGTAGGCAAAAGTTCTCCAAGGGCAGATGAAGGTTGTCTTGTGTTGATCTGTAGGCAAGATTTGAATCTGGTTATATCCAGAAAATCCATCCATGAAAGAAAAGATTACGCTCCCCACGCAATTATCGATGATTTGATCGATGAAGGGCGTAAGGTAGTTGTCCTTAGGACAAGCTTTGTTGAGATATCTATAGTTAACCCAAACATGGATGGTCCCTTGTTTCTTAGCAACCAGAACAAGGTTGGAGACCCATTCAGTTAAAGGGATGGGATAGATAAAGCCAGATTTTATAATTTTTTCAACTTCTGCCTTTATAGCTGCGATTTTCTTGGGATGAACCGGGCGAATCTTTTTCCGAGCCGGTTTCGCGTCAGGGTAAGTTTTGATTTCGTGTACGACGATGGAAGGGTCGATCCCTGGCATTTCCTCGTAACTCCATGTGAAGACATCGTGGAATTCCTTGAATAAAGCGGTGTAAGAAACCACTTCGTCAGGTGTGCAATTAGCACCAAGGTTGATGTTTTCCATGACACCTTCTTTGATTGAAATGTCAATCGTGACCGTAGTAGAGATGTTACCCATGTTCCCCTCAGAAAGAGTATCTTGTGTGAGGATAGGAGATTGCGGAGCTTCGGTAACATCAAGGGGGAAGACAGATCGTATGTCTTGGATTTATTCCAAAGGTGGAAGAAAAGAGGATCGATGGTGGTTTTCATCCCGGGGCAGATCGTCAATGGTAAACATTTCCATGATAGATTCGTCTGAAGGAAAAATTTGGGAAATGTAATCAATGGCGAATGATAGGGAATCTAACCACGAGGGAACCAAATAAGTATCGGGTGCCAATGAATGTGAAGTGTTCGGAGAGGGAGAGGCAGATTGAATATCTATGTATGTAGTCTCGGCTGGGCTCAGAGGCATTGTGTCCCCGAGCACATCGAATTCCAAAGGACTAGTCACAACCCAAGGGTCGGATGATTCCAAGGATTGATAAGGCATAGTCAAAATCATATTGACGGCAGTAGTATGATGTGCGGTGGGTGGAAGTGGTGTAGGGAAGGTACCCATGAGGCTAGAATCTTTGAATAAGCCAACACCAACGCTTTCATACGTAACCCGGTGGTCTCCCAGAAAGGGAATGTTGTTGGTAGCAGGGATGCAAGCGTCGGGTGTGCAGAAATCGAGCTGATCGATGGTAATAATTTTTCCTTGATGGGGGAATTGTACACATAGAAACACCAACGAGGCGATGACAGTCATAGTGTAGAACCAACTTCTTCCAAGTAGTAGGTTGTAATCGAGGGGGGCATCGACCACCTCGACATCAACAGTAACAGTTTTTCCACCCAGCTGAACGGCTAAGGATTGTAATAATCCATGAGGATGAAAACCTCATCCATCAAAGGCATGTAACATGGTAGCAGATTTGTTAAGGGCAGGTGATTTCAAACCTTTCCAACAGGCTAGAGACATGACACAGGTGGAGGCTCCCTCATCCAGGATAGTCCGGTGGATTTGTTGATTGTGAACAACCACATCGATTTGGAAAGCTAGCTGGTGGGAGAGTCACAGTTGATGATCATCCAGATTAAACGTGAGGTAGTTTGATGACTTGGGATCGAAATCACCAATAGCGGCTAAGAGAATTATACGTTGGTTGGGACAGTGTTGTAGAACTTCCAAGGCGGACATGGCACACGGGGCTTGGGCCAAATCTTCTATGATATTGTAGTTTTGGGAAGCCCGTGAATTAGGATTGAATGTAGATTTCTGAATGGTGCTCTTAGGAGGGCATAGGATGGATTCAAAAGAATATTTCTCAATCTGGAGTGGCCCGGATGGAGGGATAACAGATGGAGGATTGACGGTAGATGGTAACGGGTCTGTCGCAGAATCGTTAGCGATCTTCGGCTTATCAGGTTTAACTGGCATGTCATATGTTGCAAAGCGAGTTGTTAGATTAACTCCGTTAAACATGTAAATGTGGGCACTTGTCGAGGCCTCATCATGGGGTTGGTTGGAACTGCCCCCCGACGTGGGGGTTTGTGCAACCAACGATTGTTGCTACGGAAAAGGCTGAGTGAGCACAACGGGTTGCGAATTTCCTTTGAAAAGTTTGGTCACTTCATCGCGATGTGGGAAGTCTCGAGTGTAGTGTTCGTCACCACAAATGAGACATGGGAATTTCGGTTTTCATTGTGGTTGTTTTCCGGCAGCAGGAGTTTGCGGTTGGGTCTTGGGTTGCTCGTTGTCATTGTTCTTCTTTGGTTTGTTTCTCGCTTTCTTCTTGCCCCCAAGTTGTTGTGAAGGGGTTGACTGGACCACATTCACATTAGAGACCTGAGTTTGAGGTGGGGTAGAAGAGGGTGCAGTCGAACTGGGAGCAACCGTGGAAGCGGGCCGCTAGATTGTTCCAGTAGACTGAGTAGTAGATTGATTTTTGACGGAGCCAATAACTCCATCCGCATGCGAAGCAATCGATGGTTTGGATGGATCGTTAGTGGCATGGGTAGCATTCGGTATCAACTCATATAGAGTACTGGATTGTGAATAGACTAAGTCTAAGTATTGAGCCCGGGCGATGACTTCTTCCTCGGTGACTACGCCACCCATGGAAACATCATGAGCAATCTGGGGTAATAGTGATTTCGTGAACCATTCTGCTAACAATTGGTCGGGAATGATCGCTTTGATTATCCTTCGTCATCGTCTCCATTCATGGATATGATCAGAGATATGTATGGAAGTTGTCTAACGAAGAGAGGTTAATAGTTCAGTACCCGTCTCGTATCGAATGGGTAGTTGGAAATGTGTGAGGAAGGACATGGCAAGGGAGTTGAAATCGTGAAAGGATGTGCGTGGTAATTTAATATACCATTTCGTCATGGAACCCATGAGCGTTCGTTGGAAAAGATGCAAACGAATCAAATCATCCATGAGGGAGTTGGATGAACACCACAAATGGAAGGTCATCACGTGATTGTTTGGGTCTTCTCCGGGCTTTCCGTCGAATTTTGGGATATTAGAAGGAAGTTTAGCTGGAATGGCTGGCCAAACTGGAGAATGATAAATGGGATCATTCGTTAACTGAGACAAGTCTAGAAGGTCCAGGGTGGCTAGAAAAGGTAGTTGTCGGTTAACCTGTGGGTAGTGCTGGTGTGGTAGAGGGACACCAGTGGGGCCCAATACTGGGTTATGTGGATAATTATAACTCGTGGGCTTTCTCATGTGAGGTTGGTTTTCACCCAGGTACATAGGATTTGAGATGTTTTGAGAAGTGTTTGTGAGCGGAGGATAACCGGATGGGTTTTGTGGATTATAGGGTGGGTTTGGCATTTGTCCATAAGGGGGTTGTTGCGGAGTCTAAACATTTTGCCCCGTGGAGGCATGTGTGTTTCCTTGAAAAGGGACGCTCCACGAATTGGGTGCGGCGGACACATTTTGTCCTTGTGGTTGATGGTGTGCTCCGGATTGAGGCTGCCCCTCAGCATGAGGATGCCCCCCGAATGGAATTTGTCCTTTGGTGGGAGGATGCCCCCCAACATTAGGGTTCCCTCTGAATGGAATTTGTCCTCCGGAGGGAGGATGCCCCCTAGTTTGAGGTAGAGTTCCCGGGATCTGAGAGCCAGACATAAATGAATGATCGGTACCGCCGAGCGGATTGGGACCACCAAGACCGGTCCCTCCAGGTTGTTGGATGGGTATGGAACTTCCCTGTATGACTTGGGTAGTGGTTTGGGCAGTGGTGGTAGCAGAAGCATTCAATGCCCTGAATCCAAAAGGGAGTGTAGGTCTTGGTGTTATAGGGGTGCCAATCGGGGCTTGATTGACTATCGCGTTATCGGCGGGGATAGTCAGGATGTGCGGGACCATCGTTGAATGGGCCGTTTGGAGGGGAATTGTAGACCTTGGACCAACAGACGGTGTGTTCGGACCAATGGTTGGTGTGGCTGTAAAAGTGGTGGTACCGGTGAAATGATTTGGGGGTACTGTGTAGGAAAAATATGCATCGGCACCTTCTCCTGTCCCATAAAGATCTCGCACCAAGTGTGGTGGACTCCGGACGACGTCCGCAGTCCAAAAAGGGTCACTGGCTAGCGGGTTTTGAGAAGACCTGACCAGAATGTCAAAAGGATTGATGACAACAAATTCTCCAGCGGAATTTAGGTGAAGGATCTGTCGTTCGTATCCCTCCGGAATGCGGTAAGCTTCCAGATATTCTGAAACAATTCAAAAATTCTCCAAAGGAATGGGAACTTCTTCCTGGGAAGTTGTAGTATTATGAACCTCACTCTGTTGAGGGGATTCTTCCATAGAATGAGGGGGTAAAGGGGCGTTTCCTTCCATATTTTCTGGAGGAAGTCCCTGTAGCCTCCGCGAGCGGCGTGGAGGGTCTATGTTGGCGGAAAAGAGTCGATGAAATAAATCTATGGCCAACTAGCGAAAAGAGATAGCACACGCTAAAAATATAAGAATCACAACTAAGCAAACATGACCTTCTTTTGATGACCGTACTAGTTGGTGATGAAATCCAACGTCGCGTGATCAAGTCCATAAGGGGCGGGGATAGGGTGGAACAGTTACAATGGTGACTTTCTTAACGGACTTACGCCTTGGTGCAAGCTTCCACGCAGTAATTGTGGATTTACCCTCCAAGGAGCCCGAGTGAGTTTGACCAATGTCTGCTCCAGGTACAGTGAGACTTCCCGTCACTGTCACCTTGTGTAATACCCTAAAGATTATGGCCACTTAAGGTTACCAATTCGCATTCAGCCCCTAGGAGGAAAAAATCGACAGTTCGATCCGAACATACGGGCAGGGTATCAAGCCCAAAATCAACTAAAATGATTCCACGCAATAATTATGGATTTACCTCAAAGTGATCCCCATAATACGATCTGACCACCACAATCAGTTAAACCACGGAGGGTTAGTCCCCGTAGCTTACCCAAATGAGACCTTGTGCGTAACCCCTTGTGTGAGAGGAGGATCCCAGGCAGACTTATACGATAACTAGATTTACTCTCCCCAACTCAGGATGCTACTGTTTGTTTTGGAAACTTTGGAGAGTTATGCTCACAGCCCTAATCCAAAGTACTAAGCCTAGTCTACTGTTGGTGGAGGATCCTAGAAAAGAAAAGGTTCTAGATAAATTTTAATTAGCGTTGATTTTTATGGCTGTTATTTACGCAAAAGAGGTGCATGGAAGTGAAACAAATGGAATTATGACTCAGACCCAAAGTGTGCATCAAATATGATAAGCAATCATTTCTTTTCAATGAACATCTAGCTAAGGGAGAGAGAGAGTTCTTTTCACTAATCAAGAACAAATAAGGAATGCCCTCAAATGATTATTTTCTCAGTCAAATCCTGATGTAATGCAAAAACTTTTAAATGCCTTCTAATATGCACAATCAATCATAAAGATGTCTTTCATTGTTTGCGTATGAGTGATGATCAATACAACACAATGCTCATCTTGCTAATTATTTTTCTTGTATGAATGAAAACCAAACTAGCACAAGCAAAAGTCACACAAACAATACACCCTTTCGTAGCAATCAAAACGAAAAGCGAAAGAAACGAAACAATCAAAGAAAATAAGAACAAACTTCACACCCAAAAGAAAAATTTGAAGAACAATGACCTTGACTGAAATTGAGATGAAAGGGCCCTGTAGGCCTTTGATGACCTTCACTAGGGTTTTTACTCAGTTAAACAGAGAGAAACACAAGGCAGGGGTCTCAAACTCCAATCAACAAAGAAAACCAATGACAACAGTGAAGAAGGATTACAAGATCCAAATAGTAAGATGCTTATTCTTCAATCAAAAGACAGATGTCAAGGCTGAAAGGGAAGAAACATTGTCTCACAAGGCCACTCAACAGAAGAGACACAGAGGCAAAATCCCAATAAAGAAATTCTGGAGGGTTTTTTGGCCTAAAAGAGGTTGA
>JZKD02S1672702.1:1187719-1235092 GCA_000966675.3 Picea glauca
TCCCCCAAAATCTCCTCTCCCGTGGAATGCATGAAATGAAAATCCCTCCAAAATGAATAATCCCCCTCCATGGTCCTTCTCCCTCCCTTATGCCTCCTTCACCGCCCTCACACCTATACTCCCCACCAACCACCTTATCCATTGATTAATGCCTTATCTGTCCATTTATTTCTTATTAATGATCTTATCCTTTATTTAATTTTCTTTTTTTTTTTTACGTATGGGTTATGTTATCCCTCATGGGATACGTAACCCCTATTTAACCTTATATTTTATTTTTCCTCATTTGTTTAATGCATAATTAATCACTTACTTAATTAATAATCAATTAATCACTAACCATTAGTTTAATACTTAATCATTTAATGTCTCATTTAATAATTATTCATTCATTAACCCTTAATCAAGGAGTTAATCATACTTCAGCTAATTATAATCAAAATAATTAATTAATAACATATAATTAATTAAGGTTATATAATAATTAATTATAATTTAGCTAATGTTTAGGATTATTTATGAAATTATTCATATTAATAAGAAAGGGTCATTACAAAAACCTTTAGTGTATGATTTAGTGTTGGATGAGGAGTGTGAGGAGGCTTCTGAGACTATGGTAGCTCCAAGGATTCTGTCTTGCATTCCGAGAGAAGAGAAAGATTCTCTTCTGAGCACTGGAAGAAGGCTTAGCCAGGTTGATCGAACCAATTCTCAAGATGAAGTGAGCTCAGGGTTCCAAGATGTTGCTAGGAGAAGATCTTATAGTTCCAGTTATGTGTAGGTGTTGAATATGGATCCATGTTCAGAGGGAGATCCTACAGAGCACAGTGTAATGGAACCAGATGATAATGGTGGAAGTGAGCACTTACCTCGCTAAGAGGGAGTGTTATCTTTTTAGCTTGGGAGATACTCCGCATGATTTGTCTTGTATGCGGATGCTACCTTATGTTTACACTACTAGGCACTTAAATTTGTAATAGGTTTTTATAAATTTGTTTTAAGTGGTTCTTTTATTAAAGTGACTTTTTAATAAAGTGTAACTTCTAACTTTAAAGTGACTTTATTTTCATAAAGCACTTATGTAATAAAGTGAAATCACTTTAATAATTTAAGTGTTTCATTTTGGAGGGAATGGATCATGACCCTTGATCTTGAAAAAGGCAAGATCTAATCTTGGCCTTTGGATTTAGGGTTGGGGAAGGTGAAAAGACACTTTGGAAGGAAAATGTCATTTTCAAATTTATAAAAGAATGCATTGGGTAGTGTGCAAGACAAATCAAGAAGACGAAAGGATTTGAGTGAGATAGATTTTTTGAGTAATCTTGAGAGAGGAAAGTGAGCATCTTGGAGGGCACATTTCCCAAGGAGAAGGAGGGCACAAATCCCAAGACGATTTTGTGTGTGTGTGTGTGTTGTTCCATTTTATGTGTTGGGTCGTATAGTACATATCTGTATAGTCTGTATAGTAGGACCCAACATAGAAAATGGAACAACAGACACACACAAAATCATCTTGGGATTTGTGCCCTCCTTCTCCTTGGGAAATGTGCCCTCCAAGCTTCTCACTTTCCTCTCTCAAGCTTACTCAGAAAATCTCTCACTCAACTCCTCTCGTCTTCTCGATGTGTCTTGCACACTACCCAATGCATTCTTTCATAAATCTGAAAATGACATTTTCCCTCCAAAGTGTCTTTTCACCTTCCCCAACCCTAAATCCAAAGGACAAGATTAGATCTTTCTTTTTTGTATAGTCCATACAGTAGAAAGTTTGGGCATGGTTTTCGAGGTATCCTTTGGCACAAAAACTGAGGCATTTTCTAGAGATATTCTTGTTGTTATTGGGTCGTACTGTGCAGGCCATACAACACTCTATTGGGCATGTTTTTCAAGGCATATATTTGGAGGAGGTCATACAGTTGTACAGACTTGGGCATGTTTTCCAAGGAAGAATTTTTGGGACTGTTTTGTTGTGGCTGTGAGGTATTTTTCCTTGGCTAGAAATGTGTATTTTTTGTTGTACTATACTTTCATAAAACATGAATAATCTCTCTCTCTCTCTCTATCTCATTGGGTTTCCCCACATTGTGGTTTTCCCTGCCTTTTGCCTAAATTTATGAGTTTTATGGGTTGTTGTCCATTGTGTTTATTTCCGCTACATTTTTTCTTAGAAATGTGTATTTTTGCTTATGGTAATTTCTAAATATGAGTTTGAGGCATTTCAAAAGTTTATGAAGACGATTATCTCTAGGTTTCTAAGTGTTTGACGAAATATTAGCTTCCTAATTTTTGTCATTAAAAATATACATCCGGGATTGTAAGACCCTCCTCCTGGTTTATTCATAAAAGGTTGGTTGGGAATCATTCCAATAGGAATGTTCTGATGGGGGTTATAAAAATTTCCCCCAGTCGAATTGGATCTGGGTTGGGAGTTTCCCAAAGCGTGAAACTGACCTCCTTCAGGTGTGAATCTAGAGGATAAAGGTGGATTTGTCATGCCAAACATGTTGGTCAGAATTGACACCAAGGAAGTAGGGGTATAGGACGGAACTTGAGCATAAGCTTGTCCATTAGGTTGGTTGTTCCACCCAGAAGAAAGAGGATTAGACATAGGGTTAAAAGAAGGAATGCCTCCCATATTATGAGTCATTTGAGGGATTTGAGAACCACCAAACAAAAATGGAGTATAAGGAGGTGTAGTGTCCCCAAGCCCAATGTTAGTATTAGAGCCAACAGATGGGATGGTGTTCTAAAAATGTGAAGTAAAGGTCAGCATACCATAGGGAAAAGAACTAGAGGCCATATGGATGGACTGAACATTATAGCTCAGTGAGTGACGAAGAGACCCAAATGGGTTAAAGGAAAGAGATTGACCATTCACTATAGGTCGAGCCATAATAATGATAGGTGCCTCCGAAAATACAACCATTTTGTTTACAGGAGTCAAAGGAGTGCCATTAACTATAGTAGGTGTGGGAGTCGAAGGGCTCACAATTTTTTGAAGACTAGTTTCAGTACTCATCCTTGTAGAATCACAAGTCTGAATAGTGGAGGTGTGTGTACCATGTCTAAAAACTTTATGCCTTTTAGAAGGCAAAGATTCGAAATCCAGTGGTAACTGTAACAAGCAACATGACTAGAGGGAACGTTGGTCAGACTCCATAGTGACTTAAGATTTTAAAGATAAAAAATAAATCCTAAGCCAACTAGTAATCAAAGAGCACACCAAAAATCAAACGACCAATATGCACACAAACGGGGTAAAGTGGTTGAAAGTGGCCCCCCTCCCTAAAGAATGTGTTTCTTTCCCAATATGGGCTCGATACTCCCTGTTAAAGATTGGAGGTAACATAATCAGTTATAAGTGCCCTCATGGGCTTAACTACTAGTCGGTCAGATCCCCCCAGAGAGGTAATTCTCCATAAAGGTTGTGTGTTGTCCGACCCTTATCTGACCCAGGGTACCTGCATAATAACCCCTACAAGTAACCTATGTGGCACCTAATTCAAGAAACTAAGAAACCAATGTATAACCAATGCACAAGAGAGCAGTTGTAAGTCAGATCCACGATATGGGCAGGGTATAAAATCCCAAAACCTTGAAAGTATCGCCTCTCACGGAGGTAAAGCCACTAGCAAGATCCCCAGATACAAATAGATCCCCAGAAATATCTTTGACGCTAAGAAGGTATCGGGGAGGTATCCCTTCAACCAACCTCGTGTGACCTCTTGATTAAATCTAGTGTGAGTGGAGCCTCCTGATATTACCAATTATACAATGGATTTCTCCACTCCCTTTGTCAGACACATATGTTGATTTAATTGCCTTGGAGAATTTTACTCACAAAATCCTATTCCAAGGCACTAAATCCTAAGCTAGTGTGTGCACCCTAGAAAATAAAATCATGACTAATAAATTTTAAATTATAGTGTTAATTTTAGTGGTCGAGATTACTCAAAAAGGTATGGTAGTGAAACTCATGATGTTATGACTCAGCATGAAAAATAAATATGAATATAATGCAAAATCCTAACTTCAATTTTCAATGAACGATATGCTTCTAATAAAAAATGCAATTTTCAATTTCAACTCTGCAATTCTGAAGTAATAATGAAATATTTATTTACATGCACTAAGCTAATGACAAAGACTCAAAAGATCAAAAAATTCCAAGCAATGAAAAATGCCTAATATTTTTATATTTTCAATATAAGAAAAATGAAAATGCATGGACTAAACAACGGCTTGATATATAAAACTCTATTGTTTATAGAAAGAGACAACTCAAGCAGAATACGAAGGAGCGAAACACCCATCCCAATGTACGAGGAAAATCAAAATGAAAATGTGATGAGAAAGACTCCTCCCAAAAATTCAACCCCAAACAAATTTCATGTCATCCCACTAACACTTAACAGTCACTACAAAGACTCAAGAAGACTCAACAAACATCAAATCCCACCTAGCAACCACCAAACCCAGTAAACAAGTAAAGAAGGTTGATGTATGCAATTTTTCAAGGAAACAAAGCGTATGTACGCAGCTTGCCAAGGGACAGCCCGCGTATATATGCGACTGTCAAGACAAAAACCACGTATATGTTTCAAAAACAAAGCGAGGCAAGGGACAAGGCTGAAAAACTCAGACCTGAAGTGAACATAGGTTTTCAAGAAATGATACGACAAGAAACGCAATAGAAATGAGATAATCTAACGAGAAAAATACTCAAAAAAATAAGAAAGAAGATTCAGTCCCCAATATGGTCGCCAATTCTGTTACAAGGAAAATATATCTATGGCTAGGGTAAACCACAACAGACAAAAATGACTGTAGAAATCAACTCTATTCTCAAGTATGTTATGTAAACAAATATGCTAGAAAGACAAGATAACATGCTTACCTCATTCATACATTCGATTAATTTCATCGTTGAGCACTTGACCCAAAGCAATATACCTGCAACTAGTCCTCAACAACCAAGCAAAGCAAGCATATGGTGAATAAACAATGTTAGCACATTCAATAGCATAACCCATTAATAAACATTACAAATACGCCCATGTAATAATAATTCAAATATTTGCAAGATATCAATTGGAAAGGAAAAGAGTATTTCTATTAGTATATGATCAACAAAAGTGAAAATTTTACAGACTTCCATGTCAGCATGGTTCAGAACCGAGAAACTAAGTTCCTTCCAGCTAGGCCTCCACCACTTCAATCCTCCACCAAAGGAAAGCTCATAAAAGAGAAACAATGATGTTCTCAATCAATAAGGGAAGATCTTGGGGGTTGAACACTGTGTCCAGACTTAAAGGACGAAGGGATGCAGACTCAATATGAAGTAAATAATTTCTCCAGAGTAACTTTTCTCTCAAAGTTGAATTCTTTCTCCTTCTTTCCATAGCTCGGATTTGGCCCATTATAGCCTTCAAATGGAACTGAAGGGTCTATTCAGAATGTTTCTAGTATATGGAAGGCCAAGGATCATAGATCTCTTATCGTGACATGGAAACTTGACACTAAATTTCATTTTTTGGGAACAAATCCTGATGTACACGGGTTGTAGTGGTGCAGCCCGCGTATACGCATGTTGTATAGTAGGCAAGGTGCGTACATGTGAAAAAATATGTATTTTTAGCTCTGGGATTTACAAACAAGGATGATAAGTTTTCATAGGGAAATGGAAAAAGGCCTTAAGTGCAAGATTACAAGTTAACATATTAGTACTAGGCTTGTAATAGGTGTGAATATATTTGTCTGTGTGCTTGAGCACGAGGGTTATCCCAAGATCAACCTTCTTCAGTAGTTAAGAATCCATTCTATCAGTTGGTTTATACCAACACATATCATTTTTATCAAACTCATCTAATAAAATAAAAGACAAAAAGTAGAACGTTTAAGCTGAAGGAGGAACTTTCATAGGAAGATACCCCGTCAATCACCAAGTAAATCCCATCGATAAATTTGCTAGATCGAAATATCCGGAGAACCATTGCACCATCAAATTCTATAGAGTCTAATTGGGCCTCTATGGTGGGTTTGGTTCCTTTTTTTGAGTTTAAGGGATCTCATACCCCTCAATACATAGTAATTATGAATGTTACCGTGAATAGTGTATGTCGTAATCTACAATATAATGGTGTTGTATAATTGAATTTACCAATTAGATAAGGGAAAAGAGACACATGATATTGTGCACAAAGTATATAAGTAGGAATGAATATGATTATAGCATCCCATCCCCTCGTTCCTACAAAACTTGGTTCCTACAACCCCAATAGATGCCTCGGATGAGACTTCACTTGCATGCAAGTGACGCTGAAAGGGCCAATGTCTATAGGGTTTGTTGGTAGAATAAATTGAACGTAGGGTATTACAAACATGTTGTAGTGGCCAATTTAATTATTTAAAATCAATTAATTCTACTAACATAACAATAAAGTTCAATAATTCCTTTATATTGAGCAAATTAGTAAAATTCAAAAATTCATTTAATTGAGCACATTTGCATATAGATTTATCAACAAATAATAAAATTTTATAGCAAAATAAAACAAATACACAATTTTAAATACCTGGGTCTGATGCTAACCCTCCATTTGTTTGCTTGCCTTGTTGACCGCTGCTGCACTGTGTAAACACTGCCCAAACCTACTATCCTCCCTTCCAACTAGGACAACTACCTAGCTCCAGGATATCATTTGGATATCCTGGCCCCCGTGCCCAAAACCTCCAGTAAATCGATGCCTGTACTGATCCAATCTGAATCCAAAACTCAACTCCTCTCTGCAAATCCAAGAGAGCCCCAAAAATCCATCCCCAATCTCCCGTAGAATCCCCCTCTCGTAAACCTCCTTCCCCTCCATATTCCTCCTTCACCGACTCATGCATTTACTTCCTTACCTACTCCTCGTTAATGCCCCTTATCCTTTCCTTTATTATTTCATCCTCTTGTAATTAATAAGTTATCCCTTTTCGTGTACGTAACCTTTTAATTTAAACAATATAACTTATTAATATATTAAATTTAATACTCATGTTATTAAATGTAATAGGTAGTTAATTAATCAAATTGCAACCATTAATTAATTAATAATTATTTAATTAGTATTATTATACCTATCATGTTTAATTAATACCATATTAATACGATTAATCCCCTAATTAATTTTTACTTAATAATCCTTAAACATTTGTTCAACTAGGGTTGTTACACACACGCCAACATAAAATGGAGTTTCTTACTAAAGAATAATGGCCTCCTTTGATAGGTCATCCACTAGTTGATTATATTCTTTTTATACATGCTCAACTTAAAGGGAATCAAATTCATTTCAAATCTCTCTGATTTGATGCATTAAAGGTTGCAAAATTATATTAGATATATAGTAGTGACCTTTATACCAATCGAATAGAATTTTGGAGTCCCCACTAACCTATAGAGATGTGATTCCTTTCCCCACTACATACTTTAGTAAACACGAGAAAACACAGAGTTGAACTCAAGCATTAGAACCTTGACCCATGCCAAGTTGGAGTTTAAAATAGTGATCATTTGCAAGAAACAAAATTGCTCCCACTTTGCAAGAGCCTAGTGTCCCTTGGATTGCTCTGTCTAAGAAAACCCAAGCTACTTCTTGATTTATAATCGACTCTTTAAGTTTTCTCACTGCCTTTAATTTAGGTTCCTTTTGATTTTCTCTAAAAAAATCCTTTATATTAGAAGCAACTAGGGATTAAAAGTGAGATTTTCCTTCAAACATTCTCTCTTTTTACTCCAACCAGATGTTCCAAATGGTGTATAAAGGAAGACTTCTAAAATTGTTAAGAAATGCATTGTTGAACCATTCTTCAAAACAACTCAACAAAGAATCCTGAACTCATTTCCCCAGGAAAGAAAGGGAGGATAATACATCATTTGACACAACTTGTGAATATGGACAATAGATAAATAAGTGGTGCACATGTTCTTCAACATTTTTGCATAGTATCCATCAACATGGACCCTACCAAGCCCTCTTATGTCCATTATCCCATGTTAATTTTTTATTTGAAAGTTCTATCCAAGTGAATAACCAGATATTCAAAGGAGAAACCACCTTCCAAATTATTCCCCACCACTAGCATTTGTCTCTTGGTATATCGTCTGATATCCAGGCCTCGTACCCCAATTTCATAGTTAAGGATTCACATGATTATTTCCATGCCACAAAGACTTGTCCTCAACATCTTGTAGAGATATTTCACTATACTAGAGAAGGGTCACATAGTTACTCCATTCTCGAGATTCCTCATCATGAAGGTCAAGACCCTTCGTGTTAAGCCAAGATTTCATCCAACCCTGAAAAGTGCCCATGATTCCAACATCTGTAATAGTTTTAATACCTTTAGCCTTCATGGTTTGAATCTAAACATTGGATTTTTTATACTCTATAGGTGCTCCTACCCAAGGATCAAGTCCTAGATGCACCTTGACTCTCCTTCCTATTTTTCAGGTTGTCCACTTTCTAACAAGCAAAATAGCCTTTAACAACCCTTTCCAAACATTCGATGCACCCTTTGTAGAATGGCTCTCCGAGAAGATACAAGATTCATGTGTATGATCCCTAATATATTTGTGACGCATAATATTACGCCATAAGACATTATTAAACAATAATCTGCAAAGGCTTTTAGCCGTCGGGGATTTCCTGAAAAAATAAATATTTTTAATACCCTAACCACCAACTTCCTTTGGTTTGGATATAGAGCTCCACTTCACCAAAGGCATACCTTCCTTCTACTTTTTTCCCGACCATAAGAATCTAAAACATTATTTTTCTGAATTTATCTAGAATGCACCGAGGGATGTGGGCCAATCATAACCAATATGTAGGGATACTTTGGAGTACTAAAGTAACTAGTTTGACTCTCCCTCCCAAGGACAACCATTTATAACACTAACATACTATTTTCTCTTTGATTTTCCTATAAATCCACATCTAGTACTCCACCCTTCTATAATCATTTGGTTTTAAAAAAAATCTAGGGTACTTGATTCCTCTCTCTAAATGCCCCAAATTGAAAGGAAACAAAAGTTTGATATGAGCTTCTCTACCCTAATCTAATTCATTTGTCATCAAGGATGATTTGTTGGGGTTGATATCCATCCCAATGGATAGACAATAGGTATTGAGAATCCTTTTCTAATCCCTCCAAACTCGTAAGGAACCATCCCCAAAAATCAAGATGTCATCCACAAATAGTAAGTGCATTAAAAAAATATGTTATGCTACCTTTATGCCTCAAATGTTCCCATCCTCCTTTGTTGATATTATCAATCTACTGAGACCTTTTGCAATTAATAAGAATAAAAAGAGAGACAAAGGGAAGCCTTGGCACAACCCTCTGAACAATTTGACGAAGAGAGAAGGGGATCCATTAATGAGTACTAAACAATCGACTAAGGATACATAACCCATTATCCAATTCACTGTTGATAGTCTCAATCCAACCTGAAGTAGACCAATCATAGAAAAGTCTAATTCATCCTATCATAGACCTCAGAAATGTCAAGTTTCATAACTACAACTAAGATCTTGTTATGTTTTAAGGAATTCAATCCTTCATGAGAGGTACCTACATTATCACAAATCTATTTGTTAAATAAGAAACCAAATTATTGCTCTGAGATACGCTAGACTATACAATATCAACTCGTTAGTAGTTTTAGCTAAGGTTTTTTAAACCACGTTACACAGTGATATAGGTCTATAATCATCAAAGGAACAAGAATTATTTTTCTTGGGAATCAAGGTTATGAAGGTTAAATTTAAAGTTCCTAACATCTGACCTGACTTCCTAGATTCCTCCACCACCCTCAACATATCATCTTTTAGAAGGTAAAAAAAGGAAATATAAAATTCCATCGTCTAACCATCAGGTACTGGACTCTTATCTCACTTAAAAGATAATATTATCACTTGCAATTCTTCCACTGAAACTACAACTTCTATGTTATCATTCATCTTGTCATCGAAATACATGGAAAACAACCTGATTATTTTCATTTTCTCCACTATATGGGTAGTATTAGGTTGTTTTAATAGTGTTTGAAAAAATTCCTTACCTGCCTATTTTATATCCTTGAATGAGGACACTCGTAAACCATCATATCGAGCAATCTCCCAAACAGTATTAATATATTCCCTCTAGTTCACATATTTATGAAAAACATCATATTGTTGTCTCCTCCAGCCATCTAGGTAGAACAACTATTAAGATGCCAAGTCTTTTCCTCCATGTCTAGTAAAAACAATTCCTTCTCTTCCAAGTCCTTAATATGGTCAATATCCTTAATATGGTCTATATCAAAAAGAAATTCCAAATCCTTCCGCCAATAAAAATATGTCAAGATGTTTAGAGATGGTCACAAATCCTCTTCTAGCATTGTGCTAGGTCGGGACCAACTTTACAAGAATAACATCCACCAAATTGGCCTCCTCAAATAAGGACACAAAATATTGCCCCAAAGAATCTGGCCTAGCCAACTCACCCCAAACTTCACAATCATTCAATGTTAAGTTTAAATCACCTCCAATTATGTGATTATCACCCTACAATAACCCTTGTTCTCGTATATTATCCCAATAGGTTCCAGGCTCCTAATATGGCACGTAGAAGCTAAGGAATCTAAAAACTTTACCTAGTTCTTTTGCCTCACCTTCCACAATAATTCTTGTAGAAATTTAATGTGTTTATCTAACACTAATATTCTACTTCCATGTAGTAAGGATTCCCCTAGAATGCCCATCAACATCTAAGAAATAGAAATTCCAATTTCTAAGAAAAGGAGATAAAATTTCAACTACTTTGCTTCAAACACACATAGTTTCCTGTAGCATGATCATGTTAGGATTGTAGGCCTGGAACAAATGGTGGAGGGTTGTTGACCTACAGTGTTGATAAATCTTATTTAATCCTTCTTGTATAGGCCATTCCAAAATTTTCACCATACTTAGAAAATTTTGATATCATAATGGGTTCCTAATATATTGTGTTGCTATCTCGAAGTTCTGCGACCTGCATATCATTTATCAAATATCCACTGCCTCCATTTTTCACTGTCCATGCTTAGAATATTTTTGAATGAGATTTTCACTCATGGGTGTAGAGAACAGTCCCAATTCTCCAAGTTTTTTATTGTCCCGATTGATCATTGTTATGTTCAACCTATCGTCCACTTGTTTCGATCCTCCAACCATCTATTTTTTCTATCATCTCAGTGCTCGAATCCTTCCATAACCCCACTTACCCCAATCATTTTTTTGTTCTTCTCATCTTCTCTCCCAATCGTCTACCACACCTTGACACTTTACATCTTGTCATGTCACGTTTCCTAACATGCATTAAATTATACTTTTCGGAAATGACTACCACTTGTATAGGTGTTAATACAATTATTAATGACGAGTTTCTTGAGACAAATTCTTATGAATGTTAATACCAATTAGAATTTTAAATGTTTGAATTAAGAGCCCCAAAACATGTTAAAGTAAACAAGTGTATTTTAATAATACCAATTTGAAAAATATGCTCATTAAGTCTGTCACCTTGGTTAAGTATGAAAACTCAAAGAAAAGAACAGTTCTGCAAATATAGTATCAATATTTTAGGATGAGAATACCAGATATTTAAATAGTCACAAGCCTACAAGTATTATTCTACATTACTACCCCCGTAAAATAATTCAAACAGGATTTGGAAATTAGAAATTGCATTGGCGGGTTGTGTTCCAGAATTTTATCATTTAAAGGAACTAATTTCATGGTATATTGACAGGTTTGATAAGGAATGGATAATTATTTAGTTATAGGAAGAATCGCCCATCTCTTTATCTCCCTTAACTTTTAAAAGGATGTTCAGACTTCCTAAACCAACAATGATTTTCAAGAGTGTCGAAGATAAATATTTCTTGAAGACAAAGAAAGGAGGATCCAAACTTCTGCAAGACTACCTTGAAGATCCAATAATTTTTCCTTAAGACCTCTCAAACACTCAAGTATGTTCACTAAAGAACCCATATCGAGAAATGGCATGGTTATTTTCCAAAATAATTGGACAATAATTTATGGCTATTTTTCCTAAGCTTTCTTTGTACATACTGTATTTCTCAATTCATGAGAATGAAATCTTCAACCCGACCAGGATTATTTCAAGTGAGTTATCTTTTCAATTGGGAAATTTATGAAAGAATAAAAGGTTTTATATGTCTTCACAGTTGATTTTCCTTGTGACTTGTTGTCATGTGTTCGATGGCCTACCCTTGGATGAAAAGGTTAACTGTCAATTTGACCATGTGAAAACGTGGTACCCCACACTTTGGAAACAAAATTCCGCATATCACTTCTATGAAGTGCACAACGCTTATATATATTCTTTCGAAAGGCTAATTCATGGACCCAAGACATCAAGATTAGCCTTGGAAGCTGCATCTTTCTTAGCTAGGAAAGGAATTTTTGAAGCCATGAAGAATTTTA
The DNA here is from genome assembly GCA_000966675.3 of Picea glauca. Classification (NCBI taxonomy): domain Eukaryota; kingdom Viridiplantae; phylum Streptophyta; class Pinopsida; order Pinales; family Pinaceae; genus Picea; species Picea glauca. The sequence goes on from JZKD02S1672702.1 coordinate 1,200,238, forward strand.
GTGTTATTAGAATCTATCATTCACATGACAAGCCTTCATATATACCATACTATGTTTATGATAAAAAAATTATAGTTGAGATATGCGAGTAGTATATATTTTGGGCTCACGTATTTAACAAGTAAAGGACAAAATAATTCATCCCATTACCATGGAAAATTTGGGAAATAATTGTAAAAAACATTGCCTATCTTGATGAAATATCAACTCAATTTGATTGGTTCAATCTAAAGAAAGAAAATGAAATCAAGGATTTTGACCCTAATCAGTTATTTATGACACGCATGAAATATGTAGGATATAACATGTCATTTGTCAAAACATTATTATTTGGAGAATAAAGGTGGTAGTCAAAACCCTCAAGGGTTACTTGTGTAAATATTGCAAGAAGATATTGAGACAGTAATCAATATTGATGATCAACATGGACAATGAGGAAGTATTGTAAATGAGAGAATTTCATGGTCCCCAAATGTTTCTAAGAAAATCAACCCATCTAAAGGAAAACCACGAAGTTTAATTCAAGAACAAAGAAATTCTTTGATGGATAAATTTGATGACGGAGGAGAACAAAACCCTCCTAAGAGAAATCTTGAGAAGCCACAAAAACTCCCAATTTCCAATAAGAAGAAGAGAGGTACAAATAAAGAGGGTGAAAGTGAATACATGTACCTAGAAATGAAAATGTCTCGGAAGATATGGAACGCGATGTCAATGTTGAAGAAATAGAATTTGTAGGTGAAGAACAAAGACTACAAGGAAGTGTGACAATTGCAAGAGAATTGGCTACTCAAGAGTCAATCATATTTGAAGAAGAGTATCTTACCCTACATCATGCTACATTCAATAAAAATTTAGGAAAGTTAGTCATTGAAAAGATCAATTCAAAAAATAAGAAAATTTAAGAAAAATGGTATTCAAATTTAACTATCAATGGGTTCCACCTTCCAAAGTCATAGAATTTCATGAGGCTAGAGGAGAAGCTTTAAAAATGTCAATTGGAGATATAGAAAATAAAAATGCAATTTTAAAAGATAGAGATAGGGAATTGAAAAATACCCTAATTCCCCCACCACTATTTTATAGTCATATCGCCACCATACAACCCTTGAGAAATCTTGAAGGAAGACCATAATAAATCTTGATATTAAAAGGAACATTAAGTTTTCTAGCTTCTATCAGGAGATATGTCGATGAAAACATCCAAAAGAGAAAGTCCTTGATTCTTGAAACCTAGGGGTTAGCAACCAACTTTGTCTCTTTAGAATCAAGAATGACATATTTCAGGTAGTATCTTCAAGCAAACCTAGAAAATGATGGAGAATTTTATAAAGGATCTATCTCAACTTTTATTGCAAAATTTTCAATTCTTAGTGAATTTCGGAGAAAAGAAGAGGATTTTCCTTTGGCAATCTGATTAAAACAATTAAAGGCATGCTAGCTCAAGAGAATTAAAATTTTGAAAGAAATGTTGGTTGAATGTGATGTCATAAGTGTAAAAAGGGGTGAATTATATTTAAATTTGATTGAGTTAGAAATAGTCGGGTCGACTGAAGATGTGGAGGACCCTCACTTAATTATGAATTCAATAATCTTATCAAAGGGACAAATGGAAGAAAAGTTGGACTCGTTAAAGATTGCATCAGCAAAACATTTCAACAACCTAATTGAATATTCAGAAACAAAGGTAGAGAGTTGGTTGGTCTGTTATTTGAACAAAAATATTGATATTGACAATACCCTCCATTAAATCTTGAAGGATTTTAAAGATATTGAAAATTCATTATTTGATTTTAAAGTGAGACAAGAAATAACAGTTGCACCAATGAGAGAATATATTGAAAATTGGTTAAAGAAGATTTAATTAGATCAAGAGAAAGCAGTTGTAACCGATCATGTAATTCCAACAAAATAAAGTATAAAATAAACCCCAACCAACAAATGAAATGAGAGATTCCATCATTGTAAGTCAAGTGGTCATTTTTTCATAATTCCCCATATTTTATACTTCTCGCTTAGAAATCATTCAGCTTATGTATTTTCGTTCTTTGAGAACTCATAGCCAATTTCTAATTGTTTTTCTCTTTTCTTCTAGGTCTAGGTCTATATTTTAAAGATCCATGAGAGTCCCATCCCAGTTCATTTGAACAAACACTTTCAATTTCAATTTTACATTTCATTATAAAACCAGACTATTATTTTTTTTGAACTCCCAGAGAAATGTTTTGGAGAATAACTTTAATGATTTCTCAGACTTTGGAATTTCTAAGTGCAATATTTCTGGAATATTCTTATCATATTATCTTTCAGTTTTAAATGTGATACTCATTTAAATTTCTCTACATTGTGGACTTATATCTTTTTTTTTCTTATGGTATGACCAAATCTTGTTTATGTTTTGATGGATGTGAGGAATATGCTAATTTTATATGATGTTTTGTTTATTTATGTATAGTACTGTAAATATATCATATTTTTGTTTTGAATAAGTTATTGGTCCTTCTGTCAGGAACCCTTTTTTTTGTGAATATGTTTTTTATATTTAAATATTCTTTTCATAATTCATTTTAAGAAATAACAGAGGAGTACCACCTCTTTAAAAATGCAGGGGGATTTATCCTCGTGAGTTTTTTTTTTAGATTTTGAACAATCTGAATTTCAACATTTTTTGCGATCCCATTGGGGAGGAACAAAAGGTTGGTTTCACGGACCAAGAATCTTAATGAACCAACCATAATCGAATCAAACTCAATCACAAGAGGGACTCAAAAATCAAGGAAGTATTCTGCATCAACTGTATGATTTGGTGTTAACAACAAAAAAAAGTCGAGAAGAGATCGAAATATGTTGGGAAACTCTTGTTTGGGGGGGGATAAAGAGAAATATCCTTAAGGTAAAGAAGACATTTGTGAATCTAATAAAAAATGGAATCTTACAAAGGTACACTAATAAGAATTAAAAGTAAGAAACTTTGGCTTCATGAAGTTGGTCAAAGTTTGAAATCAGAAACAAGTCAAACCCTAATCATGGGGGATAGAGAACAAAGAAATGACATTTGAAATGAAAAAATAGAAATAAATGATAAACTAAGAATTCCAAGAATAAGGGCTAGGTCCAAACCAGTTAATCTACAAGGAGAACAACATACACTATCAACCCTCCCTCAAGGAGTTTTACCAGTCTTTTCAGATGGATTCATGGATCCGAAGAGACATGTTGAACCTTGTAACTTCTTCCTTATTTTTATTATTATATAATTGTATTTTCCCTAAGTATATTTCCCTCCCTTAATTTTGATTGCCATATCTTACCCCCATAACTTATACCTTTTGCATACTTAGTTTATTTTTCATTCGCGGGTTGGCAGATTCACAGAATCACAACATATCACTTTTCTCTCTTGACCTCTTCCCAACACTTAGTTTATTTTTCATCTTTGGGACTCACAGACTCATTTTTTCATTTCTTTGTATCTCTCATCCTCACAAGTTCATCTGACAAGAATCCATACATAGCCATTTTTTCAATCATGGTGGACTCACAGACTCACATTCTCATTTGAAATCTCCCACTTTGTTACCCCGTCATGACGTGTCCTTCCTTTTCACAATTCTCAAGTCATATTAAATGCTAAATATACGAACTCAATTTCTAAATTAAATTCTGAAAAGGTCGTTATTAATGATGTTTCTATCGAGACAAATCTCATTTATTCCAGGTTAATGTTTTCAAACAAGGATCTAACGTAAAATATTATTTTATTGTTCTGAGTGGCATTACGAAGAAGTTTGTCAATCTGTTGAAGATGGTTGAAAGAAGACAACATTTATGCAGGGATACCTTAAATATACTCACCAGAGAATATCCAAATTATCATTGGTCAAGGGCATATGATTATTATTCAACGCTTCCAAATAGGAATAATAATAAAGCTTAGACATCATGAATAGTTGTTATTGGTTGTGTCCCTAAGATTTTTGAATGCAAAGATATTGTTACCTGGTGCATTGACAAAAAAAATTAGAATATAAGAACCATTCCTCAATAAAGAGGCTCCCCTATTTCATTGGCGCCTCCAGTCTTCAATAAAATGTTAAAGCTACTAGAATTGAACTTAACATACAAATGAGAAGATGCCAGATATTTTCTTAGAGGGAAAAATAATGGAATTGAGATCCTGTAGGAATATCTACAAGACCCTACTATGATGTTGGAAGACCTATCTAGAATCAAGGTTAGTTATTTTAAGGACCCATATCTAGAATTTTATTGGTTGTTTTCTAGAGTTACTTGTCAAGATTCTACAACAACTAGTCCCAGACTAACCCTGTATATTTTATATTTTACAATTCAGGAGAATGTTTTTTTCGATTGGGAAAATATCATATCGAATGAAATTTTTGTACCGTTAATGAATTTTAGAAGCGAGAAAAAGTTTTATATGGAATCTTATCTGTTATTTTCTATCATGTATTGTCATATTTTTAAAGGTCTGAGTGTTGGAAAAAGGGTAAATTCAAAGGTTGACCCTGTGACTATGTGGTATCAAGCTCTCTGGAGGTAGAAAGTTATCCATTGTTTTTATGAAGTTTACAATGATTTTGTATCTCAATTTAATAAATTAATTTTTGGGGAAGATACTTCCAAGATTTCATTGGAAGCATCAAGCTTTTTGGATAAAAAGGGAATTCTAGAGAAAATGGATAACTACAACATCATCAGGATTTTTTGTTCTCATGAAAATAATATATACCTCCCTTATTATGTGTCGGATAAATTGTTTATAATAGAGGTGGAAAGGAAGTATAATTTTTGGTTTCATGCTTTCTATGAGAGAAGGAAAAAATAGTCTATTCCTCTGCCTTGGAAAGTGGGAGAATTTCTCTTAAGAGAAATAACCAAAATTGATGAATATGCCTCTTAATTTGACCAGTTTAATTTGAAGTTTGCAGAAGAGATCAAAGGGTTTTACCCTAAAAACCTTTTTTATAATCACATGGTATCAGTTGGGATTAGCCCCACAATGATCAATGCACTCATATTTGGAGAGGAAGAGGGTGACAAACATGACCCCCCTATTCATGGTGTTAATAAATATTATGGCGACATAGAAACCATTGTGAGCACTATTGAAGGTCACAAGCAAAGAGGGAAACCCTCAAGTGAAATAAATTCTCATTTACTTGTTGTTTCTCACGGAAGTATTTTACCTAACGTAAATCCTCAGTCTACAACATCCCAAAAAACAAAAACCCCAAGTAACAATTCTAGTGATGATGGAGAAAGGAATCCTCCTCAAGGAAGTCTAGAAAACCCTCACAAATTACAAGTAAAAAGAAAGGGTCAATTCTCAACAAGAGGAAGAAAAACATATGGTTTATTAGATGTGTATATTGAAAATATCCAATTTCCATATGATGAAGAACACGACAAAGAAAATGTACAATATGTTGCATTAGTTGTACAAGGTGACATTTTATCTGATGAAGAAACGTTTTCTATGCAGAATGTTTTATTTGACAAGTCTTGAAATAAATTTACCTTTTAAATAATATCGAATAATAATAAAGGAAAGTCACGACCCATCATTGATACTAAAAAAATGTTGTCGTCAAAACTATCTTCAATTCATAGAATCACACAAGATGCATTTGACGTTTCAATAGTTAATATGGAAGAATAAAATCTCAAAATTAAAGATAGAGTCAAGGAATTGGAAGCAACTCTCATGCCCCCACCTATATTAGCTACCCCAGTCACCATGATATTGTTGGATATCGGTTTTCATGTCCATTTTTGGGAGGTTTTTTGGCACATGGTTTTTCATCGATGGTTTTCTATTTCCAGTTAAGGAATTAGGGTTGTTGACTAATTCATGTCATTGCGTTAAAGTTTTGGATGCTACTAGATCATATACATATATTGTATTATAAACAATGTATGATGTGAATGAATATAGAATATGTTGGTTTTCCTAGTTTGGGTTCCAGGGGAAAAATCTTTGTGTAATGTGTGTATTTTCCATTGTATCTTTTATGTTCTTTTATTTAAAATTTGTTTGCAGTAAATTATTGTACAAGGTTAAAATCTATAGATACAACCAGACACAACTCTTCAAGGAACTCCATAATCAAATTTGAGAGTAAAAGGAATTTCAAGCTTAATCATTGTTACTTGATACTTTGTTGAAAAGAACATAAATAAAAGAATGTCACCCATTTTAGATTTATGGGACTTCGTGAAAAGTGTTTTTTCTCTCGGTCTTGGAATTCAAAATACTAAAAAATATTTGAATGTATATTTGAAGAATGATGAAGGAATATTCACATATGGGGCTGTTGTGTTTGTAGCGAAAGTCTCGGCAATGACGGACCATATAAGAAAACGTGAATATTTTCCCTCCCAAATCCGTATAAAAAAATTAAAGGCATGTTGGCTTGAAATAATTAATACATTAAAGGGGTTGTTAAATCAATTGAAAGAAATATCATGGAAAAATAATGAGGCATACTCAAAGATTATTGGTTTGGATATTGTGAGCTCCACTATTAAGGTTTAAGATCCAAATGTAATCTCAAATTCAATGATCATGAGAAAATAGAAATTTGAAGAGCAAGTTGAAAATATGAAGAAATCATTGGCCGAAAAATTTGACAGTATGGTTGAGTATACTTATGATGGTCCATTGATACTATATTGCAAAATTTATTTATTGACCATAGCAAAATTGAGAGTGAATTGTTAAGTATCAAAGTAAAGCAAGAAATAATTGTTGCCCCATTAAGGGATTATATTCCAGAATGGCTATACAAAGTTATAACCAAGATTGTTGAATTTCCAACGGAAGAGGTTACAACTGGACACATAACCGCAACAAACAAAGATATAAAAGGCACATCAAAAAGAAAATGAAAGCGATAGATTCCATCACAGTAAGTCCATATTGATTACATACCTTCTTCCTTATCACATTTCATACAGTTATATTTATTCTTTCATTGGAAAAGTGTAATTGAATTATGATAACTTCCTCCTTGTCTTATTTCTAGATCCTATTGCTCGTGCTCCACTCCATGTTATTCTCTTCATCATATTTCTTGTAAATATTTTTTATGGTCCATGGGAGGCCCAATCCTAGTCCATTTATGGAAAAACAACTTTAAATTTCAAGTACTATAACAAATTGTTGATTAATTGGGTTGGTTTTCATTGATGTCAACCCTTGAAGCAAGTCTGATAGCAAATTTCGATAGCTCCAATAGTATGGTCAAGGGACTAAAGATTGTTTGAGGTATAAAGGTATGAATATCAATGTATTTGCAAATAAGATTATTCTACATGGATAGTACATGCCACGTTATTTCCGGTGATATGTGGAATGCCACATAACTCCTCGTGGTTATATATTTATGGCCTTGTGAAGTTTGAGAATCCTCATGAGTTATCTAGAAGCCCCGAGAAAGTCAAAGAAGTCAAATTATTCTAGAAACTCCTAGAATAAGTTGAATAGTCAAAGTGGTTGAAACTATAAGTTAATCATGGGTCAAGTTATTGCAATAAGAAAATAATTAAAAATAAATTAGTTGCAACTAGAAGTGGAGAGTTTACTATTTGTGGATAAAGTGGTTATAAGTGGAAAAGTGGTTAGAAGTGGGTTAGCCCTAAAAGAAGGAAGCTAGGTAAAGTTGGTTAGAAGGTAACCCCTTGAGGAATCTACTTGGAGAGTATAAATAAGAGAGAAAGGGTCTCCTATTTTCACCTAATGAGAACATTGAATATCTATTATTTGTGAAAAGGTTTATTGCAGGTACTCATTGATACATCTGAATTTATGCAAGTCTGAGGAATCAAAGGAGGGTTGATGGTGAAAGTTTCAGAATTGCAAAAATACTGAAAAAACCCTAGTTTTTTAGGTGTACATGAGCTGCAGTGGAAGAAGGAGTGTACATACGTGGGTTTAAGGAGAACATGGCACATACAATTGGTAAAATCCATGAAATCTTGAGTTGTTGAGGATGCCAAGTTCTTAGATTATGAAAGCAAGCTCCCAAGAAGGTCTACAATGATTAGGTACAATAGATCTATCTACATGTTCAAAAGGTATGTCTCATTTCTATGTGTAGTTGGATATTGTTGTCTACATGAGATATGGTTATGGGGGTTTGAGGATTTTCCCTAGAGAGGCTATTTGTTGTATGACACTTATTTTATAAGCTAGATCTACATAAATACAGTACTGGTAGATATGATATTTATCATTGGTACATCTTGTTAGCGTTGAGGGATTGTTTTGTACATGGTTGAGGGATTTTGGTTGTGAAATGGTTGTGAATTTGTTTTTGTAGTGTGAGGTTGCAGATCAGTGAGGGTTTGATGTCTAGTCCATGTGAAGGTTATTACACTTGATCATGATTGTATACACATGTATGGCACATGACTAGAGAGACATATATGCACTTGGTTGAGGGATATGTATGATGATGTATGCATAGGGCATGGCTATAGATTAGACATAGTGACAGGTTACAGGTTGATGTGATAGAGGAAACAAAGTGTCTAAGTTTAAGAAAAGGTAAAAATCCTATCTTTCTGAAGGTGTACGCAGGATGTAGTATAGGCAGGTCACGTACATACGTAGGCTGCAATATAGACATGTCACATACATACGTGAGGTGCAACATATACAGGTCGCGTACATGTTGGTATTTCTTGGTATAGGTTGACTTATGGTAGATGATTGATTACAAACTATTGGTACAGGTTGGTTATAGGTTGTTGGCATAGATTGGTACATCTTGGTTACAGGTTATTGGCACAGATTGGTACAAGTTGGTTACAGGTTGTTGGCACATATTGGTACATGTTTACAGTGGTATATCTCACAGGGAAAATGTGGCATTGGTTTCATCATTTGACACTTATATTTCAGGGTGACAGGACAAGGCAAGGATAGGTGGTTGTAGCCACCTTCTGGTTGTAGCTGAAGAACATTGCTGAACAGATTTTCATTGATGTCAACAGTTGAATTGATGATTTGTTGTTAATGATGAATTGCCACAGTTGAGATTGTCATTGATGTCAAAAAGCATATCATTTAAGCATAAAATGTCAAACAATGTGAAGAGGATGATAGTGCAAGATCAGGAGGAAGAGCGAATAGGAAGAGTGCATTGCACAGTATATCAGGTAGTAGAAGAAATTCGTGATTATTGTTGATCACGATAGGATCGACAATGTTCCTATGAATCAAGCTCAAGAGGGATAGAGGCTTGAAAGAGCTCAGATGAAGGAAGAGAGTCAAGTTAAGCTCAGAAGGGCTGGTGTCGAGTTCAGAGAGAGGAGCCATCGATAATCTCGATGGATGGTAGAGATTGTTGGAGACAACAGGAACAAATAGACATGGGCCGTTAGATCCATCATAGATGCATGGAGGAAGTTGTCAACTGTTGATTTACTTCGAGAGCCTTAGCAGTTGTCGGATCATATCAAAGTGGAAGGATAGGATAAGCATGGCATAAGATCAACGATGAGGTTTGTTCAAAACCCCAAAATCTGAAGCTCCAAAAGCTCAGGAGGAGGAACAACATGGACCGTTAGTTTCAAAGCAAAGGAGGAGTGACGTGGATCATCGATCCGATGAGAGCGACATTTCGGATACCAGGAGTTGGAGCATCGACCCCTCTTTATCACAGAAATGTTGAAACCCTGTCATTCATCGGATCACCAAGGCTATGGACCGTTGATCTATTTCCATGAAATAAAACTCGAACCCTCTGATCATTTTGGCGAGATCATACACGAGTTGTCCAATCGTTTCGATGATGCCATACTAGGAGTTTTCACCACATCACTGTTATAACCCTAAATTGCACCATACATGCTTACCTGGCATCGGGCCATCTCAGATCCCTTCTTTGCCAAAGAACTGTTGAACAACTCTTTAAAAAACCTCTTTTTATAAGGGCTCACACACCCTACTCTATTACTGCATGCGTGTACACGCTAGTTGACCTAAAATAGCCCGTGTGGACCGACAAAAGCACGAAAAAAGGAAAGTTGTCGATGGAACACACATCTCTGGGTGAGTTAACTGAAACTTCCGGCCATGCATGGCCGAGGGTTCATCCAAATACCTAGCTTCTTCTAGCCTATAAAAGAAGGGCTAGGGGTCCCATTTGGAAGAGGAAAAAAATAGCAAAGAAACTCTGCCCATTTGCATATTCCCATTGCCCCAACCCTTTAGCCATCCTTGTTCTAGAAGAGATACTAAGAAAAGAAGTTGGAGGATAGTTGAAGAGGATCCCAGGATCAGGTTCGCGGAGTAGTGGCCGGTATCAACTTTTTGTAAGTTGACTCATTCAAAGTAATAAAGAAAATTCTTTTCCCGTCCCAATTCATGAGTTATTCATAGTTTGTTAAGTACATATTTGAATCTCTAACCCATTAGTATATAGGTAAGATGCATGTGTAGTTGTTGTTTTTCTTGTATGCAGGTCAGCTTTGGAAGGAGAATTGTGAACAAGTGATCAAGTGTGCAAGAGAATCGACATCGAACGCTTGGAACAAGGTAGGTTGATCTGGCCATGTATTTACTAAAAGAAATGGGATTTAAGTTTGGGGACGAAGGTAGAAATTAGATTTTATATTGGTCATATCTACATGCAAAGTATAACCCTATTTTCTAGTCCATAAAGAGATTTCCCTCACAGCAGAATTGGCGACCAGACTAGGGAAATTTCTAGGGTTCTTAGGAATTTTATTTATTTTTGGGTAGTTTAAAAGACTGGTTTTTCTTGCCTGATTTTTTTTAGTTTATGTAAAGTCTTATCTAGCAGAGAGTCTGGTTTACCATACCAGTTGTCTATGTTATTTTCTTGACTGTGTTTTTCGAGACCCACAGAGGTACACACGACCTGCATAAGGTTCGCATGCGTGTACCCACGCCCTACTCTCTTACAGCCCGCATGTGAACGTTAGCTGAAGTAGTAACAGTAGTGTGTAGAGTCCAGAGAATTTTTGAGGCAGACATCCTCTTCCCTATCAGAATCATACATTCTCAGGGGTTTTCTGGGATTCTTTCTAAGTCTTGGTTGTTTGCAGTCTTGTCTTAGATTGGCTTGTTTTACAATTTTGTTTCCTTACATTGTTTGATTTTTCTATTAAAAAGAGTGTCCAAGCCTTCAAGGGATCCTGGTTATCAATATCAGTGGTCTCTTTCTGGTTTGGGTTGTCTGTTGTTATTTTTTCTCAGAGTTTAGAGATACACGCAGCCTATACAAGGTTAGCCCGCGTGTACACGCCCTCTGTATCTATACAGCTCGCATTCACACACTTGTTGTTGGATCAACAGTAGCGTGCTTGTACATGATAGTTTTTACTGAGGGTAAGGTAGTCATCCTTTCCCTTGATGAGAACTATACCTCAGGTGTTTGAATCTTTGTCTTAGCAGTCATTAGCTTAGGATTAATCTTACCCTTAGCTTGCTTTTTCTCATTTAAAAGTTGTCATAAAAAAAAAAAAAATTAGGGTTTTTAGACAAGTGTGAGAGTCATTTTTTAAAATTGCTAGTGTGTGATTTCTTGAAGTGGTTCTTTGCGATCTGCGATTAGGCCATAGTTATTTTTCTTGGTTTTTACTTGTTGGTATTTTTCCTTTTTTCTTTATCAGCATTTAAATAAACAAAAAAATCTCTTTCATTTTCTTGTTTGGTTGAAGAGTGTGTTTTTGCATTATTAGCCAGGGAAAATTCATTCATTTCAAAAAAAATTGCAGTTTACTTAGATCATAAGTAGCTTGTAGTCAAGTGAATTTTCTTTTGAGTTTTTTGTCCAAAAATCTTAGAAAATTAAAAAAAGATATATATTTTGAAAAGTTGAAATTTCGCATTAAGTAAAAGTTTTTGTTTCCATCTTTTTATTCATTTTTTATTTCATATTTTACACATCATCGGTTTCACTTTCATACCCCTTGACATAAGACAAGACCATGAACTTAACGCTAAATCTAAAAATTATTAGAATTTTATGTTTGTAGGGTTAACCAACTAGTTCAGGTTTAGGGCCTTGGATTAGGTTGGAGAGGAAACTCTTCAAGGCCATTTAAAATCAAACATTGGAGTTTGAGTTAGGGAGTGTCTAAGTCCAGTATCATAAAATTTATTCAGGACCCCCCTCTAACACAGGGGATAAACAGGAGGTAGCGTGCAGAAAGGTAGCGGAGATAACCCCTCCAAAGTTGGACCAATCATAGTGGAGAACACATATAGAGGGCTTGTTTTGGGATTCCATCGATTGCATTTTCCATGGGGCTTCATGGGTCTCGAATCAATTTGAGGTCCTTAGTTGTCTTCCATACCACTTTCTTTCGACACCCTTGATAGGTTTCGGGCTCGATACCCTTCTCATTGTGGTCTACCCGACTTTCGACTGTACCCGCCTGGTGACTGTTCGCGCGCTGGCAACCTAGTTGCCTATCTTCTTTAGGGACATACACAGGTGACTATGGGGGTATATTGTGGTACCTAGGATAAACATCAGGCCACACTTTGCAAATTATACCCAGAGGGTGCTTCCGTGTTCAAGTTGCACTTGCACCAGTAAGTTGCTCTACTGTTGGTTGTTGTAACTGTTCTTCCAATTAATTTAGTGTTTTCCTATCTTATCTTCTAGGGAATTTTTAGTGTGTGTTACTTTTGAAAATTTAGACTACCTTAGAGTGTCTTTGATCTTCTCACACAGTGGAGTATCACGAGCTTCTCCGGTCATGAAGGCTTCTTGGCCTGCCGCCAGTTACACTAGAGCCACCCCTGCCACCATTAAGGTGAAAGCTAGACCAACAAGGGTCTTTTGAAGTGACCGAGTTACAAGCAATTGTGCCCGACCAACATCCGGAGGAATCAACTGTTTTGGACCTTGAAGCGAATGCTCTTGGCCTGGTTGAAACCCCAACCACTGATTTCTTGGCACCTTTCATCATACCAATTCAATTTTATGAGCGCCAGACAGTGTTACACATAGCAATGGAAAAAAATGTTGCTACTTCTTTTGGGAATTCTTCAATTCCCACTACGATTATCACCACAGGAGAGTTTTCATCTCCTAACCCACCATCACTAGTCCGAGCCACCATGGTCTCGACTGCTTCTACATAGCATAGTGGTTCGATCCCGTCTTTGGCAGCAGCCACAACCCCTTTCACACCAAGTGCGACAGGCCCTCCGTTCTCATATGGGATGCCTAGTTCGGGTACAAGTCCTGTACTTTCCTACTCCACTTTAAAGAATTCAGGTCTGGGGGTAGGGAGCTCTAGCGCTCCTCTACAAGGTCACATAGGGGGCACTCCTTCTCCTTTTAACTCTTTCCCTTACGGAGGAGGTCATATCCCTCCTTCATCCCCTTCACTCGGTGTCTCACATCAGCAATCCATCGGGAAACCTACATACCATAGTTTATTTGGAGCGGGGAGTCAAGGAACACCTTCGCATACCATGCCAGTAGGTTCGACACCATTTTGTTTGGCCAAAATGTTTGGTAACAAATCCTTCTCGTCAGTCTCCTTCCTACCTAGGGGCAATCCCATTTTTGGACAATATATTCCTATGTAGGGTACTATTCCTGCACAGGGGGAAAACCCAGAAACTTCTTCCACAGCAGGACCTTGTAATTCTTGGCAGGGATCCGTTCCCCCATCTGAAATGTCGATCTGGGGTAATTATTTCCAAAATCAATGGAGCCCCGGACAAACTACTATGCCTACCCCCATGGGACCGACATGGGGCAACCCTTCCCAGAGTCCTTCGAATATAATGCATGGCCAACCATCTATGTCCTATTTGGGAAATCAGCTGATGATGTCTCCACATATGCAAAATCCATACGCTGGCTAGGGCCATAGTTTCTACCAAAATCCAAGCCAGCAGCCAAAATTTTCCTGGAAACCTAGTGCCAGTCAAACTCAAGGCCCCTTTTTCCCAAGTTATCACCAACAACTCAAACTACCCTTCCTGGCGACTTTGCACTTGTCAGATTTGACAAGGTTGTTGAATGACCCCATTTGTCACGATCCGCATTGGCCTCCTATGTTGATGAAGTTTCCTTCGAACATTCCAAAGTTTGAAGCCAAGCCTAACGAAGATCCAGGAGATCATGTGACTGCCTTCCATCTTTGGTGATCATCTAACTCATTGAAATATGACTCCATATAGTTGTGATTGTTTCAACGTACTCTCATTGGGAGTGCCATGAAATGGTACATTGAGCTCGATTGCTCAAGATACTCTTCCTTCGGCGAGCTGGAAATGGCTTTCTTAAACCATTTATAGTTACCTGTGAGATACGACGCTGGCACATAGCTATTGGCCAATTTCGAACAGACAACGATGGACCATATCTCTGATCACATCCGAGAATGGAGATGTTGGAAGAGTTTAATTAAGGTACCAGTCCCACCATCATTCCTGCTTGAATGGTTCCTTAAGTCTTTGGTCCCACAGTTGTCCAAATACATTGCAATGTTGGGAGTATTCTCCAAAGAAGACGCCATCATGAGAGCTCAACAATTTGAACTCATCTATTCTCAGTCCAGTTTATTATACAACATCTTGCCAGATGCACCATGCTCAATACTAGATAAAACTAGATAGAGAGTTGGATCACATGCCGATGGTATTGTTGGTTCAGTACAAATAAAGCCCACTGAGCAATTGACGAAGCAGTTGCATTAGTTATCTATACAACACACAGTGGCCAGCCAGACTACTAATTTGGATTCTCCCCCTACCAAAACGTTGGAGGTACACACAATGCAATCAACTAACCAAAAGGCCACCCAACAACCCGAAGGAAAGAAAAAACAATGAAATAAGAGTAAGGGGGATAAAAAACCTACCGATAATGCTGGCGGGGACAACAATGGAAAACAGAAGGCGAGGTATCCATGCAATCTGTGCGCGGAGGACCACCCGACCCATTTATGTCCTCGGCTTGCAGAAGCCCAAAAGTTTGTAACGCAACAATAGCAGGTTGTGTTGACCAATCCATTTCAACATGGGAAAAATCTAACCCAAGCCTCTACAAGAACGGAAGGGGGCAGCCAAGACCCCTCTCCGCCTACGAACAACCCAGCATCCGCGAACATATACATGGTGAGGGGTGATGCTTTTATATCAACTAGAGCACATGACTATAGTAAACCAGGAACTTCTGAGAAGGGTAAAGAAGTTGAACTCCCATCTCTTCCTCTATAGATTGAGAAGACGTTGGGAGAAACAATGACATGCATTCCCAAAGGTGCATTTAAAAAAGCTTCTCATAACCCAAACGCAAGGGCCGCCCAGAGATACTCTGTGGTGGAAGATTTATCACAAACCCCTTGTGCGATGTCCACTTTGGAGGTCCTCCAAAGCTACCCTTCCCAGAGAAAATCCTTGTTAACCGCTTTAGGATCTACCGAAACTTGTAATCCGGATACAATCATGTTGGATACAACTGACTTAAAACCTCGTCTACCTTACCACGTAGCGTTTCAAATAGTAGTGGCTTATCCCACGAAAACGATTACCCATAATATCTTCCGCACAGTGGTTTATGAGGGTTCTTCGACATGCATTATGTCGTTGGCATGTTGGAAGCCCGTTTGGAAACCCATTTTGTCTCCATCACCTACTCTCCTCACTTCTTTCGACAGTCGTTTGTTCCAACCACATGGTATCGTTCCTTCTTTCCCTGTGCAGTTAGGAGGGAAGATCGTGTGTGTCAAAGTAGAGGTAGTCGATGATCCCCTTGACTATAACCTCTTGTTAGGAAGGAGTTGGACTTATGCCATGCAAGCTATGGTTGCTACAGTTTTTCGGGTCTTGTTGTTTCCAAACAAGGGTCGGATAGTGAGCATCGATCAATTGTCCTTCTCGAGACCTGACCCTGCTTTGGGGGAATCCACAGTCCCGATGATTGATAATCCTCAACTAGGTGTCATCAATTTGGGGGTTGGTTTGTGCCCATCTTTGATGGGTACCTTTGATTACCCACCCCCTCAGGGTGATATCAAGTTTATATCCAATCACCATAAGGTTGAGATTTTTCAAGTTTCGTCGTTCCACACAACTTACTTCGACAATCCATGGACACTTCCTTCCCCATCGGCCATGATGGATGGGAAAGGACACCCGGGAATGTCCATGCCCTTATCCGTAGTTGAAGTAGTGTACTCTTTAGTCTAACAAACTTCAGCCCACACTAATCCAACTCCTGCACAAGAGTTAGATCCACTTCTAGAGCCTGTTTGGGCTCAGGGTTCTCTCACTCACACTGATTCATTAGACTTAGTCTTTCCCTCTAATGAAGAAATAATTGAAGCAATGACTAGTCTGGATAAACCCTGGGAAGATCTTCATCACATATCATACTTCCCCCTAGAGTTAAGTCGAATTGAAGCAGGAGAATTCACTGTGACTATGACGGGAGATCGGTCTTGTCCTATTAATCCCTTAGCTACACACAAGGTTTATGCTGAGGGTAATATGGAAACTATAGCTGAAACCTTAACAATCAATATCTCTCGAAACCCGAGCGTCATGGAGAATGTCTTTTTCAGAGTGCAATGCTCCCCCGAAGAGATTCAAATCTACACAGATCTTTTCAAAGAATTATGTGACATTTTTTCCTGGTCTTATGAGGAAATGCCAAGCATCGATCCAAAAATAGTTGAACATGAAATCAAAACATATCCTGATGCCAAGCCAGTTCGGTAGAAGCTTCATCCAGTTAATCCTAAGAAAGTAGTAGCCATTAAGGTTGAGGTTGAGAAATTGCTAAAAGCCGGGTTTATTTATCCTATCCATTTGACCCAATGGGTGTCCAACTCCGTACCGGTCAATAAAAAACAAGGCACGATTCGTGTATGTACCGACTTCCGTGATTTGAATAAGGCTTGTCCCAAAGATAATTTTCCAACACCTTTCATCGACCAGATCATTGATGAATGTGCGGGTTGCGAAGCCTTTTATTTCATGGATGTTTTTTTGGATATAATCAAATCCAAATCAAACATGAAGAACAACACCAAATGACATTCATCTACCCATGGGGTACATTCACATATTGTAAAATGCCTTTTGGTCTCAAAAATGTTGGAGCCACCTTTCAGCAGGCCATGTCTTTTACTTTCCATGACCTCAAGCATATAGTCGAGGCCTATCTAGATGATTTAGAATCACGATCTTGCAAGAGAACGGATCATCCAACACACCTCTGACTTATCTTCGAACGTTGTTGCTACTTTCGAATTCTCCTGAATCCAAAAAAGTGCAGCTTCTCCGTAACATCAGAACGATTGTTAGGTTTCATAGTGTCAACAACAAGGATCATGGTCGATCCTCTCAAGGTTGAGGCAATAATTCAGTTGCCCCCCCCACGCACAATCCTTCAACTTCAAAGTCTACAAGGCAAGGCGAAATTTTTACGATGCTTCATCGCCAACTATGTCGATATCACCAAGGGATTTATGCGCTTATTGAAGAAACACGTTCCCTTTTACTGGGACGATGTGGCTCAACACTCTTTTGATGCATTGAAACATGCCCTCACAACTACCCCTGTGCTCTGGCCACCTAACTATAACAAGGATTTCTTATTATATCTAGCTACAACAGAATCAACCATTGGCATGGTTTTAGTTCAGGAAGATGACTTGTTCTTAGAATACATGATCTATTACCTGAGCCGAGGCCTCATAAGACCGAAACTTAATTATTCTCACATCGAAAAACTTGCGTTGGCAACAATTCATGCTATTCAATGGTTTTGTCATTATGTTATGTTTCGCAATACCACCGTCATTGCTATCATGAATCCATTCTAGTACATGTTGACACGATGGGTAATAGGTGGAAAAATCAGTATATGTATAGTCATCCTCCAAGATTTTGACTTAGACTTCATTTCAGCAAAGTCCAAAAAGTCACTGGTCTTCGCAGAACTTATTTCAGAACTTCTGGTTGAGTCAGGTGACATTGTGCCTGAAGAATCGCCTATCTGAGGAGATATGTTTTTAATCACATCTTCAGATCCCTAGTATGGAGATATACTTATCTATCTCTAGACTTTGAAGTGCCCCACCACTGCTTCTCACAATGAGCGTCGATGCATATGCCATCAGGCTAAGAATTATCTCATAATCAATGATACATTGTATCGGAGAGGTGTAGATTGCATCCTACACCGATGTCTCACTCATGAGGAAGTAGTTATCATGCTTAACGATTACCATACCATATCTTGTGGTGGTCATTTGTCTGGGTTGGAAACAACCCAAAATATTCTACGAGAAGGTTACTTATGGCCAACACTTATCAAAGATTGTATCAAATTGGTCAAGAAATGCCATCCGTGCGAAATCTTCTTTCAGAGGATGAGGGCACATCCCGCTCCCATGTTTCCTATCATCACAATTGGTCCCTTCACCAAGTGGGGGATTGATTACACTACTTTCAACCCTCCTTCAGCAAGGGGGAATTGCTATATCATCATAGTTGTAGACTACTTCACAAAGTGTGTTGAAGCTATGCCAACGTTTAAAGATGATGGATAGACTGTAGCTCTCTTTTTATTCAATCAGATAATAGAAAGGTTCGGCGTCCCGAGGGAGATTGTCACTGACCATGGAAGTCACTTTCAGAACCAGATGATGACTGAGTTAACATCAAAGCTTGGGTTACGGCAAGAAAAATCATCACCCTACTACCCCAAGAAAATGGGCAGGTGGAAGCTGTAAACAAAACTCTTAAGACTATCTTACAGTGAACTATCAACTCAGCCAAGTCAAATTGGAATTTAATGTTATACTCGGCATTATGGGATTACCGAACATCTGTGAAGACTGCAACCAGTTTCTCACCTTTTCAACTCATTTATGGGCTAGAGGTAATCTTTCCCATCGAATGTCAGATCCCGTCTCTAAAGTTGGCAGTACAATTATTGCCAGACACTTCTCCACTTGAAGAACAGTTAGTATACCTTGAGCAGCTCAATGAGCAGTGTCGTGATGTGGCCCTGGCCAATGAGGCTCATAAAAATAAGGTCAAGTGTTAGTATGATAGGTCCGTTCGTCCTCGGATTTTCTCTGAAGGCGACCTTGTCCTGGTCTATGACAAGATAAGTACCCCCTAGGGGTAGGAAAATTCAAACCCATGTGGTTCGATCCTTTCATCATAAAAGAGGTTTTAAAAAAGGGCGCTTATCATCTGGTTGACTTTGAAGGGAATTATTTGGCAGAGCCTAGAAATGGGCTCTACCTCAAGAAGTATTACTCATAGGCAAGTCACTGCGGGTAACTTTTTGTAACATATGTATAGTCTTTGTACTATTACATTTTTAGTTTCTTTTAGTATTGTGGACGTGTCGTTGATGTTATATTTCATCATTGTGGTAGATGTCAAGTGATTCTGAAGTGTTTGTTGGGTATGCAGACGGTGCTAGTCGACACACTTGGAGGCTTGCCTCCGCAGCTTGGGTAATCTTTACACCTCAAGGCCAGTTATTATCTTCCGGAGGGATATGCTTAGGTGACACCACAAATAATGTTGTCGAGTATAGCGCAGTTATTGAGTTGCTTCATGACACTTTGTCATTGGGTATCTCTCATCTCCATTTCTATATCGACGCTCAACTGGTTGTGTCTCAGTTAAAAAAAGTGTATCGGGTTCATAATCCAACTTTACACCGACGATTCCTTAGGGTACGTCTCTTAGAATGAAACTTTAATTATATTACATATTTTCATGTTCCTAGGATATTAAACCAAGTTACAGATACTCTAGCTAATCAAATTTTAGATTGGCATCTTGCACACATATGAAAGAACATTGACATAAGCATGTAAATATGTTTTTGCACACATGATCCGTAATACACAAAAGACCAAAAAAAAAACCATATATAATATCATAAAGTAACCAGAGTACATAGATGGATGTAAGCACCTCAAAAATATAACCGATAACGAGTCACAGGGCTTATGCCTTCAAAAATTATATACAAGTAGTGCTCATAGAATCTAAAAATGTCTAGCTAAAGTCAGGGCCTGTGGGCCCTGTTATACTGGTCCACATCATTGGCTAAACACCGAAACAACCGAACCCACGTCCATGGTGCCCCCACTACATGAGGCTGCATAGATGGTGGCAGGTCCTCAATCTCTGCCATCGGGACGTGCGAGTGAGCGCAACAAAGTTACGCTCAACCCATATCAATACCCTCTCAGCCTCCCCAGTTGGAAGATCTCTTGCTACTACTGGTCCCCCTATGGCGGCAGGTGTGGCCCTTGGTCGAGGATGACGCATGTTCCTCGCATAGTCAGCGGGTCACACTAGTCCCACATCTGCACACAATGAACACATATCTGTCAAATACTCTAGCATAACAAAAAATGATATATATAACAAAACAACATAAAAATTACATATACAACAAAAAAAATACAAAGGTGAAGACTTACCCATCTCCCCTCGCGCCTCACCAGGAGGTACTGGTATCTTTGGGTCTCTCTAAAAATCAATCCCAGCATAGGGGTAGTCCTCTATAATCGGGATCTGTCATGACAGCCATGCAAAAAATTCATCATCGAAGGAATCATTGATCCTTCCACCACCCTATCGCGGTAGTAGTATTTCCCATCTACACACAACAGGAAGAGAGGCCTAATGTCCTTGTACCACTACTCGAGGACTAAAACTCGGAACTCTCTCAAAAAAGAACGAACATAGAATGGTCCCGAACCCGAAGTTCCTATGTGTCCGCAAATGGAAATCTGTCAATTGCCTCTTCATGCACTCAAGCAAAGTGGTACTCCAATCAAAAACTTGTGCTTTTAAGCACTGGACTGCACATTTCATCTATGCTCGAGACGCCTGATGTAGAGCCGCAGAACCAGTAATTCACCCAATAAAAAATACTATCGCCTATAGCGATAGGTTAGTGATCTTTCTTATAGGCACCTGCATGCTCACATAGTCCATATCAGTAGCACAGTATACACCTATACTTTTCTCTATGTTATGCAGCCCCACAGGAAAAGTGCAGAAATTGACTGGTTCCCCTCTCCTAGAGAGGCTAGTCAAAAAGTAAATGTTCTCGACCGTACCCACCAGTGACTTCCCCTCTAACATGAATGCCTCTGCATCCGGATGTTAGTAGTCAACCAAGTTATTCAATAGCCTAGGTTGTGCCCGCATGAAAGGACATAGAAAAAAATTGAGTAACCCACACTGCATCAACATAGCCACAGCATTGGGGTCTTCCCCAACAAACTCATTCACCTCTTCATGCTCTCTTTCTCTCCAATGGACATACATCCTACAAAACAAAAGGGTTCATGAGGGTTAACCCTTTCTTTTGAAGTCTTTTTCATTCAATAAGGGGGCCCACGCATGTTGTAATGGAGACAGTCGCATGTACACGCATGCAGAGTTTACTCTACCCAAATGTACACGCGACTTGTCCTGAGACAACCCACGTGGACCTTGGGCCGACTTTTTAAAGGTCGACACCCCCCTAAAAAATGAAACTCAATGCATAAATAAAGACATAAAATGCAAGATAAGGGAGTTTGTACTTACTTGGCCTAGATATAAGTTCGTTCCATCCACTGTAGCTCCCAGAATCACCACTTTAATCAAAAGGGGTATTTTGGCTCTAGAGTCAATTTCCAAATCAGCAATGGTGATAATGAGCTGCGAACTTCTATTTATAGATTTTTTGGCCTCCATTATCATTTTCCTTATACCAAAAATCATTTAGAGGGATTCAGGAGTTATATAGGAGGGATTTGATCGGGTATTGGGACAATTTTTTTTTAGTTTTGAGTAATTTTCGACGATCTATGGAAAAACATTTCGACGATCTACTTGAACATGTAGGTTAGGTTTCTACCCTGACTTTTGTATCTCATTGTCTTTTTCCTTTGCCATAGGATCGATCCCATTAGATTGTGACATGGAACCATCATCTCTACTTTAGAAGTATAGAAACTTGGTGGTAGATCTTACCAGAACATGGATGCCCTAGGTAGATCCTAGTTGCATTATGGTATTCATGTTGTCTCTAAAACATTGTAGGCTTGGGAGTCCTTGTATTTTTTCCTGAATACGAGTTTGAGCCTCATTTGCATGATTCTTCTTCATTCTTGACCTCACCCTCAGGACTCCCAAAAAATAATGGGTCTTCTTTTAAGCCCTTTTCAGACCCTCTGAACATGAAAAGATTGTCGAGCGATCTTGTGGCCTTTCATGCTTGTTAAACTGAAATTTGAACTCACGTCTGTCCAGTGGTAGTTTACCCCTTTTTCGGTCTAGACAGTCAACTGTATGAACAAAGGTATACTCTATGGAACTTCAGCTCTATATAAGAGTACTCTCAGGTATAATTTTATCCCTTTTCAGGCCTGAGGGACTAAACTTACGAAGAAGGAACCCCCACGGAGTCCATAGTTAAGCTCTTTTTAGACTCCCTAAAATTGAAAAGATTGTCGAGTGACCTTATTCTTTCACACTCGTTAAATTGGTCCAGAAGAACATTCCTGATGGAGTCCATAGTTAATATTTTTTCAGACTCCTTCAAAATGAAAAAATGGTCGAGTGATCTTGTCCTTGTCACACTCGTTAAAATGGTTTTGAATAGACGTCTTGTCGGTGCTAGTTTACCCCTTTTTCAAACCGACTAGACTATCTTCGAAAAAGGTACCCCAATGGAGTCTCCTTTTATGTTTTTTTGAACTCTCTAAATATGAAAAGCCACCAAGCTTACCTTCTCTGGGCTTGTTAAACTTACATCGAAGGACGTTACCATTTTGTTTTTTATTAACTGCGTTTGCATACCTTATATGCCAGCCTTATAACAGTTTTCTTCTGCGTCTTAACACCATTGGTCCCCAGAGGATTTTTCCTGAGTATCAGTATACTAGAATATCAATCTTGTCCTTGTGCCTTGAACTTGCATGTTTGCAATACTCATTCCTCCATTGTAACGTAACATTCCTTTATTATTTTTCCCAAAATTATTGAAAAAGACAAAAAAATCAAATATACCACAAAAAGAGGAAGGGAAAAGTATTTTTTTTTTTGGCAGCATAATGAGTCACCCTTGGATAAAGCACATATATCCATTTTTTCATCAAACTATGGGATGTAGTACAACCTTAGGAAGTTGTTCTCACTATATAGAGTTGTGTCCTCCACCATTTGGTTATCCTTCCAAACATATGGAGATTTTGCATTGCCTCCTACTTCGTAGACTTATGATTAATGCCATGCTTCCTGAGTCTCATCATTTGTCGTGTTATTGTCCAAGGGAAGTTTGTCACCAAACCTGAGTCGGCCCCTCTGCAATTTATCTCTTTCCCTCATACCCGTCCATCCTGAATGTCCAATCAAGTCCTTGTTCGAAATCAATGAAGCCTTCAGTATGATCATCAAGATTATCTAGTCCATGACCAACGAGCCATCAAACACCTCTGGGTAGTAAAGTCGTACACTCATATTACACTCCTACTTTGAGTTTTGAATATTTTGAAGTTGTTTCTTGAGCTCTGAAGATCTCATCTCCAGCCATCAGGCCATATTAGCTTCTAGAAGATGGATACTCTATATGTATATCTTTTTGATTTCGAGATGTAGCTCCGCTGTGTATTGTTTGCGGCTACTCTTTATATAGTTATATGGCATGCATCTACAATGTATTTGATTGGTAGCCATGATTCTATTTTATCTCGAGCATGGGTATGCTCGCCTCGGTGAGACATTTTTCATTTAGAAAAAGACGCCTCTTGGTTCTTGATCCTTGGGCTCAATCGGTCAACACATCAATAAAGATTGGTAATGTATTTTGGCCATCAGATGCTCTTATGACCTCACACATTAGGGGGATTCTGTTATAACCCTAAATTGCACCATACATGCTTACCTGGCATCAGGCCATCTCAGATCCCTTCTTTGCCAAAGCACTGCTGAACAACTCTTTAAAAAACCTATTTTATAAGGGCCCACACACCCTACTCTATTACTGCACTCGTGTACATGCTAGCTGACCTAAAACAGCCTGTGTGGACTGACAAAAGTTGTCGATGGAACACACAGCTCTGGGTGAGTTAACTGAAAATCCCAACCATGCATGGCCGAGGGTTTGTCCAAATAAAAGAAGGGCTAGGGGTCCCATTTGGAAGAGGGAAAAAATAGCAAAGAAACTCTGCCCATTTTCATATTCCCATTTCCCCAATCCTTTAGCCATTCTTGTGCCAGAAGAGATACTAAGCAAAGAAGTTGGAGGACAGTTGAAGAGGAGCCCAGGATCAGGTTCAAGGAGCAGTGGTCGGTCTCGAATTTTTGTAAGTTGACTCATTCAAAGTAATAAAAAAAATGTTTTTCCCATCCCAATTCATGAGTTATTCATAGTTTGTTAAGTACATATTTGAATATCTAACCCATTAGTATATAGGTAAGATGCATGTGTAGTTGTTGTTTGTCTTGTATGCAGGTCAGCTTTGGAAGGAGAACTGTAAACAAGTGATCAAGTGCACAAGAGGATTGACATCGAATTCCTGGAACAAGGTAGGTTGATCTGGCCATGTGTTTATTGAAAGAAATGGGATTTAAGTTTGGGGACGAAGGTAGAAAGTATATTTTATATTGGTCATATCTGTATGCAAAGTATAACCCTATTTTCTAGTCCATAAGGAGATTTCCCTCACAACAAGCACTCTCCCAATGTTACAAAATCCTAGAAGCCATCCATCTCAATGCTTTATTAAGCCCTGGCCATCGGATTAAGAAATGTAAGGATTGAATATAAACCGTTGATCTGTGTTCGCAAAACAAATGTGAGTCATCTAATCATTTCAGCGATATCCTAATCAGGATTTTCGAGTTTTTGGAGGTCATGAGACCCAATGAGAAAAACTCCAAAGAACCAATGACCATCCATCTTTGTGGAGAATATGACATGTCTGATCTGATCGACAATTTCGTGATCATGAGTTTAGTGTGAAGTCACAAAGACTAGATGTCTAAACGCCGAAACCCCGTCAGCCATCTATCTCGTCAGGAGGATGAATCATGGTCGTTGAACTGGGAAGTGCTAAAACACTCATTTGGTCTAATTTCCTAAAGCGTGAGGTCACCTCCATTGGTCATATGGTAAAGAGGTTTGCATTGCAGAGTGTAATTCATTGTTGAAATTGTTGAGCCAGTGATTCTGTAATGCATGGTCATGTGAAATGGCTTGAAGGAAGCGCCTCCATGAAATCTGGTCTCTGTGAAGTAAAAGAGATTTGATATCGAGTATAAAGGATTAAATTGATCCATGACTGTGATCAATTTATGAAAAATCTTCACGGTAAAATGAACCGATACACAGTCATGATTAAAAGAGAATAAATCATGAAAATATGAATAAAGAATAAAAAGGAAAAATGATATTAATTAAATTTTAGTTTATCATTTTAAATGAAAAGGTACAATGGTTCAAATAAAGGGACACAATGTTTTAAATTTCACACCCGTTTGAAGAGTACATAAACGAGAAAAAGTGGTGAGAAGAATGTGTCTCTGCAATCCATATCAGAAGATCAAAATCTGAAACAGATTCCAGGAAGAAAATCTAATACCTATGAATTAAGGGTGGTTGGGTGGTGCAAGGGCAGGTTGGTGCCTGCAAAGGGAGTTGGTGCTTCCTTGTCAATTATAACTAACTAAACAAGGGGTCGTAGCCTCCTACCAGTTGGTGTTGGTAAACCAAGGTGTGGGTGCATCCTGATCAGTTGGTTTTGATCAAAGAGGAATTACATATTCCTTCTATGTAACATGTAAAACAAAGTTTGCAGTTAATAGAAAATATTTTGTGGTTTTCCCATTTTGGTTCCACGATAAAATACTGTGTTAAAATTATGTTTTCATTAATAAATGAAAAATTGATATAATTGTTGTGTCACTGATTCACCCCCCCCTCTCAGTGATAGGATATGATCCTTCAATTGGTATCAGAGCAAGTTCCTTCAGCACAGTCTAACAAACTTGAAGGTAGATCTTGAATATGGATCAACAAGAAGGAATGTCTAACAACAAAGCACCATTGTTCAATGGAGAAGGCTATGATCTGTGGAAAATAAGAATGAAAAACTTCTTGTTGGCTCTTGGTTTTGATATTTGGAAATCTGTTGTAGATGGTTACATTGCACCAACTACTCCACCCAAAGACTCTGGAGGAAAGAAAATCTATAATGATAACTCAAGATCATTTAATGGTATTCTAGCAGGGTTGACTAACTCTATATGTGTGAAAGTTATGCATTGCAAATCAGCCAAAGAAATCTGGGACAAATTGGAGGTCATATATGAAGTAGATGACAAAGTCAAGGAAGCTAAACTACAGACCTATAGAACTCAATTTGAAAACCTAAAAAATGAAAGAAGAAGAAAATATTGTTGAGTACTTTCATAGGGTAGATGAAGTGGTCAACTCAATTAGAGAAGCAAGAGAAGAAGTTACAGATAAACCCATTGTGCAAAAAATAATAAGGTCATTATCGATGAGATATGATGCAAAGATTTCCTCAGTTGAAGATAGATCTGATCTAAGCTCACTCATAGTAGACCAGCTCCATGGAATTTTTACAGCATATGAGATGAGAACAGGAAATAATAAATCAGCAAAAGATGAAACAACTTTCAAAGCATTCAAGACAAAGATAAATCAAAAGAAAAAACCTCAATCTTGTCATAATGAAGAATCTGATGTGGAAGAATCCAACTTCATTAGAAAACTTCAGAAAGGATCAAGGAAAGACAAAGGCAAACTTTCTTTCAAATGTTTTAATTGTGGAAAAGTTGTTCATTTCGCATCCAAGTGTCCCTATCCCAAGGAGGACCCTGAAGAGAAAGAAAACAAAAACAAACAATACCAGAAAAAGGAAAAACCCAACTACAAGAAAAATTTCTACAAAGGGAAAAATAATTTCTACTCAAAAGAAGAAGACAACAGTTCGTCACAGTCTAGTGACAATGATGAATCTGATGATGATGAAGTCCTTTTCTTAGGTATTGAAGAATCTAATGAAATAGAAAAAAATTAAACATGAGAAAGAGTTAGAAGATGAAGCAAAAGTTAATATGGAGGAAGAACTTCTCAGTGCCTTAGATAAATTAAGAAAATACAAAACCAGATATAGACAGTTGAAAACTTTTATAGTTGAACATAAAGAAAAATATGAACAAGAAGAAAAGGAGATGGAAAATCTTATGAACAATCTGAAAAAACAAATCTTAGAAGCAAATAAAATTGAAGAAAGTCTAGAAAAGTCTCTTGAAGAAAAACAAATAACTGTTGAAAGGATGGAGGCAGAAATAGTTCATCTGAAAAAGGAGCTGGATGCAAAAATCATTCAAACAAAATCTGAAAATAGCCCTAAAATATTAGATAAGATTATTACAACGCAAAGGGATTCTGGAAATAAAAATGGAATAGGTTATTCTCAAAAGGAAAGCCATGTTAACTCAGAATCTTATGCAGATTCTCTTTACAGTACATTCAAGAAGAAAAATGAAGAGAAGATAAGTAATGATCAGAACTCCAGAATATTACCTCCACCCATCAGGAAAGAAGGCAAGACAATACCAAAAAAGTTTTATCAAAACATGTATCCTCGCATTTTTCCTGTTTATTTCTTTGCATGCTCTAATTTTGGACACAAATCTATAAATTGTAGAGAATATAGAAAGAAAAAATTGAAGGTTAAGAATTATATCCTTAAGGATAAAAAAGCAGCAAATCGAGTTAAGAGAAGAAACTATAACTCAAAAGGGGACTTACAATGCTTCGGATGTCATAATCATGGACATAAAGCCATTAATTGTAGACTAATGGAAGTCTCAGAACAACCCAAGTTCATTAGAGAGAAGAAGAAACTTTGGAGAGTAAAAACATCAAAAAGTGAATGTCTTATTGCCCTAAAAACTCAAGATGAAAAGGATCTCTGGTATGTTGACAGTGGATGCTCGAAACATATGACAGGTAGCAAGGACAATCTTTTAGTCTTAAATAAACAAAAAGGTAAAGTTACATTTGGTGATAATTCTTCAAGTAACATACTTGGGAAATGCACTGTGAGCTTGGGAAAAGACAAATCTAGAAATGTACTACTTATTGATAAATTGAAGCCTAGTTTATTAAGTGTCAGTCAAACCTGTGATCATGGATACTTCTGCATCTTTGTTTCCCAAAAATGTGAGATTAGGAGAGAATAAATAGGAAAATTAGTTGGTACTGCTCCTAGAACTCTTGAAAATGTATATATACTAGATGCAAAATTGAATGAGGAGTGTCATATAATTTCTGTAGATGAAAGTTGGCTATGGCATAGGAGGTTGGGGCATATTAACTTTGACAATATTGTGAAAGTCAGCAACCTTGGTGTAGTAAGAAACTTGCCAAAAATCATAAAACATTCAAATGCTATGTGTAGACACTGTCAACTAGGGAAGCAAACTAGGGTAAGGTTCAAAAAAAAGAATACACAACCTCTAAACCTTTAGAGCTTGTTCACACTGACCTATGTGGACCTACGAGAACCAATAGTCTACAAGGAGAGTCTTGCTTTATGTTTTTCATTGATGACTTTACCATAATGAGTTGGATATGTTTTCTCAAAGAAAAATCAGAAGCAATCAACAAATTAAAAGCCTTTAAAACCCTTGTTGAAAATGAAAGGGAGACAAAAATCAAATTTCTTAGATCAGAAAATGGTGGTGAATTCACCTCAAAAGAGTTCGATGTCTTCTGTGAAACTCATGGAATAAAAAGACAATTATTTTTTGCCAGAACACCTCAACAAAACGGGATTGCTAAAAGAAAGAACATAATAGTTCAGGAGGTTGCAAGGACTATGCTCAATGAAGCAAAATTGTCAAATGGATATTAGAGGGAAGCTGTAAGCACAACTATATACATATTGAATAGAGTTCAAATAAGGGTTAATAGTGATAAAAATCATTATGAACTATGGTTTGGAAGAGCTCCATGAGTGAAATACTTCAAAGTCTTTGGAAGTAAATGTTACATCAAAAGATTAGATGAGAGTCCTGGAAAATTTGATGTCAGATCTGATGAAGGTATTTTTCTTGGATATGCTTCAAACAAGAAGGCATACATATTTTACAATCTTAGATCACATAATATTTTTGAAAGTGTAGATGTCAAGGTGGATGATCTAAAAATGATAAGGATAAAAAATCAAGAGACCATATCTAAAAATAAAGATGAAGATGATGATGAGACATTCGGCACACAACTAGAAAAAGTAGAAGAGAATGAAAAATAAAGGGAAGAAGATGATATGGATACTAGTGAAAGTGAAGAAGATAGTGAATATGGAGATATAAGAGAAGAATTCCCAAGAAGAGATACAAAGACACCCTCAAGAATTATTCAAAAAAATCATCTTGAAGAACTGATTATTGGAGATATGAATGATGGAGTGCAAACAAGAAGACAACTATTGTATCAAACAAAATTAGCATTGTTGTCACATATTGAGCCAAGTTCAATCAAAGAAGCATGTAAATATGAGAACTGGGTTAAATCTATGAATGAAGAATTGGATCAAATTGAAAGAAATAAAACTTGGGAACTAGTTCCTAGACCAAAAGATAAAAATGTCATTGGAACTAAATGGGTACATAAAAATAAAATGAATGAAGATGGGTAAGTAATCAGGAACAAAGACAGATTATTATGCAAAGGTTATGCTCAGGTTTAAGGAGTAGACTATGAAGAAACATTTGCACATGTATCCATATTAGAGGCAATTAAGATGTTCTTAGGTTTCTCCAGCTACAGAAAATTTAAAGTGTACCAAATGGATGTCAAATCAACATTTCGCAATGGAAATTTAGAAGAGGAAGTCTATATTGAGCAACGAGATGGGTTCCAAATAACCAATAAAAGAGACTATGTTTGTAAATTAAATAAGTCACTCTATGGATTAAAACAAGCACCCAGATCATGGTATGCAAGGATAGACTCCTATTTACAAAAACAAGGCCTCAAAAGGGGATCAACAGACAATAATCTTTATTGAAAAATTGATGGTAATAACTTGATCATTGTGGAAGTGTATGTTGATGATATCATATTTGGTAGTAATAATATAAAAATGAGTGAATACTTTGCTAAGATGATGCAACAAGAACTTGAAATGTCTATGCTTGGTGAACTAAATGTCTTCCTTGGATTACAAATAATATAGTCCAAAAAGGGAGTCTTTATCCATCAGTCTAAATATGTTAAGGATATGCTTAAGAGATTCTAGTTAGAGGATTTCAAACCTATTAGTACACCTATGACAGTTGGATGCAAACTAAGCAAGAATGATGAGTCCAAATTTGTAGATCCAAAACACAACAGATCAATGATTGGTAGTTTTCTCTATGTAACCACTTCCATACCTGATGTCAAGAAAGTTGTTGGGATGGTGGCTAGATTCCAAGCAGAACCTAAGGAGAGCCATGTTCAAGATGTAAAAATGATCTTTAGATATTTGAAAGGAACCATAGATCTTGGTTTTTGGTACCCTAGCAAGGACTCATTTACATTAAAAGCCTATTCAGATGTTGATTGGGCAGGAAGTGTAGATGACAGAAAAAGTATGAGTAAAGGAGAATTCTTTTTGGGAGAATCACTGGTTGCTTGGATAAGAAAGAAACAATCCTCAATTTCTCTGTCTAGAACTGAAGCTGAGTATATTGCAACAACAAAATGTTGCACACAAGTGGAATGGATGAAACAAACTCTACAAGACATCAAAATAGTATTTGAAGAACCCACAACTATCCATTGTGATAATACAAGCGCAATAAGTCTCTCTAAGAACCTTGTTCAGCACTCAAAATCGAAACACATTCCCATAAAGTGCCACTATCTAAGAGATCAGGCTGAAAATAAGAATATTAAATTAGAATATGTTCCAACACAAGAACAAGTGGCGGATATTTTTACAAAAACCTTAAGCAGAGATGTATTTGAATATCTCAAGCAAAAATTTGGAGTAATTCTTCTTCCTACCTAAATATCTCAAGAAAATAATGCATCAATTGGCACCTATTCAGGGGGAGATAGAAATCAACGACAAAAGGAGTCATTCAGTTATGATAGAAAAAGTGTGATTGCAGGAGGTGTTGCCAGTGGTCATAAAAGTACTTATACAGACATATCATAGGAGAAGAAACCCTTTGCCATTGATGTCAAAGGGGGAGAGAAACTTCATAAAAATAAAATCCTCATAAGAGGAAAGCATCATCACAGGGGATCTTTCAATATGAAGTTAGTGTGTTTCCCTCAATGACAAAGGGGGAGATTGTTGGATAGATTGTCATTGATGTCAACAGTCGAATTGATGATTTGTTATTAATGATGAATTACCACAGTTGATATTGTCATTAATGTCAACAAGAATATCATTTAAGTAGAATATGTCAAACAATGTGAAGAGGACGATAGCACAAGCTCAGGAGGAAGATCAAACAGGAAGAGTACATTGCATAGTATATCAGGTAGCGAAAGAAATTCGTGATTATTGTTGATCACGATAGGATCAACAATGTTCCTATGAATCAATTTCATGATGGATAGAGGATTGAAAGAGCTCAGATGAAGGATGAGAGTCAAGTTAAGATCATAAAGGCTGGCATTGAGTTCAGAGAAAGGAGCCATCGATAATATCGATGGACGGTAGATATTGTTGGAGACAACAGGAACAAATAGCCATGCGCCATTAGATCCAGCATAGATGCATGGAGGAAGTTGTCAACCATTGATCTACTTCAAGAGCCTCAACAGCCATCGGATCATATCAAAGTGGAAGGATAGGATAAGAGTGGCATAAGATCAATGATGAGGTTTGTTCAAAACCCCGAAAGCCAAAGCTCCAAAAGCTCAGGAGGAGGAGCGACGTGGACTGTTAGATTCAAAGAAAAGGAGAAGCGAGGTGGATTGTTGATTCGACGAGAGTAGCATTTTGGATACCGGGAATTGGAGCGTCGACCCCCTTTTATCACAGGAATGTTTAAACCTCGTCAGTCGTTGGATCACCAAGGATATGGACCATCAATCTATTTCCATGAAATAAAACTCGAACTATCCGATTGTTTTGGCGAGATGATACGCAAACCATCTGATCGTTTCGGCGATGCCATACTGGATTTTTCACCAAAACACTTTCCCATTGTTCTGAAATCCTAGAAGCCATCCATCTAAATTCTTTATTAAGCCTTGGTCGTTGGATTAAGAAATGTAAGGATCAAATATAAACCATTGATTTGTCTTTGCAAAACAAATGTGAGTCGCCTGATCATTTCATCGATATCCTAATCGGTATTTTCAAGAAATTGGAGGTCACAAGACCCGATGATAAAAATTCCAAAGAAATGATGACCATCTATCTTCATGGAGAATATGACACGTCCCATCTGATTGGCAATTTCGTGATCGTGAGTTTAGTGTGAAGTCAGGAAGACTTCAATGTCTAAACGTCGAAACCTCGTCAGTCGTCTATCTCATCAGGAGGATGAATTGTGGGTGTTGAACTGAGAAGTTCTCAAATGCTCATTTGGTATAATTTCCTAAAGCGTGAGGTCACCACCATTGGTCATATGGTAAAGAGGTTTGACATTGCAGAGTAATGCGTTGCTGAAATTGTTGAGCCAGTGGTTCTGTAACGCATGGTCATGTGAAATGTCTTGAAGGAAGTGCCTCCACGGAATATGGTCTTTGTGAAGTAAAAGAGATTTGATATCGAGTATAAAGGATTAAATTGATCCATGACTGTGATCAATTTATGAAAAACCTTCACGGTAAAATGAACCGATACATAATCATGATTAAAAGAGAATAAATCATGAAAATATGAATAAAGAATAAAAAGGAAAAATGATATTAATTAACGTTTAGTTTATCATTTTAAATGAAAAGGTATGTTGGCCCTTGGTTATGGAAGGAAGAAAAGTACAAAGAAGAAAAGGTAAAAAGAGAGATTCACGAAGGACACAGTAACTGTTATTGGGTCGAAGTGAGCAAAAGAGCAGAAAAGATGGAGCGAAGTATGGAAAAGCAAGTTGTTGGACGAGAAGACCAAGGATGATAGGAAAGCAAGGAAGATGGATCGAGGACAACTCAGCAAGTGGAAAAATATATCATTGGATTCTTTGGAGCACCGTGCAAGAAGAAAGGAAAGACAAGCTAGCGAAGCCCAGGAAAAGCGGGTCAAGTTGACCTAGGGTTTTAGACACCTAGGGTTTTGGTAATTAGGGTTTTGACACCTAGGTTTCGACCTAAGGTCGTCGGTGAGGTATTGTAATGTATAAATAAAGGCCAAGAGGACCTAGGTCGGGGGGCGGGGTACATGTTTTTATGATGTTGTTTTTGATCTAGTCATATAGTTGTGTGAGAGCACATTATATTGTGAGGGAGAAGAGTTGAGTGGAGAGCCTTCTAGTACTGTAAGATCTTCAGTTGGGTGCAAAGATCAGTTCTTGCAGCTGTTAGAAAAATAGGACCACAGAGTAATAAAATAAAACAAAATCAGAAACAAAACACAGAAGACACACAATACAAGAGAGACACAGATTTATGTGGTTCACCCAGTGTGGACTACGTCCACCAGAGAAATTGCCAAGTCCTTCCTTTATTATTATCCAGCAAATGAAGGGATACAACCTACAACAAAACCTGTTTTAACTTCCTCTTCTTTCTCTCATAGTCTCCTCTCTCATAATACAATATTCACCATCAACCATAGCCGCAATACATTTCCCTCATAAAATAGGGTTGCCTTCTAGGGAAAAAAACCCTAACATAATCTCTACCGTTAGATCTACGACCTTATAATGAATGGTCCAGATTTACAATGAAATTACAATATACTTTTATAAGGAATTTTTTTCTTCGGGGGGCCGCTTGCTCCCAGACCCCCCAACTAGGGGGATAGGCCCCCCGAACCCCGCAGAGGGGGTACCCCCCTCTGCACTCCCCCGCATGGAAGAGTGTACATACTTCTGGGGTGTAAATACTTCATGGGGTATAAACATGGCTAAAAGTAAAAGACCTATAAATTAGGAAGATAATCAGACTCCACAACCAACAATCTCCCACTTGGAGACTGATCTCAACAACTCCACCGCTGTTGTATATGCTGGAATATGAAACTTCTTGGACCTAGCAAATTTCTCATATTCATCTTCATTCTTGAAGACCAACTGAAACTAAGCAAGAACTCAGTTTACTCCCTTTGTTAACATGTCTGTAGGATTCTGTCTAGTGTGTATCTTTTCCATATTCAATTGTCCATCTTCCAAGGCGGATCATATGAAGTGGTACCTCAACTGTATATGCTTAGTCTTTGAATGGAAGGCTGAGTTCTTTGCAAGGTGAATGGCACTCTGAATATCATAGTACAACCTACTGTTCTCCTGCTTCTTTCCCAATTACTCCATAAACCTTTGTAACCAAATCATCTCTTTACTAGCCTCTGTAGCAGCAACATACTCTGCCTCTGTTGTTGAAAGTGCAATAACCTTTTGCAGTTTCGAAATCCAACTTACTGTTGTTCCACCTATAGTAAAAACATACCTTGTGGTGCTCCTCCTGCTGTCTTTATCAACTTCCTTATCTGAATCAACATATCCCTGTAGAAAAGTGTCTGAACCTACAAAACATAATGCATGTGTAGTAGTACCTCTCAAATACATGAGAATCCACTTTACTGCCTCCCAATGTTCTTTACCTGGATTGTTCATATACCTGCTCACAACTCCCACTACATG
>JZKD02S1672702.1:1244934-1258601 GCA_000966675.3 Picea glauca
CTCTGCACTCCCCCACGTGGAAGAGTGTACATACTTCTGGGGTGTAAATACTTCATGGGGTATAAACACGGCTGAAAGTAAAAGACCTATAAATCAGGAAGATAATCAAGCTCCAAAACCAACAACAGCTGGGTGCACAGGAAGGGGAGAGGAAGAGAGAGAAGAAAGAAGATCTATTGGCTAAGAACACAGACAAGAACTGTAATCTTTACCTTAAAATATCTTAAGCACAGTTATGTGGATGTATCCCTAGAGAGAGGGTGAACCATGTACATCTCTTGTTGAGTGTGTGATTGATTCTTTGATCTTTGTCGCCTTTATATTGTTATTTGCATTGCTGTGTTAGATCAGATCTATAGCTGTGCAGGATAGATCTATCTTGATAAGTGTTAGATGCATATTGAGTTGATGTTTTACTAGATCCACTTGATATTTCCCTGGTTGTAGACATTTATGTCCTACAACCCCCTCATAGCTGCTTCAGGTGAGACTGCATCTGCTTCGCAGGTGTTGCCGAAAGGGCCAGTAGTTAGAGATTATTGGTGTGCTCTTGGAGTGAACCTTGGGTCTGCCCCTATGCCAACAAATGGTTCCATTGTCAGGACA
This sequence comes from Picea glauca, assembly GCA_000966675.3. Lineage (NCBI taxonomy): Eukaryota > Viridiplantae > Streptophyta > Pinopsida > Pinales > Pinaceae > Picea > Picea glauca. The sequence goes on from JZKD02S1672702.1 coordinate 1,245,541, forward strand.
TGAATCTGTGAAAGGGAATGTCAAGGTGGTTCCCATCGAAGACAAAGATTCAAAATTGGATAGAGGATCAAGAGAGGGACTTTGTTAAAGCCAAAAACAAAAACCCTAAGCTAAGTACTAAAGATTGGATACAAAGATACATTTTCACCGACATCCATGAGATATTCTTTGGAGGAATCCATCAAAAGTTGTTTCAGTGGTTGGCTAGGTTAGCTAACACACAGTTCGAGATCATATCTAGACGCCCTGTGGTTTGGACGACAGTGCTAATCCAGAGGATTAAGAGAGTTGATAATGTTGTATACAGAGCAGTAGATCACTGGTTTGATACTACCATTGGAGGGTATATCACCGAATTTGTTGTTGACATAGTAGAATCATACAACCAAGACGAGAGATATTCAAGGGACACAGAGGGAAATTTTTTCATTTCTTGAAGTTAAGAATCAAGATGCTCTTGCATGAAAACCACATCTTGAAGACACAGTAGACTAGCTGGATCTGAACAGGATGATGTTCAGGAATTCGGACAGGGACAATGACACAGAAGTTGGACATACACGTAGTGGAAAATTATTCAGAGGAGTTCACCTGGAGAACCTGTTTAAGAAAAACTACGAGGAATAGGGTTTATACAATGGAGAAGAGGTAGATCTGATGGACGAAGAGCACTCATAACCCACTAGGACAGAGGAAGCTGAAGAACTTCTCTAGGTCAAGCCAGAAACATCGGGAACTACACAAACAACTGAAGTAAGTAATATCAATCCTCTTGTTGTTTCAGAAATGCTAAGCAATCAGAACAGTCAGAATCACTAGAATCCACAGAGTACTATTACTAGCATTTCAGCTTCTACTCAGACAGGATATATAGGCAACCCCATGGTAGATGAGATGAGGATCCCTATCTTTAGAGGAGATGGATCTGAGGATCATAATCAACACTATTTCCTATGTGAGGTCATATGGAAGATTAAAAATGTTACCGACGAAGCTGTTAAAAGAAACCAGTTTAGCACCACACTGAGGGATCGCGCATTAAGTTGGTACATGAAGCTTATCCAAGGACTTGTGCAGCCTAAACCACTGAATGAGATCAAGAAAGAACCGATTGAGTTTAAAAAACCTAAGTCGGAGTCACAATGTATTACAAAGATGAAGGAGATCAAGCAAAAGGTCGTCGAACCTATTTGGGATTTCGATCAGAGATTCAAGACTCTGACTAGAAGATTGACTTTTAAGATCCCAGATGAACAGAACAAGGAATGGTTCATTGATGCTCTTCTACCACATATTGGATTTCCCCTGATGTAGAAGAATATTGCTTCACGGGTAGAATCATTGGAGATCGCCATGAAGCTTGAATCAACCCCCATGGGAGAGTCTAGCTCAGGTATGAGCCAGATCTTGAGCCAACTGACTAGTTTATCTCTGCAAGTCGAGGATATGAAGAAGGACAAGGGGAAGGACAAAAGAGAAGATATTTGGTGTGTACGATGCATATCATAAGGTCATGATAAGGAACATTGTCCCATGTTTCATGAGTACTTGGCCTCAGGAGCACCGATTCCCCTGAAGCAAGTTAATCTACCCTAGTGCGAAGTATACAGAAATCAACATCGCCTCGGTGAGTGCTATTATATGCAAAAGTAAGTCCAAACTCTTACAAACTTGTATTTCATTTTCTGTAAGTCAGTAGGACATGATGACAGATATTGTAGGGCCTTTTACCTTATGCATGAAATATCAATATACATATACAAGATCTAAGGCGAAGTGCACCAAGAAGGAAATAATGCATAGTATAATTCCCCAGGAAGAGGAACTTTCAATCCTCGAGGCAGATACAGAGGACGAGGACGAGGACGAGGAATGGGTCGAGGCCGAGGAAAAATAGTTTATTACAACTACACACAACCATGATATCTAGCAAGGGATTTTCAGAACCTTTGCACTACTTGCATTAATGAAATTCTTTTGAGCATGTTATAGAAGATTGCCTTGTGTTGTTGGCTAAGCTTCAAGAAATATGAGGACCTTAGCAGAACCCACAAATACAATTGATCAAGGCGGAACCCCACAGAGTTGATCCTAGAGTCATTATTACATGAGGAGGCGGTGCTACATGACAAGATAGAGTTTTTGCACCTCTTTTGTCACCTGAATGAGAATAATAGAGGTGATTACAAGCTTAGTTGGGTCAGCTAAGAAATATAGCAATGAAGGAAAGGGTTAGAAAAAGAAACATAAAAGACTAAGCTAAGAATTAAACTAAGAAAGGAAAGAACAACTAAACTATTGAGAATAAGGTCATAAGAACAAGAAACCAATAATACTCATGTCACCGATGGAAAGGATTGTATTAGTGAAAAGAAAACACTGAGAAAAAAGAGGGCTTTGGGTCCCTTCTTCCTCCAAGGGAGGGCTCTTGGACCCCCACAATTGAGCTCTTCTTACAACTTTGAAACTTGAAAGAAATGGTGAAATAATCCCAACCTAATCCACTCAAAAGGTGACGTGGATTGCCCAAATGGAATTATGCTAGTATACTCTTGATGAGAAAAGAGGATTCCCCAAGAGAATAGCAACAACATAACCTTGCAAATGAATTCCTTGAAAATGTAGTGCACCCATGGCCTTGTTTTATAGCACCACTTTGAGGTATTGTGCAACCATCTTTTAGTGTGAAAAGGGGTTGTTTAGGTAACTTTTAGGTCTTTTACCAGCCACCCAGTCGGATCCAGCTGAGATTTGGATGTCAAATCAACTTGGAATATGAACTAGAAGTGGGTGGGAGGCCGACCAATCTCATAAATGTGTTGTTTCTCATGTGTGCTTGGCTTTTAGCGACCACATTCGCGCATCCTGCGCATGTGCGCTTTTCTTGCGTTTCTAGATCGCGCATGTGCGCGTGCTATTATCAGACTAATAGGTAGGTGAGGACACTAACAGATCTCCCTAGATCCACTTGGATCTAGAACAAAACAGGACAGGACATGACTCTTTCCCTAAGTTTTGATCATTGAATTAGCTAGTAGGGAGGAACAAGCAACATACCTTTGTATCGCTTCCTAGGGTCTCTGTTGCTCCCGCTTCACTCCAGTGCTCTCGTGAGGTCAAGACCAAGACAACACAAACCAACCAAAGTGAAGATAGAAAAATATATTCAACTATCAACTTATGTGTATGATCAAGGAATTACACAATAAAGTGAGAATAGCTTTATGGGAAAGGGACATGCCACTGTATCATATTAATTGAAAGTAGAAGATTACAACCTGATCGCCTTGATGTCACAAGCTCCCTTTCGGTATCTCTTGGCTCCAACACACACACTTGATCAATCCTTGTATGAAGAAGATCAAATCCTCTTGATAGACTTGCTAGAGTCTCCAAGCTCTTGTTAAGGCTAAGTCCTTCACACAATTCTTTCACCAATTCTCCAATGAATCTTGCTTCAAGGATTCTGAAACTATGAATTTGATAGCTACTCACAATCTATCTTGACAAAGCAAATCTCAAAGCCACTCTAACTAAGCTAACAACGCCAAGCCAAAAAGATAGCAAAGCTCAAGAACCCCTTCTCCATGAGAGCTCCTCTCCTTTTATAAGTTGAAGAGGATAAGGTAAGGAGGTTAGGATGATCCCACTAAATCATGAAAGCGAGTAATATCCAAACCATTCGGATGCCACCTCACCATAGAAGTTTCTCCTTCTAGAAGATTCGAGAAAACACTTGTTTTTCCCACGTGTAGGCATTCTCACACCCTACCTATAGAGAAACCTACGAACATCTCGCACCCTAGCTATGGTGCAACCTACAAGAATCAGGCATTCTCACACCCTGCCTATATAGAAACCTGCGAACTTCCTTTTTAACAGGGTTTTTACAAGGGAAAATGCAACTTCTTTTCTCAGGAAAAGTTCTTCTCCCTTCTCTCTTCAAGAACTCAGGCCACTGACCCCTCTGAAGGCAACAGATAGGTTTACATCATTAATGGTCATAGGGATGATGAAAATAATGTGTAACACGCACACCCTATGTAGTCATAGCGCACCTTGATTTTATAACTAGTTGTATAGTTTTGGACCTTTTGGAAATTCTTTTTTAGTAATTTTGGTCCATGGCTGAACTCATAGTTGTTTGAAGATGTTGGATTCCTATAACCATTTGTGGACGAAATTTCAGTGATAACATATGCCCCCTGATGGATGAGGTTAGGAGCATACGTATAGCTGAAATTCATCAATGTTGCTTCTACTGAGAGTTTCATTGTAAGAAAGAGTGATAGTGAGAGTATCAAGAGTGACCCATTGGAGGGATAAGGGAACCTGTAGAACCCAACCTTCCGTAAGGTGCATAAAATAAATTGTGTACAAACGAGACAGGCATGCCCCATGCTCGTGTCATGTAACTCAAAAATAAGGGTGTTGTACAGTGACAAAAAATGTGTGTTGATGTAGACAACTACAACACCCTTGGGGGCAGGTTTGATAAAGGTAGAGGAAAATTCTAAGGAGGAACATACTCTGAATAGTAGGCAATGGACCTGTAAGAAGTATGATGGATTTTGTAGGCATTGATAGCCCAGCCAAGTTCAAAGGTCTTCGGGAAATATAAGAAACAACTGCAATAGTCGCAAATTAAGGCCCACCGTAACATGATAAAGTGTTGAAGTAGAATGTTATGGGGGTCAATGACAACAAGGAATAATTATGGGTCTCCCTGTGCCATCCAAGACTATTCATTGGAAAGGTAATGAGAGTCGGGATACTGTCGCCCTTCTGGAAACTGTGTTGATGTCGACAAAAAGGGAGATGTGACCCCAAGAAGCAAAGGGATTTGTGAAATATACTAGGTGAGGTTAGGAAATGAGGAGGTACATGGATGAAGTCAAGATGTGTGGAGACTCAAGACTACCCTTGGTCAGGGATATATGAGAAATATAAGTGGCCGCAACCGTTCAACTAGGTCGAGTGTCAGAGGGACAACAAGACATGGGATAAGTTGTGCCAGAGGCGAGACAAAGTGAACAAAATCAGAGAGCAGAGGTAGGTGGTCTGTGGGATACTCGAAGTTTATGGATGATGTCAATAGGAGTAGATGATAAGGAGTGCCCCAACCAAGGGAGACATGGGTTGCGCTTGGCAGGAAGGTCGCCAAAGGTGACAACAAAAAGTTATGTAACATGTTGGAAATAATGGCTTAATTACAAAAAGAATTAAAAAATCCGTGGGGATAATAATGAAAATAAAAAAAAGGGTGCCCCAGTGTAGGATGGCTTGGCCTGGGGATGGCGCAAGTTGGTGGTAACAAAAAAAAAAAAAAACAAGTGAAGGGTGGGGGCCCCATAGGCTGGTTTATGTAGTAGGGAAATGTATGGAGGGAAATCTGAGGATGGGAAGACTGATGATGGGTAAATGATGTTGCGGGAGTGTGGTCAAAATAATCCATAATGAAGTTCCCTGGAAGCCCATTGGGAAGGCTAGAAAAATGAGGAGGAGTATGTGGTTGATTCACGACATGATGTAAGACTATCAGGAATCCCATCCCTAAAGGGTTGAAAACAACATGAGTGTCAAAGTGCCAAGGGGTCTATGAATGGAATAACTCATGTGGGGGAGATTGCTACCGGGTAACAGTACCCAAAATGCAATGGAGGTGGCGGTACTGCAGAGTCAGATATGGGGACCCTAAAGGAAAATTTCAGAGGGTGTGACTGGAGATGCAATTGAGATTCAGAGGGAATGATTACATGCCAGTGTTGATTATATACCTGAACGGCTGGCGTTGGTGTATGATGACCAAGTACTTGCACACATGAAAACCAAATACCCTCCGTGGACAATATCTAAAGAGAATCGAATCATAAAAGCATTTTTTTTTATAATTTCCAACATGAGCATACGTACTTGGACGGGGTATAGAAAAATGGCTCCCCAGGGGCTAAGGATGAAAAATGGCCCGGGGAATGTCTTGATGTAGAGGATGGGGTACTGATCCTGTGGCTGAATACAGATCAAAAAAGGGACACTCGGAGCTCCCAGAATGGGGTCTGGAATTTTGGCAACAAGGACTATATATAGTTGTAGGGCCCACATTGCCACCTCATTTGTACCTTCTATCAGAGTGATTGGACGAGAGATATTCAGAGGAGATTTGGAGATTCTGGGAGAATGAGGCAACCGATTCAGGACCAAAGAGCTTCAGGTTAGTAGTCTTATCATACTGCATAGAATTAGGTTTTCTATTTGTGGGTAGGGCCTGTACAGAGCGTCGTACAGGGAGTTTTGTGGGTTTGGACCCCCCAATGCGCGGGTGATTCAGAAATATGTGCACATGGGTGCACGCCTGTTATTCGGATATCCATGCATGGGTGCACCCTAAGGGGGGAAATAGACACGCATGGCATGCGTGCCTATTAGCTAAACAACTACGCATGGGTGCACAACTATGTTGTGGATAGGCGCGTTGTGATGCGTGCCTATGTACGTGATAGGGGCGCATAAAGGCACCTCTGTATGGCAGATGAATAGGTGCGCATGTGTGCACACTTGTGGGGTGAACAAGCACGCATGTGTGCACACTTGTGGGGTGAACAAGAACGGATATGTGTGCACCTATGGGTTTAAATAGCTGCGCCTTTGGGGCAAGGATGATAGGTGCAAAACTCATCTTTTTTTGGAGATTTTAATGTGTTTATGTTCAATATGGTTGATCTAGGATTGGATTATCTGGTTGTAGGTGATCATTGGGATGATGCCGGTTCACTGGTGAGAGAGGGACTGGTCACAGCTTAGGGAGGCCGTGGCTATTGAGGAGTCAGTGGTTCATGCCACTTTGGTAGCTTGTGGGTTGTTGAAGTTCTTTGAGTGCCCCTTGATATGGGCCTAGGAGTACCTCCTACAGTTCTTGATCCAGATGTGGAGTCTAGATATGCATTGTTTTATGGTGTGGGGTGAGCAGCTAGCCTTAACTGCGATGGAGAATGTGTATTTTCTGACTGGGCTCCCTTTTTGGGGAACACCCTTACCAGTGGAGCTCGTATTACCTGGGGACAGGAAGTTGTCTACCTTAGGCTAGAGGTATTGTTCGAGAGATGACTTTATGTCGAGCTCCATGGTGAGTATCGGGGCTATGGATGCTTTGGTTCATCGATGTGTAGTAGTGATGGTTGTGAGGGTTTATGGGTCCCTTGTGACTCAACATATAAGTGGTGGTCAAATGAGGATTATGGGGAGGGCATTGGTAGGAGAGCATTTTTCCTGGGGCTTGATGCTGCATGCCAAGATGGTAGGGCAGCTCGAAAGGTGTCGGGTTGTGGACTCAGGGGACTTTTCCTTTGGCTCCATCTTCGTGGCATGGTTTTTGGAGAGGGTTTCGATGTTGCACCATAGAGTTTTATTGCGTGCACCTGGTGCGTGATAGCTGTGACTGATGCGGTGGTTGTGGATTTTGATTCGCCACAATGGTGGGGAGGGTGGCCATTTTTTCACGGCCGAGGATGCACAGGTGTGGTGACAGATGCCATAGATCCTACTGTGGTATCTGTATTGTGGGGTGGACTTCTGGGGTGATCCGGATATGGTGTTACCTCTAGGAGAGGTGTTCAACCATCGAGGTATGATGTGATGTTTTATGTTTTGATATTTAGATAGTATAGCATGTGTATTATGTATAGATGGATGCTGATTCTATCCTTTGTTTGTTTGTATGTGCAGATGTGGGACCCCACAGGCATGAGGTGGAGTGGGTTAGAGCGTCGGCTCATCAGGGGCCAGCAAGGCCTTCGCAGGGAGAGCCTCAGTTGGGAGAGAGATGACAACATGAATATGTTGAGGCGAGACCATTTGGCTAGGAGAGAGCGACTAGGAGATTCCATTTTGATGACCCTGGTGCAGGGCCATCATGTTCTCCTCTGGCCGAGGCCAGGGGATATTTTGAGGATATTCATCGCCGCTTGGAGGCGGTGTTATAGGGTGTGCCTGAGGGCATGTGTTCATGCATCCAGGATGAGGGCATCCTGGAGCAGTGTGTGGGAGTTTCGATGATGTGGCGAACCATGGTTTGTTGAGAAACAGTAGCAGGTGTTGCAATGACCGAACAGTTACCTCCAAGTCCGGAGGGACCGATAGTGGGTGGGGCACCACCGCCTGAGGGAGGGCCAGGAGGTGATTCTCTAGAGGCACCATGAGTGTCTCTTTGTGTATTTGTGTATATTATATATAGGCTGGTGAGCCCATTTTGGTGTGGTGACACCAATTTTGTACTGAGGTGCTTCACTGGCCTGCGGGTTTTGTATATGATGTATTTTATGTGTATGTAAACATTTTGATGGCACTATTGACCAACATATATATATATATATATATATATATATACAGATATACATTTTTGGGGGTCTTTGTGATGTTCACATGTGTGTGAGAATTGTTTAATGTCATTTATGATGTCTAATCTATATGTTGTGATAGACTTTTGATGGTTTATGTGTGTGTAAAGGTGTCTTGATGTGATATATGCCAATCGAGTACAATGTTAGCTAGGTTATCTATAATTTGATTAAATTGTCTTGGAATATGTGTAAATGTAATGAAATCGAAGTGTTGAGATAAAATTCTAACTTGCAGGTATTTGCAAAAAAGGCAAGGATTGCAGACACAGTACACATTGTTGAGTTGGAGGACGACTAGTTGGGAATCAATTAAGATGCTAAGGTGACGAATACAATGATGGTTGTCATTGGCGAGGAGGCCATTGACAACAATGTACTCGGCTTGGTTGTTGGTTGTTGAACCCAAACATATGTTTCTAGAGTGGAGCAGTTCATGTGAGGGGGAATAGAGGGCCCAAGTAGCCGAAGCGAGATTCTATGTCCAACGGCTGGCACCATCGAAATAACCAATGTGGTAGGCCGATGGAGGAGACATCTTTCAATAACACAAATGATATTTTAGACGTGAGGTATGGAAAAAAGATTAAAAACACTATAAAAGAAATAACCTAATGTAGAATAGATACTCTTAGGTGTAAAATTTCTTTAAGTATAACCCATTGATGATTTCTTTGAGATATAGTCCCTCGAGGGAACCCAAGATGTATGCACCTTTAGTGAGGCAATGTTGGATAATGTAGGGGCCATGCCACAGTGACTAGAATTTTCCATGACGGAGGGTATCGTGAGCGATATCATAATCAAGGACGAGGTCACCTTCATGAAATGAGAGAAGGTTGACATGGCGATCAAAGGTGGCCTTTGACCATCTTTTGGTTGCCTCATTTTTCTGTAATGAAGATCGACGATCTTCATCCAGGGACTCTAAGTTCAGAAAACGCTGCTCCATTGGAGCAGTGTCAGGTAATAGCTCAATTGCGGTGCGTAAGGTGGGAATTTTTCACTCAATAGGAAGAGTGGCCTCGACCCCGTGGACTAGATGAAATGGTGTGAAACCAGTGGTTGTTTTCATGGTCGTACGGTAAGCCCATAGTGCGGAAAATAACATATGATACCAATTGGTCTTATGTTTGTTAACCGTGCATTGTAACATGGTATTGAGGACCTTTTTAACTGCTTTGACTTGTCTATTTTACTGAGGGTAATATGGTGATACAAACTCGTGGGAGAATCGTAACCGGGATGAGAGTTTAACGAAAATCTCATTCTTGAAATGTTTCCCGTGATCAGAGACTAGTTGGAGTGGTACTCCAAAGCGGGATATGACGTGATTAAAGAAAAAATGTGTTGCAGTGTCAGCGGTGTTATTGAAGGTAGGCATGGCTTCAGCCCACTTTGTGAAGTAATCGACTGCAACAACGATGTATTTGTGTCCATTGTTGGATGGGGGGTTACAAGTCATGAATTTGATGTCCCATTTACAAAAGGGGCCTACAATAATGACTGTGTGGAGAAGAGCAGGTGGTGCTCATGCTTTGTTGGTGTAAAGCTAACATTTATTGCATTGTGTCACGGCATGAATGCAATCGTGAAACAATGTAGGCCAAAAGTAACCTACACGGATGATTTTATGAGAAGTGGACATCCCCGAGAGATGGCCCCCGCACGTGTCGCTATGGAAGTTGTTCAAGACTCTATCGACTTCATCAATAGTCAAGCATTGATGGAGTATGGCATCGACCCCTTGTCGATATAATATATCTCCGATGAGGAGATAGCGGGGGGGCTGGTGGTGAATACAATGGAAATCATATCATGAGAGGTGGTTACCAAACTTTTGGGTTCAGAGGTAGATAAGGAGGTCATCGTACCAAGGATCATCCGAAGTGATGTAAAAGAGATGTTCATCGGGGAATTCAATATTGACGAGGGCACTGGTAGTATCAGAGGGGAAGGTTGTGACAAGTTCGGCGAGAAGGAGAAATTTCTTTCTCTTAGGTGTTGAAAATTAGAGATCATACTCCTGAAGGATAACGATCCATCGGGAAAATTTGTCATTAATTTGTCGACGATTGAGAAAGTATTGTATGGGGTTGGAATCTGCTATGACTATGGTTGTACGAAGCAGAATGTAATGGAGTAGTTTCTGGACTATGAGGACGACTGCAAGGGCTAGTTTCTCTTCGTGATTATACTTCAAGGGTGGCTCTGAGAGGTTTTTACTAATGTAGTAAATGACATGCTCATGATCGTCATCGCCAATTTCAATGAAAACTCCCACTACTGAGACAGTTGATGCTGATATGTAGAGGATATAGTCACGATTATAATCGGGTGAACTAATTAAAGGGGCATTGGAGAGTGCCATTTTAAGATCATTGAATTCTTTTTGGGCATGTTCATCTGTTGATCAACTGAGAGGGGGGGGGGTGAATTAGTTGTTACCGTGCTTAAACAATTATGCTTATTTTAAACTCTTTGCAGAACACATAATGAAAATCACAATAATGCAGGGAGGTAAGCAATAGAACATTTGACATCAGTCACACATATGAAATATACAGAGACAGATATTTCCTGAGGAAACCCATAAAGGGTAAAAACCTCTTCTTCTTGGTATGATAAGTAATATTTACATTCTGTACATTATCAAACATATGAGATCTAACTCATTGTGAGGCTACAACCTCTGTTTTTCAAGCTGCAACTTGCTGAGAGCACCAACTCTTTGTTTTCTCTAGCACCTACTAGAAGGAAGCACCAACTCCCTGGTTTCTCTAGCACCCACTAGAAGGAAGCACCAACTCCCTAAGTGTTCCAACACCAAATGGATGGAAGCACCAACTTCCAGTCATACAGGCACCAACATGTATAACAAAGAACAATTGTTCTCCCTTGCACCAACCTTCCACCCTGGTTTCTCTAGCTGCAACCAGTTGGAAGCTACAACTCCCTATGTTCAAGCACCCACTTGAACCTCTGAGGACGACAGTCCTCCCTAGCACCTCCCTACCACCCTTAGATATAAATATTTTATACTGAAAACTATTACAGTGATTCAATAGTTTTCATTGGATTACCAAGCTTATCACTATTCTGATATGCTTCTCTGCTCTCCTGTATCAGTGTCTCTCTGCTTGCATCTTCTTGCGCTTTCTGATCTTCTTCTTTTCTCTACAAGTTCACCTCATCCTTATTTTACTATCTCAGCTATGCATTTATGTTATTTTCTTCTGCTGCGCTTTATTCTTTGTGTGCCATGTCCCTTCTATGCACCATTCCTCTTTTGTTCCTTTCAGTTGCTGCACTCTGCCTCCTTCTACACACCTGAATCACTCTCAACAGCAGCATTCATCTCCTCTTTGTTCTACATTCTTATAGTCTCTGTGCAGCTTGTGCATGTTGTCTCTGCAATGCTTCTGCATGCTCTCCCCATGTCGAGTGCTCTACCTGATCATCATTGCAACTCTTCAGCTTCTCTGGTAGTTAAACCCATGTGTCCATAATCACTGGGTGTTATGTTAAGATTCCTTAGCCTCCCCAATAGTTGAGACTCTTCATCTTCTCTATCACCGAGCTCATTCCCTTTGTTGTAGTTCCAGGCTCCAATAGTCTTACATCTGTCAATAGCCTCTATGAGCAGTCTTCATGCATCTGGAAGATTCCTCGAGACTCTTCATATTCTCTGGAAATCACCCTGAAGTCTCTCCAAGTCCTCTGGCAGAAACCATCAGTCGTTTCTAGTAGTTACATTGTGAACCTCCTTGCCTACCTGTTTGCCATCAAATGAACAAGCACACTCTTGCACTCTGCATGCACCTTTGCACTATCTCTTCTGGTCTTCACGAGATTGCTTTGCGGCGTCTCCCAAAAATACTTCTGGTGCCCACCTATCACATTATACCTATACTCAAGCCATCATCATTGTTGTACTTTCCATCAATGACAACCATACGCTGCCTGTAAAACATGCCAACAATATCCCCCTTTGGCATTGATGGAAACAAGGGCACTTGAACCTATTATTTTCTCCCCCTTTGACATCAATGTCAAAGAAAACACGCTCCCCCTAAGCTATTGCAGTATTTTTTGGAGGTATTAGATATTCAATCAATACAAACTCCCCTTAATAGGATGGACTCTCTTAAGTGTGAGACGGGATGACACCCAGCTTCTGTCGGAGATATTCAAATGGTGTCTTGGCTAGGGGTTTAGTAAATATGTCTACAATTTGTTCTGTGGTTGGAATGTAATGGACCTGAACAATCTGATTGGTGACCTGCTCTCTTAGAAAATGGTATTTTATGGGAATATGCTTGGTCTTTGAGTGGAATACAGGATTCTTGGACACACTAATGGAACTAGTGTTATCACAATGAATTGGGATCGGTGCATCGTATTTTACCTCCAAGTATGCAAGTGTTTGAATCATCCATAATAAATGAGTGCAATAGGTAGCAGCAGCAATGTACTCTGCCTCTGTAGTTGATAAAGAAATGGAACCTTGCTTTTTACTCAACCATGCTACTAGAGAATCTCCTAGGAAGAACGCACCTCCACTCGTGCTTTTCCTTTCATCCATGCAGTTAGCCCAATCAACATCTGAGTAGACTGATAATTGAAAATTTTGATTCTTAGGATACCATAGGCCATAGTTCATTGTTT
>JZKD02S1672702.1:1273117-1286974 GCA_000966675.3 Picea glauca
GCGTCTTTTGTTTGAGCTTCTGCTCGATTTTGATGGCATATCGGTAGGCCGCACCCAAGGATGAGATGTACAGAAACTACATTTCGGTTTGGATGTACCTATGCAGAGCACCGTGATACTTGAGCACCATATTTCACTCTGAATATTTGATACCCAACTTGGTGCGCAAGGTATGGAAGATATTTGTGAAATCTGGCACTGCTTGGTCTCTTTCTTGCCGCAGTGTGGTCCATTTGGTATACAGGTCGTCATAACTTTCGACAGGGTAGTATTGTTCCTTAATAGCATCCTTGAAGGATTCCCAAGTGGATGTGACTGAAAATAATGAGGTTTCCTCTGTTTCCTATTTCTCACAGAAAGTTTCCCACCAATCTTTGACATGGGGAATGGCTTTGAGGAGCGCAAAAGTAATCTTTTCTCTATTCGAAAATTTATGAACAAAAAAATACCCTTCTAGTAGATTCAACCAATTTTCTATGGCATCTACATCTATATGACCTTCAATAATAGGAACATCAAATTTTATTTGTACCTTGAAGTGGGAGGCACCTCCGTTCGAAGAAGATGCGTCACCTGTTGGTAGTCGTCGAAGGATTTGCGCGAAACTATCCATCATCTCATTCCTCTGTTGCGTGAGGGCTTACTCAATCAACAGTTTGAAAGGATATCTTGTCCCTTCATCCTTCTTTTCTCCTACCATGGGAGGTTTCTTGGGTGTGTGAGAGCTTCTATCCTCAAGAGAAACAAGCTCGAGACCCAACTCTTTGTACTCCGACCTCGTTGGGGACATGCATTAAGACGACAAGGAGAAAACTGCTCTGATACCACTGATCCGGATTTTATGAGAAGAATGAAATGAATACAGATTATTAATAAGTGCTTAACACAAAATAATAGAGATACATTAAAATTGGTTTTCTATTCAATAACGAAATAAGCTGAAACTGTAAAATGCAGCGGAAACAAGCTTGTTGGAATGGTGGCGGCTTATCTCTGAGAAGAGATGTGACAACAACGCACATTCACAATAAGAAGGTTACAATGAGGCTCTGAAGGCCTTTTTAAAATAATAAATAATTCCAAAAACCCTAGACATCCAAAAACCTAACCCTAGGAGATGAAGCGCCAAAAGTCATGTGGGCCCCGTTTGGGTAATCTAGTACATCAACTTCCCGGGGTCGTAACTTTTGCATACGATCTTCGTTTTAGGCGTGTGATAGCCCATTGGAAATGTATCATCGGGGAGATTCATTTTGGGTGATAAATTATTCCTTTGGCTATCATTGAGGAGATCTATACCGAAAAAACTTCATTTAGGCCCTCAAAATGGCCCCAGAAGTAAAAACTGCTAAAAATAGTAAATTGCCAAAAATGTCAGAAAACTGTTTTGAGCCAGTTGGAAAAGGTGGGTGGCCACCGATATCCACCTGGATAATTTAAGCTCTAGGATCTACCCTTAGATAAAAGGGGTCAGTTCTGATACCAATTGTTGATCAATTGAGAAGGGGGGGGTGAATCAGTTGTTACCGTGCTTAAACAATTATGCTTATTTTAAACTCTTTACAGAACACTTAATGATAATCACAATAATGTAGGGAGGTAAGAAATATAACATTCGACATCAGTCACACATATCAAATATACAGATACATATATTTCATGAGGAAACCCATAAAAGGTAAAAACCTCTTCTTCTTGGTATGATAAGTAATCTTTACATTCTATAAATTATCATACATATGAGCTCCAACTCATTGTGAGGCTAAAACCTCTGTTTTGCAAGCTGCAACTTGCTGAGAGCACCAACTCTTTGTTTTATCTAGCACCTACTAGAAGGAAGAACCAACTCCCTAGTTTCTCTAGCACCCACTAGAAGGAAGCACCAACTCCCTAAGTGTTCCAGCACCAACTTCCAGTCACACAGGCACCAACCTGTATAACAGAGAATAACAGTTCTTCCTTGCACCACCTTGCCACCCTGGTTTCTCTAGCTGCAACCAAATGGAAGCTACAATTCCCTATGTTCAAGCACCCACTTGAACCTCTGAGGACAACAGTCCTACCTAGCACCTCCCTACCACCCTTAGATATAAATATTTTCTACTGAAACCTATTACAGTGATTCAATAGTTGTCATTGGCTTACCAGGCTTATCACTATTCTGCTATGTTGCTTTGCTCTCCTGTATCAGTGTCTCTCTACTTGCATCTTCTTGCGCTTTCTGATCTTCTATTTTTCTCTACAAGTGCACCTCGACCTTATTTTACTGTCTCAGCTATGCATTTATGTTCTTTGTTTCTACTACGCTTTATGCTTTGTGTACCATGTCCCTTCTATGCACCATTCCTCTTCTGTGCCTTTCATCTACAGCACTCTGCCTCCTTCTACATGCCTGAATCACTCTCAATAGCAACATTCATCTCCTCTTTATTCTGCATTCTTATAGTCTATATGCACCTTGTGCATGTTGTCTTTGTAATGCTTCTACATGCTCTCCCCATGTCGAGTGCTCTACCTGATAATCATTACAACTCTTCAGATTCTTTGGAAGTTAAACCCATGCATCCATCATCCCTGGGTGTTATGTCAAGATTCCTTAGCCTCTCCAGCAGTTGAGACTCTTCATCTTCTTTGTCACAATCGATCTCATTCCCTCTGTTGCAGTTCCAGGATCCAACGGTCTTACATCTATCAATAGCCTCTATGAGAAGTCTTCATGCATCTGGAAGATGCCTCAAGACTCTTCATCTTCTCTGGTGATCACCCTGAAGTCTCTCTGAGTCCTTTGGCATAAACCATCAGTCGTTTCTAGCAGTTACACTGTGAACCTCCAAGAAAATGCATTTTGGCATTTCAGCATTCCTTGTGGTGAAGTGTTTCGACACTCCAACTCCCGCTATCCGAAACCTACACCAAAAGGTGTTTTTCACATTTCTGCATTTCGGCATTCCTTATGGTGAAGTGTTTCGACAATCCAACTCCCGGTATCTAAAACCTACACCAAAAGGTGTTTTTTTCATTTCCGCATTTCAGCATTTCGACATTCCTTGTGATGGGATATCTTAACGCTCCATGTTGCGATATTCAAAATGGAGCTTGGTTGCACTAGCTCCTTCCTCCTTCTTCCATAGATGTGACCACTGGCTGTGACTATAGCCTTATTTGAAACTGCATGTTGCAATTTCACGTTTCGCGAATTTGTTGCAAGTCACTCTGACTCTTCCAACTCTCGATCATGAAATGGAGATTAGCTTCATGCTAGCTCCTCCCTTGAGCCTTCATCTATGTGACCATAGGTTATGACCATGGACCAATTCTGAACACGCATTTTGCATTTAGCGTTTCGGCATTTCGGCATTTTGCATGTCGCGAATTCCTGTTGTGAGTTTCTTCCTTGACTCCTCCAACTCTCGGTATCTGAAACTACGAAATGGAGTCAAATCAATGTATTTCAGCATTTCACATTTTGTCATTTCAGTATTCTTGTCGTGAGTGTCCTTGACACCTCCAACTCCCGGTATCTGAAACTCTGAAATGGAGTCTTTGTTGATGTGCCTGTTTCAGGATTTCGACGTTTCTCATTTCGCAACTTCGGGACTCCTGAGATGAAGAGTCTCAACTCTTGACTCCTCCAACTCCCGGTATCTGAAACATTTGATTTCCCAGTCTGTGAAACTCTAAAATGGAGTCTTTGTTGATGTGCCTATTTCGTGATTTTGGTGTTTCTCATTTCTCATTTTTGGGACTCCGGTGATGAAGAGTCTCAACTCTTAACTCCTCCAACTCCTAATATCCAAAACTCGGAAATGGATTTTACGCTTCTAATCTTTCCATGCCATCATCGTTGTTGATATTCCTTGCCTTCCTGTTTTCCATCAAATGAACAAGCACCCACACTATTTCACTCTGCATGCACCTCTTCACTATCTCTTATGGTTTTCACGAGCTTGCTCTGCTGCGTCTCCCCAAAATACTTTTGGTGCTCGCCTGGCACATTATACCTGTACTCAAGCCATCATCGTTGTTGTACTTTCCATCAATGACAAGCATACACTACCTATAAAACATGCCAACATCATCCCAATGGAATGGGATTTCGTGGTGTAGTAAGCGAAGGAAATCGTGTGCTCGAGTGGCATAGTCTGGGACAAATTGCCTTAAAAAGTTAGATTTTCCTTGTAGGCTCTAGATTTGGTGTAAATTCCGGGGGGGTGGAATTTATGTGATGGCCTGGACTTTGAGGGGATCCACGGTAATACCTCTTTGGGAAACGACGAATCCGAGGAGGCGCCCGACAGTGACGCAGAACACACACTTGAGGGGGTTCAAGCAGATGTTGTACTGACGACACTGTTGGAAGATGATCCGTAAATCATCAAGATGTTGGGTGCATTTTTTGGATCGAGCTGTGAGGTCTTCCAAGTATGTGAGGATGATATGAGCCAGATCGTGAAAAATGTATGTCATAGCCCGTTGGAAAGTTGCACCAGTGGTTTTTAGGCCAAAAGGCATGACATGATATGAAAAAGTACCCCAAGGGGTGGTGAATGCAGTTTTGTATTGATCGTCTGGGTGGATTTGGATTTGGTTATAGCCAGAGAAACCATCCATGAAGGATAAAGCCTCATGGCCTGTGCAATCGTCGATAATTTGATCGATGAAAGGAATTGGAAAGTTGTCTTTGGGATAGGCGTGATTGAGATCGTGAAAGTCTCTGCATACCCGGATAGTGCCTTGTTTTTTGTTAACGGGTACAGGGTTGGAAACCCATGAGGTATAGGAAATGGGGTAGATGAACCCAGACACACATAATTTGTCAATCTCGGATTTGATAGTTGCGGCTTTGGATGAGTGTAGCGGTCGTTGTTTTTGGCGAACCGATGTGATATTAGGCCAGTTGTCTATGCGATGTTCGACAATAAAGGGATCAAGGCTAGGTATATTTGTGTATGTCTAGGAAAAAATATCCTGGTATTCTTGGAAGAGGGATTTATAGGCGGTGATTTCTTGAGGAGTGCATGCGGTGCCAATGGTGATTTCCTCGATGACTCCATTTTTTATGGAAATATCGATTTTGATGGTGGGGGAGATATTGGCCATATTGCCTTCTTCAAAAGCATCAGGGGCAGGGATGGGGTTGTTGAACCAGTCGATATGCCCTGATGGGATAAAATCCTTGGTTTCAACTGCGTATATGGGGTGTTGGTTAGGAGGTGTGAAGGCTTCTTGTGGAAAGAAGAGTGCTCTGTGGTGTAGCGCATCCCATGGGTAGTCGTGGGTGGTTAATTCCTCGAGTATGTCCTCGTCCCAGTAGAATTGTCGAGAATACAAGGGATCGAAAAGAGTGATATCAGTGACTGTCACCGTGTGGTTTTCCTCTGGTGGTGAAGAAGTAGGGGGAATGATGCAATGAGATTGCAATGGTTCACTTGACATAAACCAAATATCGAGATACTGAGGATTATTAGTGGTAGTTGGGCGTAAAATTTCCATGGGGAAATGAATGGGAGAATTGGCAGGATTTGGGGGTAAATCCTCGTATAAGTCATCTAAGAACCACATAGGAATAGAGATTTCTTCTAGTTTGTGGGAAATAATGTGAAGAATCTCTAGTGATGGGGTAAGGTTAATCATCGATTCTATAGGGGGTGAGGGATTTGAATCAGGTTCACTTGGTGTTGACTGTATTCAATGATCATAGGACATTGATATGTAAAATGATCTAAGGATTCACATAGAGAGCAAGGGCATCTCATACATTCGTTGACTGAAGTCATGACATAATGGATATCAGTGATGTTTGGTGGGGATGATGTAGCTAGACTAGTTTCATGCTGGAAGCTTTGGCATATGGCTACTAATGTCTATCGGGATTGGGGTAGCACTGGGCAATGGTGTGTATAATGGCCATATTCTAAACATATGGCACAAGCGAATTTGGTTCGCAGCCCTTTGCTACTTACATTAGAGAAGGTAGCGACAGTACTGGCTAAAGTGATGAATGATGATGGTGTTTGATTGAGTTGAATTAGGTTACGTAACTCGGGTAGAGATGGGAATTTGTTAGTTGGTTGTCCATATTTCTCACATAGCGCACAAGGAGGTTGGACACATGGGAGAAGTGGAGCTGTGGGCTCCTTCTTATTTCGCCTACCCCCAGCTATGGCAGGGAGGTTAGTGAGTGGGGGTGTAGAGGGTATGGTGGGAGTGAGTATGGGAATCTGCATTGGGATTCCTTCTTTTTGGGGGGGAAGGGATGGTTGAGGAACCATCTTTGGTGGATGTAAATACCAAACTGGTATTTCCAACACCATATTAGGGAGGGTAAGTGTTGCGGCTACTCGGAAAGCTTATACACCTGGTGGAGGGTAAAAGAAGGGGATTTGAGTAATGGCTTGGGGAACTGTCTCCCAAACTGGGATATGGCCTTGGGGTGAGGTGACATCGTGAAATGGTGGAGTTGACAAGGTCATAGGAGGATTGTGAGGGAGGGGCTCTACAACTAGTGGGACGTCAAATATGAGAGAAGCCTCCTTGGGAGGTAGGGTATCCTCAATGTCAGTTCCTTTGGACGATACGACACATACTTGATTGGAAGGATGAAGGAGTGGTGGTGCACCATGGTAAGTTCCTAACAATGATGGGTCTTTGAAAATTCTGGGGCCCATTTTGATGAGTGGGTATGCTTCAAGATTAGTGTGGACGAGGGGGAGAATGTTATCGATGTTGGAAGAAGGGTTAGGCTCATAATGTGAAACTTGGTCAATTTTAATGATCTTCCTGTTATGGGGGAACATCATGGTTCAAAAGATGGAAGAGGCAATTGCCTTCATAGCGTACATGTAGCTATGACCGAACAAGATATTGTAATCGAGTGGGGCGTCGATAATTTCAATGTCAATGAGAATGGTCTTGCCCCCGAGTTCTACAGGAACATTTTGGAAGATCCCTTCAGGAGAATATGGTCGTCCGTCATAAGCTCTTAAGGTAATGGAAGATGGTATGACTTCGGAGGAACCAAGTTTCTGCCATACAGACTTGGACATGATGCATGTGGATGTGCCTTCATTGATGATGCACTAATGAACTGTAATGTTCTGAATTTTAACAGGGATTTGAAAAGCGATGAGAGTGGGGAGTCGAGGTTCTCCATTGTCGAGATCAAATGTGATGAGTTGAGTATCCACGGGGTCGAATGCCCCAAAGGCGGAAAGTAATGATTTCTGATGAGTGGGACAAGTTTGAAGGACTTCTAAGACTAACATTGTAGCTAGGGATTGTGCTAAGTCATTGACCAAACTGTAATTATGAGCTACCCTTGCTTGTGGGTTGTGGACATTCCTGCGCAATGGGATGCGAGGGATGCGAAGAGGTGTTTCCATGTTAGGGAAATGGATCATCAAAGGGGTTCCTATTGGTGCTGAGATTGTTTCTAGGGGAGTGGGGGGAGACTCAGTGGGTGAACGGTATTGATGACTACGTGTCTGTAGAAGGACTTCTTCCTCGCTAGTGAGGAGGATAGTACGATCTACGGGATTGTTCGAGTTGAGATATTGTCCCAACTGTGGTGGGGTAGGCTGCATGTCCTGTTGAGTGTTCATCACACCCTAGTGTAGAATGGGGTTCTACAGCACGACTGGGGGAGGTTGTTGTACATATTGTTGTGGGTCCTGCTGAGGGGCAGGCGGTGTTGGAGGATGTGGTCCATTTCCTGAGTCTTTCATCTGTTTAAAATCAACGATTTGGGGGCAATGATGAGTATAATGATCGAACTCATCGCAAAGGGAACAAGGGAAGTTGGTTCGAATATTATTGTTATTTTTCCCTTGACGTCGTTTTTTACTACCCCCCTGGGGGTTTTGATTCCCTTGGTTCTGGTTGCCCCTTGTAGGTTGGTTCTGTTGGGGGTGATTTCCACCTTGACCTGGGTTGTTATTGTTTCGGTTTTTTCCTTTCGTTTTGGCATTATTCGACTGATGGGTTGGATTTGTCGTATTCAGCTGTTCAAAATTTTGATATTGTTGAATGGGAGAGGGTTGAACAAAATTCACCCCAGCATGAGGGTGTCCTTGTGGTGGAGCCATGGGTTGTGAAGGGCTAGGAAATGGAAAGTAAAGATTCTGTTGGGGTAATGATCCGTAAGGTACATAGGAAGGCATGGAACTTTCGCTAGTACGTAGAGTATAAGCTAAGGTAGAGGGAGTACCAGAACTTGTTTGGATAGGTGGGTGTATTGTGGGTGTCAGCGGTGGCCCAATGATGGGTGGAGGAAGGGCAACAAGGTATGGTTGTTGGTAAGGGGGTGGGGGATAATAAGGAGTTCCTCCATAGGCCAACGGATATTGAGGTGTGCCATACATTGGTGATTGTTGGGGTTGTGGATTGTGGTGCATGGTGTTACCAATCAATCCGTCTGCTGAGTGAGACATCCCAGGTTTATCTTGGCCAAATGGCATGAGTTTTGGGAGATCAGAAAGTACTGTGTACAAGTACTCTGATTGTGAATAGATGAGGTCGTATTGTTGAGCCTTACTGATGGATTCTTCTTCTGATTGAGGGAAGGTGGAAGCCACATCTTTACTGAGGAGAGAGATAAGTGATCTGAGAAACCAATCAAGACATTGTTGTTTGGTGGTTTCTGCTTTGCACAAACTACATCGTTGACGCCACTCGTGAATGTGATCAGAAATATGTGTGGCTGAGGTTTGTTTAAAATTAGAGAGTAGTTCAAGACCATTGTCATGGCGGATTGGTAATTGGAAGAAGGTAAAAAATGCTTTGGCCAAGGACTCAAAAGTCGCATGGGACCCCGACTTTTCATCTACATACCATTTGGATGATGGGCCAGTGAATGTGCATTGAAATAATCGTAGTATGATCGAATCATCCATAATGTTGTTGGAAGAGCACCATAATTGGAAAGTCATGACATGGTTGGCAGGGTCATCTCCTGCCTTTCCTTCAAACTTGGGGATATCTGAAGGTATTTTGGTAGGCATTGCAGCCCATGTGGGGTCATGCAATATAGGATCATTCGTGAGTTTGATTAGGTTTTGTATGTTGAGAGAGGCCAAATATGGAATCTGTAGTGGTGGTGGAGGATTAGTTCCAGCCATGGTGTAAGTGGTTTGTGATCCTGACCTTTGGGTGGGACTAGGTGGGTTTGTACTTCCCCCTTGAGAGGAAGTTGGACCCCCGCTTCCATGTAAAGGAGAGCAAGTGGATGGTGGACCTTGGGAATTGGACCCAAGTAAGGTGGAACCAAGCAAATCTGATCCTAAGACAGTGACGCTCACAGGAGTGCGAGAAGGTGGAGCCAATGAGTTGGCAAGATTAGTAACTCCCCCTGGAATAGGAGGGAGATTTAGCAAGCATCTGGAATGAAGGGGGTTTTGTGGGTCCCCTATGATGTTCGACTAGCTGAGTGGATGTGTGTGAATGTTGGTGAGAATAATAAATAAACAAGAGTCGTTGTTTGCAATTTTTTGAACTTTACACGATATATATCTAAATCAAATGTAATCAGAAGTGCATCATACATAAAGTTTTTTGATAAAGAAGCATATATGTGGGTAATTGGATTTTTTCCACATGGGGGAACAAAGAAAACAAATGCTCGTGTCCTAAAAGACGTAACGTCCTTCCTCTCAAAATAGAACTGGAGCTTCCAATAGTACTCGACAGTGGGGTCTGAAGCCACCAGAAGAGAAACTAGTGAAGGATGAAGAGATCAATTATAATGAGGGGTAGAGGGAGCATATCCCTAAAGAACTGGAAATATTTCCCAATAGCCGCACAAAATCCAATCAAGGTGCAATTGCAGCCCACAATTGCCACCTGGGTAGATGTCCTAAAATTTGGTCACTAGGTACCTTGGTCAAAGTGCAACATTTAGATTTTCGGCCTAAGAAATGGGTCACGGGATGGATCCCATCCAAGAGGTGGGTGCCTCAAGGGGGGATGCACAGAAAAACCAGACCTCGGCCTTCAACCCTTCATGGGTATCTCCCTACCTTATGGTGTTAGGAACACTTGACTTAGAGGATTTATAGTTCCCTATTTGACAATGTGAGAACCAGATAACGGGGAGTTCTTTGGATGCCTATCCCTGAAATCCTACCTAGACTAAAAGATTTCTTTTGGCACCTCCTGTGGAGGAAAACTTAGTGATTTTTTAGGAAAACTTAGTGAGTTTTTAGAAAAAATTTAGATGTGGTTGTTAAAGAGATTGTGGGTGTGAGCCAATCTCGTTGAAATTAAGTGGGAGTGGATAGTTTCGTCAAGAAAAGGGTGGGGTGTTTCAGAATCCCATTGGAGGAAACCTACTTTGACCTCCATGTTTCGAGATGAAAACTATGTGAGTGATAAGTGACTTTTGTGTGTGAATGAGTGAAAGTGTGCCAATGTTTTAATGAATTAGGTGTCACCTTGTTGCATGTGTACTTCGCTTGGTCCTTACAAGTGTTGATTACCTAATTAACTAAATGCCTTTGGTACAACCTTGCGTAATTCAAAAGTCCCTAGGAAACTAGCATGTGGACATGTGGGTCCGTTACTATTCCTTTAACTCCCTATTGTGATTTAATCTAAGAAAGCTTTGAAACTATCTTAGATTGTGATCATGCGGGCATGTATGGGCCCGTTACAAAACCTTTAAACTTCCCTAGTGATTTAATCTAAGAAATTAAATTTCAACACTATCCTATCTTTGTAGAATGTGGGCATGTATGGGCCCATTACAATCTTGAGATGTGTTTGAAAAATAAACTAAGAGGAGTCCCGAGGGGGTTGTTGTCCTCTCCTAAAGGTTTTAGTCTTTTTAAGGTAGATGAAATTGTCCTACAACCTTTTTCTGATTCTCAAGGTCGCTTTGAAGCGCGAGAGAAGAGCATACTAAATGATTTTTATCCAACTTCTAGTCCCAATGCAAGTTTTATATGATTACAAATGATTCCAACTTATACTCTTAGTCAAAGCAAGCCATCCATGTGGAAAAATGAAAGCAAAAAGATGAAATAATGATTTTAAACCCCCTAAGTGCCTATGTGTTTTGACTAATCCCTTTATATGGAGAGGGAACTAAGTGTGGTGCAGATTACAACATGCATGGAATCATTTTTAAGAAGGCTAGGGGCCTTCCACAAATCACAAAAAGGCTTACAATGTGTATTTTTTTGCACAGGTGCGTGGGTCTCATAGTAGATAGAGGTGCACTAAGCGCCAATGCGCGAACCGAAAAAGACCTTTGGGTGAAGGTGCATGGAAGGCACTGAATAACACAGTGATTTTGGCGCACTTGTGCACGATGTGTGACTATGGGCCAATAAACCTACGCACACCTGTCACACGGCCGTGAAGAAAAATCCAGATGGAATTCTCTCAATTCAGCTTTGAATTGGATGTTTTGCAGGCTGGCTTGGACCAGTTATGGTACATGTAGATTAAATAAACCGAAAGAAGAGATACAAAAACCCAAATGGGGTAGGAAATTGATACCTATCCCCAGTGGAGTTGCCAATCTGTTGCGCCTCTTTTGTCACCTGAATGAGAAAAATAGAGGTTCTTACAATCTTAGTTGGGTCATCTAAGCAAGACAGTAGTGAAGGAAAGGGTTAGAAAAAGACACATAAAAGACTAAGCTAAGAATTAAACTAAGAAAGGAAAGAACAACTAAACTATTGAGCATAAGGACATAAGAACAAGAAACCAATAACACTCATGTCACCAATGGAAAGGATTGTATTAATGAAAAGAAAACATTGAGAAGAAAGAGGACTTTGGGTCCCTTCTTCCTCCAAGGGAGGGTTCTTGGACCCCCACAATTGAGCTCTTCTTAGAACTTTGAAACTTGAAAGAAATGGTGAAAGAATCCCAAGCTAATCCACTCAAAAGGTGAGGTGGATTGCCTAAATGGAATGATGCTAGTATACTCTTGATGAGAAAAGAGGATTCCCCAAGAGAATAGCAACAACATAACCTTGAAAATGAATTCCTTGAAAATGTAGTGCACCCATGGCCTTGTTTTATAGCACCACTTTGAGGTATTTTGCAACCAACTTTTAGTGTGAAAAGGGGCTATTTAGGGAACTTTTAGGTCTTTGACCAGCCACCCAGTCGGATCCAGCTGATATTTGGATGTCAAATCAACTTGGAAGCTGAACTAGAAGTGGGTGGGAGGCCGACTAATATCATAAATGCATTGTTTCTCAGGTGTGCACGGATTTTAGCGACCACAGTCGCGCATCATGCGCATGTGCACTTTTCTTGCGTTTCTGGATGATGCATGTGCGCGTGCGCCCTGTGTAGTCATAACGCACTTTGATTTTATAACTGGTTGTATAGTTTTGGACCTTTTGGAAATGATTTTTTGGTAATTTTGGTCCATGGGTGAACTCATAGCTGTTTGAAGATTATGGATTCCTATAACCATTTGCGGATGAAATTTCAGTGATAACAAGAGTGACCAAAGAGAAGATTGTAGAAGACTCAGGAATCAAAAAAGATGCAGAAAAGACCCAGATTTTTTATGCGGAGAAAGAAAGGAAAATATTTGAGGAAGCAAGGAAAGGGTTCAAAGAAGATCAAGGGTCCTCATAAAAAACATGGTCAGAAATAAAATAATATGGAATGCCTCAGGAATTCGATCATTCTGCTTCACCAAAAGAAGGGAAATAGGTAAGCAAACTCATGGAATTTCTATGCACTTGTATCAAGTTTGTTCAAGATAAAAGCATTGTACAAGAGTTGTATAATTTGATTAGACAGTATGAGCTAGGGCAGGTAGACCCCTTACTGACTAGGGAAGTACACCAAATTGGAAAGAAGAGAAGGAGAAATAAAGAATTACACTTGAGTGCTTAGATAGGAGAATATGATATAGATTATGTGCTCCTCGACTTAGGGTCGGAGCTTAATGTCATGATGAAGCAGACGTGGGAACTGATGGGGAAACCCAATCTTATCTACTCCCCTATCAGGCTTTGCATGGCTAATCAACAAGTTGTCATCCCATTTGGACGATTAGAGCATGTCCCAGTGGACATCGACGGAGTAATAACCTTTGTAGTTTTTGAGGTAATTGAAATTGTTGATGATAGTTACCCTTACCATGCATTGCTAGAAATTGATTGGGCCTTTGACAATTCTTCTGTTGTTGATTTAAATAAAAGACACATGAGATTTGAAAGAGAGGGCCTTAAGGTCATTTCACCCTTGTATCCAGATGAGGGTCAATGATATACAAATCCCATCAAAGAGGAAGACCATGCATATGAATTGGAAAACATCTACAAACTAACAACCAGACAACATGATTACATCAACCCTACAACTAATGGGAACCTGAGTTGGCGAAGTGACAACGCATGTTCATCAGATTCAAAAGAAGAACTGGAGAACTGGAAGAACCAGATGTATGAAGTGTCTATCATAAGATGTGCTAGATTAACCAGAGAAGTTCATTGGATCGACACAACAGTCAGTAATTTACCCACATTTGATGGTTTGAATCCATTAGAGACCTTCCTATCAGATTTTGAAGAAAGTGTACCAATACAACAACGATTGTTGGCAATGGATGAGGCCATGAAAGCCACACCAGAAAGATGGTGTGGGACACATAAAATCAATATTACATACTGGACACAATGTCGAACCTTGATGACAGCGCGGTTCTCAGCACAGGTAGTAAGTTGTGAAGTAAGGTACACAGGTCGAAGTTTCCCAAAGGACCATGTGCGAAGCTGTTAAGCCCTAATATTGGCTCATTACCACTTAATTGGGGAATATTAGATTAGTAATGTTATTTTATTTATGTCGGCTTTAGGCCATTAGTTGTGATTTAGATTAGTAATGTTA
>JZKD02S1672702.1:1292569-1304311 GCA_000966675.3 Picea glauca
CTTGTACTTGAACATTTAAGTGGGGTAAAAGGAGGTTGCCCCCTCGAAGAGGCTTATTATCTGATATTATCTCTTTTTCAAGGCGTTGAGTACTTTTCTTGAGGTTTTTCTATGCATATTGATGTTTGGTTCTTAACAGAAGCTATGAAGAGGCCTGGAGTGACATCCCTCGAGAACAATGGGTGCACAGATTCATTAACATGTTGGACACGACCCCTATCAACTGGTACCTTCAAGCGGAGCTGCGCATTGTCACTACAGATTGGGAAGGTATGATTCATAATTTTATAACCACCTTTTTATTTGAAAGTGAATATACTTCAGTAGACCAAGCATTGTATATTGTGAGATAGAAGGTATTTGAAGAGGCATCTAGCCTCCCTATGGAACAAGAAGAGGACGAATGGACTACACCTCTCCAAAAATTGCAGAGTTTCTACAACATCAATACTGATGATGATGATCCTAGAAAGGTAAACATCACTGAGACAGAAGGCCAAAGAGATGTGGAAGGAACAGGAGTCGAGCTACCATTTATTGGGCAGCCAATCAAAATAAAAAAGGTCAATATCGGGACAGAGGAGACACCGAAGCTTGCCAATGTCAGAGACTATTGGGATGTTGCTACCATTGACAAGATTACAAAGTTATTGCATGAATATCGGGAAATTTTTCCAACCAAGTTCACTGATATGAAAAGAATCAAAGGAACTATGGGAGAGATGAGAATACCTTTGAAACCATATGTGAAGCCAGTCAAGTAAAGACCCTACAGATTAAACCCAAAATACAAGGAAAAAGTGAAGATTGAGCTTGACAGAATGCTGGAAGCAAGGATTATTGAACCTGTCAAAGAGTTGGAATGGATCAGCCCTATGGTGGTACAAGACAAGAAGACAGGAGAAATCAGGATATGTGTGGACCTCAAGAAGTTGAATGATGCCTATATACATGACCCCTTCCCTACACCATTCACTGATGAAGTATTAGACAACGTGGGAGGCCAGGAGGTATATTCTTTTACAGATGGTTTTTCAGGATACCATCAGATCTAGATTGACAAGGAGGACTACCACAAGACCAACTTTTCCACAGAATGGGGATCCTATCAATATACAGTAATTCCATTTGGACTGAAGAATGCCCCAACTATCTTTTCTAGGGTGGAGATCAAAGCATTCAAATAATTTTTGCATAAATTTTTAGAAGCATATTTTGATGACTAGAATGTGTTTATTTTGTTGAAAAAACATATTGAATGTCTAAGGCTAATGTTGGATAAATGCAGGTAGTGTCAAATTTCTTTAAATATGAAGAAGTGCATATTCTTCTCACCATTTGGAGTACTATTAGGCCATATTGTATGCAAGCAGGGATTGTTGGTTGATCCATCAAAGATTGAAATTATAGTTGATTTTCCACCACCTACATCAGTAAAAAAACTATGCACTACGCTAGGACACACTGGCTATTACAAAAAATTCATTAAAGGCTATGCCCAAATTACAACACCGATGGAGAATCTATTGAAGAAGGACTCCCATTTTGGCTAAATAGACGAATGACAGCAGATCTTTGACACACTGAAACAGAAGATGGTCACTGCACCCATTCTGGTTTTTCCAGATTGGAACAAGGAGTTTCATGTGCATGTCGATGCATATTCTATTACACTGGGAGTAGTACTGGCACAACCTGGAGAAGGGGAGATCTACCATCCATTAGATTTTGCTAGCAGGAAGTCATCTATAGTTGAAATTAGCTACACCACCACAGAGAGAGAAGGATTGGCCATGGTGTATGTGCTACAAAAATTCTACCACTACTTATTGGGAGGACACTTTAAAATGTTCACAGACCACTCTGCGTTGAAATACCTGGTCAACAAGCTAGCGTTGGAGGGGCGAATATGCAGATGGATTCTTCTTTTTCAAGAATATGATTTTGAGATCATAGTTAAGCCAGGAAGAATGAACAAAGGCCCTGACCATTTTTCGAGGTTGGAACATGGTGAAGATCCCACCATATTAGAGGACACACTGCCAAATGAACAACTTCTCACCATTAGGAAGATTGATGACTTCTCACCATTAGGAAGATTGATGACCACTTCGCAGACATCATCCAGTTCCTATCAATAGGAAAGGCACCCTGTGCATATACAATTCCCCAGAAAAAATAGTTAGTAGTGTGTGTTGTAGACTTTTCACTAATCGTCGAACAACTATACAAAATGGGACTTGATGAGATACTAAGAAGATTTGTTATGGAAGTAGAACGCCCATTGATCCTCGTTGAATCTCATGAAGGCATTGCAGGAGGACATTGTGCAGGGAAAGCAACTGCGCAAAATGTCCTGCGAGCTGGCCTTTGGTGGCCTACCTTGCACATAGATGCTAAGGATTATGCTAGAGCCTGCGATGTGTGCCAGAGAATAGGGAAACCATCCAGAAGAGAAGAAATTCCATTTGCACCACAGATGACCCTACAAGAATTTGATAAGTGGTCTATTGACTTTGTGGGACCTATAAACCCACCAAGAAAGTGCACAGGAGCAAGGTACATAATCACTGCGACATAATACCTGACTAGATGGGCCGAAGAAAGAGAAGTCAAGGAATGTAGTGCAACTATAGCTGCACAATTTATATTTGATGACATAATAACCAGGTTTGGATGCCCCAAAATCCTTATGAGCAATCAAGGCACACATTTCATTAATAATATAGTTGAAGCCCTGAATAAAGGATTTGCAGTCCACCATCATAAGAGTATGCCTTACCATCCACAAGAAAATGGGACAGTTGAAGCATTCAACAAGATATTGGAAACAACACTGACGAAAATTTACAGTGTGAATAGGGATGACTGGGATTTAAGAGTACTAGTAGTACTCTAGGCTTATAGAACCACTTGCAAGAAATTAACAATGCAGACCCCTTTCAAGTTGGTTTATGGCCTTGAATCTGTTGTCCTGATGGAATACTTGGTGCCAAGTTTAAGGATTGTTGCATTTACAGACATAGATGATATTGGCACTATTCACGAGAGACTTTCACAATTGGTTGAATTGGAAGAAGATTGATTCATTGCAAGATTCCATCAGCAAGTTCAGAAGGAACGAAAGAAGGCATGACAGACACATCAAGAAGAAGGCATTCAAGCAAGGTGACCTAGTACTGTTGTATGACAACAAGTTTATAAAACACCCAGGGAAGTTCAGAATGCATTGGCTTGGGCCATACAAGATCGCCTATGTGATAGAAGGAGGAGCTATGCAATTGAAGACATTGAATGGAGAGTGGAAGGAAGGATTGGTGAATGGGAGTCAGCTGAAGTTGTACTATGACAACTAGTTGCCTCACATTTCTCACTAGAAGCAAGGAGAAAAGGGTCTAGGTACCAGGTGCAGTTGAAAATGGCTACCAGACACAAAAAAGGCAATCTTCACAAGGAGGGAGAGGAGGCACAAAGCAGAAAGCAAAGGCTACGCTGTGCAGTCCATGTCAAAGAAAAACAAAGGGATCAGATCCAAAGTGCCTCGGGATGAGTCACAGGTGAGTGTTGGGGGCCTGTTGGCCCTTGGTTATGGAAGGAAGCAAAGTACAAAGAAGAAAAGGTAAAAATCAATCTTCGCGGAGGACACAGTAACTGTTACTAGGTCGAAGTGAGAAAAAGAGAAGAAACAATGGAGCGAAGTACGAAAAAGAAATTCATTGGATGAGAATACCAAGGATGACAGGAAAACAAGAAATATGGATCGAGGATAACTCAGCAAGTGGAAAAATATATCATTGGATGCTTTGGAGCACCGCGGAGGAAGAAAGAAAGGAAGGGATGGCAAAGCCCGGGAAAAGCGGGTCAAGTTGACCTAGGGTTTTGGTAATTAGGATTTTGACACCTAGGTTTCGACCTAAGGTTGTCGATGAGGTATTGTAATGTATAAATAAAGGCCAAGAGGATCTGTTTCAGGGGGGTACATGTTGTTATGATGTTGTTTTTGATCTAGTCATATAGTTGTGTGAGAGATCATTGTATTGTGAGGGAGAAGAGCTAAGTGGAGAGCCTTATGGTACTGTAATATCTGCAGCTAGGTGAAAATATCAGTTCCTATAGTTGGGTGGGCAGGAAGGGGAGAGGAAGAGAGAGAAGAAAGAAGATCTGTTGCCTGAGAACCAAGACAAGAACTATAATCTTTACCTTAATATATATTAATCACAGTTATGTGGATGTATCCCTAGAGAGAGGGTGAACCACGTACATCTCTTGTTGAGCGTGTGATTAATGATTTGATATATGTTGTTGGTATATTGTTATTTGCATTGCTGTGTTAGATTAGATATATAGCTGTGTAGGATAGATCTAGCTTGATAAGTGTTAGATGCATATTGAGTTGATATTGTACTGGATCCACTTGATATTCCCCTGGTTGTAGAGATTTTTGTCCCGCAACCTCCTCATAGTTGCTTCGGGTGAGACTGCATCTGATTCATAGGTGTTGTTGAAAGGGCCAGTAGCTAGGGCTTGTTGGTGTGCTCTTGGAGTGAACCTTGGGTCTGCCCATGTACCAACAAGGTACAATGGTTCAAATAAAGGGACACGATGTTTTAAATTTCACACCCGTTTGAAGAGTATATAAACAAGAAAATTTGGTGAGAAGAATGTGTCTCTGCAGTCCATATCAGAAGATCAAAATATGAAGCAGATTCCAGGAAGAAAATCTAATACCTATGCATTAAGTGTGGTTGGGTGGTGCAAGGTCAGGTTGGTTCCTGCAGAGGGAGTTGGTGCTTCCTTGTCAGTTATGGATGACTAAACACGGGGTCGTAGCCTCCTACCAGTTGGTGTTGGTAAACTAGGGTGTGGGTGCATCCTGATCAGTTGGTGTTGATCAAAGAGGAAGTACATATTCCTTCTATGTAACATGTAAAACAAATTTTGCAGTTAGTATAAAAGAGTTTGTGATTTTCCCATTTGGGTTTCACGATAAAATATTGTGTTAAAATTATGTTTGCATTAATAAATGAAAAAATGATATAATTGTTGTGTCATTGATTCACCCCCCCCTCTCAGTGACAGGATCTAATCCTTCAATAAGGGGTTGTAGCCATAGAATTGGGGAGTTGGAGCTTCCCTCAATTTATATCCTGAAAATATAGGGGGTTGGAGCCTCCTTCCATTTGCAGTTGGAGAACAAAGGAATTCGGTGCTTCCAATGAATTTAATTCTTAAAGACATATAAGAAAAAGAATTATGTGGTTTTCCCTCACATTCGGTTTCCATGTAAAAATATTGGTGTGTCATGTATGTGTATGATTGCTCATTTTTCATGTTTTATTTATTCTGCAATTGTTCAATGATAATGGTAAATTGATCATAAAGATAAAATACTTATATATTGTGGTTAAAAAGGATTAAAAATATTTATTATTGATTCACCCCCTCTTCTCAGTCATCCAATTTAAACATTATCACAAACATTATCATTTTTTAGAAATCCTAGAGAACTAAGTCGGGATCGATTTTGATTGTATTTTATAACTCTGAGTTTTGAGTATAGAATATTTGAAGTCGATCTAAGAAAATTGTATTTTGAGATTAATAAGTAGTACTCTTTCAAAGTTCTCTTGTGCCATTAGACCATTTATTTTATTTTATTTTATATATATATATATATATATATATATATATATATATATATATATATATATCTCTTTTACTTTTAGTACTTTAAATTTTATTGAGCCATAAAGAATCAGATTCAACTATTTGACAAAATCCTATATCATTTTGGATATAACATATTTAAATAAATCCATAAGCCAAAGAGGAGTACTACATCTTTAAAAACGCAGGGGGATTCATATCCTCATGAGGTTTTCGTTTTGATCCTAATAAATTCAAATGTCAACAACACATATGGATCAATTTCTAAGTATTTTTTATATACATTTGATTGAACATGATGATGTGATGGTCAGAGTATTTATGCAAACCTTGATAGTTCCAAGTTATGAATGATATATTTCTCTCCCATATTAGTCAATTAGATCATTTGATGATTTAGAAAATATTTTCATGGATATTTATGCACCCCCCATTGCATATCATACTTTTATTACTCAGTTTACTCAAATCCATCTCAAGAAAGGAGAAAGAATCAGAGATTTTAACTTGTGATTCTTTAAGACTCTGGATCAAATCCTAGAAGAACAACACCCAAATTCTATTGTTAGATTTGGATTCTATAAGAATGGCATATCTTCGAATGTGAATTAAGTAATTAAATCTTCACAAATAAATGATTTACATGCAAAAATTCAAAAGGAAACAAAAATGGAAGAGTTTATGTTGGAGACCATTGTTGATCTTGAGATCATTCTTGGAAAAGTCCAAAGACAAACAAATACTTTGTATATATCACCTCAAGGATGATCTACTTCAATAAGTATTGAGACTCGAGCAACCAGTGGAGGAATTATTGAATTGGTTCCCCCTAATGTCCAAAATGATTGAGGAGTTGACCAGGAAACAAGACAAAAGATAGAGATGACTCAAATGAGCAAAACAATTAGACAAATGCATAATGATATTACCAGACTTAAAAGAGATGAAAATATTTTTCCACCAAATCCAAACATAAGAGTTCCAATACAATATCAAAGAATAAGAAATGATAGAGTCAAAGAACATAGACCAAGAGAACCTAGAGTTTCAAATCCAAATGTTGTCATGCTAGAAGAAATTATAGAAGAATTGTTTTTTGAAAATTTTGATCAAGGAGAAGAGGTTACCCAAGATGAAGTTTTAGAATAAGTACAAATGGATGAGGGTACATCATCTTTTGACATTTTTTATGAAAAAATAGATCGTAACTATTCACAAGATAATGTTGTCCAAACCAGAGCACAAGTGAATAAATTCAAGACTAGGGAACAACCTGAAAAAGAAAAGGTGAAAGTTAATATTCTAGAAATAGAAAAACAACAACCAGTTTTCAATCAAACAAAGACTCCACTAAAAATGAATTACAATATGGTTAATGAGTTGGCCAAGCTCATAATTACTTTACCATTCATGGAGGTGGTAAAGATACCGCAACAAATAGAAAATATTTTGAAGATATTAGATGATACAAATACGAGAAGAGAAATTATTGTCATGAATATAAGGCAACAATATAAAGTTTCAACAATAAAGCCAAGGGGTTAAGTCCCACCATTTTATATATCCATAAAAAATCATGATTCATTGATTATACATTACATAATTGTTTGGTTGATGGTGGAGCCACTAATAACATCATGCCACTCTCATTCATGGAAGCTCTTGGAATGGGATGCACAAAATACTATGAGACTAGAGAAATCATATATGACATTGATTCAAGAAAAATCTTGACATATGGTGAACTAAAATATTTTTTGTGCATGGATAAGTGTCACTCATATTACAAGAATTTTCACTATTATAGTTGTGGATTTTCCTTAGGCATATGAAGTTGTATTAGGAAGGGATTGGTGTTCGTGAATTGGAGGATATATCATGAATGATGGAAGTTTCATTATGCTTCCTAATAAAGATGGGACAATGGTCAAGGTTCCTCTAAAAAATAGAAATACTATATCATTCAAGAAGAAAGAGAATGAAGTAAAAAAAAATTGTATTGATGTTGGAATTGGAAATTATGATCTCATGAGTACAGGAAAAAAATAAACCCTCTTAAGAAAGATGAAAAAGATTATTTCCAAGGGTTCTGGAAAATGTCATTTGATGACGCTTGTTCTAAGTTGAGAAATGGAATTGAAATCGTTTTTAAAATTCCTCAATCTAATATATATCCACATGCCATTAGATTGGAATTCCTATGTACCAATAAAGAAGCAGAATATGAAGCATTGATCTAGGAAATGATTCTTTCTCTCAAGATGAGAGTAGAAAATATGGTGGTAACTGGTGACTCAGAGTTAGTTATAAATCATATCAAGAACAAGTACAAAATCAAGAAAGAAAAACTAGTACATTATGCAAAAAGGTCATGTGAACTCTGGATTCATTTAATTCTTTCAATATCTTTCATTCCTCAAGAGAAGAACTGAAAAGACAATTAATTGGTAGTAGTTGCATCTCTTTTCAATTCATATGATTCCCAAAATCAAAGAACATTTCATGTCAAGAGAATTTTCCAACCTTCAATACACGATAATCAATATTATTTGCAAGTATTTGAAAATGATAAACATATTGAAAATTTCCTCATAGATCATGATTCAATGATTTCAAATGATTTAGAAGAAATACAAGATTCTCCCAAAGAGCTTAGTGAATAGAGTGTTGTAATTTTTTCAAAAGTATTTAAATCTTGGTACTAGCTATACAATTGAACAAATTGATCAATATAATTCATTGTTCAAAGAATTTAATGACATTTTTTCTTGGACTTATGATGATATGAAGGAATATGACTAGTCTATCTTTCAGCACATTATACCACTCAAATAGGGATCAAATCTTACTAAACAAAAATCAAGAATGATAAATCCCAATTTGAAGCCCTTGGTAAAAATGGAGTTGGAAAAATTAAAGAAGTCTAGCATAATTTTTCCAATCAGACTTTCAGAATGGCTCTCAAATCCAGCTGTAGTTATAAAAAAGAATGGAGAAATTTTTCTTTGTGTTGAATTCAAAGATCTCAACAAGACAAGTATTAAAGATAACTACCCACTCCTAAACATGGAGATGTTGTTATAGCAGGTCATTGGTTATGCTTTGATGTCCATGATGGATGGTTTTTTTGGATATATCCAAGTGCTCGTTGCTAATGAGAATAGACCTAATACTTCCTTTGTTACGCAGTGGGAGACTTATGCTTATATTCGCATGCCTTTTGGATTGAAAAAAGTTGGTGTGACTTTTCAAAGGGAAATGGACCATGCTTTTAAAGATTTGATTGGAAAATTTATTGTATACTATCAAGATGATCTAACTATTCATTCAAAAATAAGGGAAGAGCATATCAATCATCTTAGACAAGTCTTTGAACGTTGTAGAATGTATGGCATGTCCTTAAATCCTAAGAAAAGTTTATTTGCAGTATTAGAAGGAAAATTGTTGGGTCATATAGTGAGTAAAGATGGAATATTTATAGACCCTGAAATAATTAAAGCCATTAATTATCTAAGTCCTCCAACATCTAAAAAGGGAGTATAATCCTTCTTTGGAAGAAAAAAAAAATTGTACAAAGATTTTTCCGGGACTATGCTACAATTGTAAATCTAATTAACATATTATTGAAGAAAGACCAGAAATTTTAATGGACTACAGAGATTCAAACAACATTTAAAAAAATAAAGCATGCAATTACTACTACTCCAGCCCTCGTTAGCCCAAATTTTGATAAAGATTTTATATTGTATTTGTTTTCCTTAGAATAAACTGTTTATTCCATATTGACACAAAGAAATTCAAGGGGAGAATAACTAGCAATCAATTTTATGATCAAGACATTACATGATTATAAGTCGAAACACTCAAATATAGAAAAGAAATCCCTCTCTCTGGTTAAAGCAGTATCACATTTCAGAACGTATATTTTGTCATCCCATGTTATAGCTTACATCCCAACCTCTCTAGTAAATATATTTCTTAATCGACAACGTAGAGAAGGAAAATGGGCAAATTGGCTTGCTAAAATCCAACAGTATGATATTGAAACCAACCCTCTAAGAGAATTCAAGGGATAAGGATTGTGTAAATTAATGACATGGATTGATGCATTAAATGCATATATATCAATTTCATCAGGGTCATCTTTTTAAACATCCTAATGGTATAAAAACATAATCTTTTATTTGAAGTCTGGGCAATTCCTTGTTGGAATGTCTTCCAAAGAAATAAGATCCTTAAAAATGTAGGCCATTCAATATGTATTAGCTGTTGAAGTTTTATTTCGGAGGAATTTCAATGGGATTTTATTAAGATAAATCGATTGCACAAAAGCTCAAAAATTTCTACAAGAATTTCATGAAGGTGTTTGTGGAGGACACTTTGCACACACAACATCTGCCCATAGAATTATGAGAGAAGGTTATTATTGGCCATCCATATTTAAATATTCTTACTCAATGATTAGAAAATGTATCTCTTGTCAACAAATTTCAGGTAATATGAAGAAAGCAACAATGCCATTATAGCCTATAATGATTAAAGAGCCATTTGCACAATGGGTCTTGGGCGTTATTGGACCAATCAAGCCCAAATACAGTAAATTGCATTCATGTATCCTCACTGAAATTGACTATTTTACAGAATGGAAAGAATTTTTAGCTTTGAAAAAGGTCGATTCTAAACAATTGATCATTTTCCTCAAAAATAATATTATGTCAAGATTTGGAGTTCCAAAAAAAATTATAACTAATAATGGATCAATCTTCATTTGTTGAAAATTTACAAAATTCTATGGGGAATATGTTATCATTATGGGGAAATCATCAAATTACTATCCCCAAGGGAATGGTTTGGCTAAATCTATTAATAAAACATTGATCCAGATTCTCAAGAAGACAATTGCTAGAAATCAAAGAAATCGACATATGAATTTGATTGATGTATTATGGGATAGTAGACTTACCCCAAAGGATAGAGAGGGATTATCACCGTAAATGTTAGTATATTAAAGGAATAAAAAATTCTCATTCACTTGGAACTAAACTCTCTAGCTTATGTTGTGAACAATGAGAATACTGAAAAATTTCCTCCCCTCCAAAGAGGGTATTGTCAATTAATACATTTAGAAGAAAAACAAGCTCAGGCATTAAAAAATGTGAGTCAAATAAAATAGACTGTTAAAAAAAACTTTGATCAAAGTACAACTAAAAAATATTTCCAAAAAGACTTGTTGGTGTTATTATGGAACAAAGGAAAAGAAAATCCATCCTTACATACAAAATTTGAAGCACTTTGGATCAATCTGTATTTGATTGAAAAAGTTCTTGGGTACAATTCTTACTTGTTGAAAGATATGAAAGGTACAGTTCAGATGTTTCCCATTAACTGGAAACACCTAAAAAAAAAATTCTCCTGAAATCCCCAAATCACAAACCTGTATATAGATTTTCCCCCTTTGTACATTATTATTTCATCTTTTTATTTTCCTCATCTGACTCCATCACCCAATATCCAAGTTTTTCTTTTTCTCTATATTATGGATTCTCAGTAATCCATAGGGGGTTATTGTCCCATAATTGGAGATATTTTTTAACATACAGTGTTGATAAATATTATTTAATCCTTCTTGTATAATCCATTCCAATTTTTTCCCCATACTTAAAAAATTTTGATATCATCGCAGGTTCCTAATATATTGTGGTGTTATTCCAAAGTTTTGTGACCTGCATATTGTTTCTTAAATTTCCACGACCTCCATTTTGCACTATCCACACTTAGAATATTTTTGAAAGTGGATGTTCACTTGCAGGTGCAGAGCACAATCCTGATTCTCCCATTTCCATGCTTGTCCGTTGACCTGATTGATCATTGTTCCATTCAACCAATCATTTGCGTGTCCCGATCCTCCAACCATCCTGTCGTTCTACCATCCCACCATCTTGATCCTTCCATAACCTCACTATTAAGGTCCTAACCCGCACATAGGTAGATCAATGTATTCGTATGTAATAAAGGTCAATATTAATAAGGCCTTTCAATAAAATAGAATAAGGCGGATGTAAGAAGACCTAATAG
>JZKD02S1672702.1:1321893-1334589 GCA_000966675.3 Picea glauca
GCTTCGCTCCGGTGCTCTCGTGAGGTCAAGACCAAGACAACACAAACCAACCAAAGTGAAGATAGCAAAATATATTCAATCGTCAACTTATGTGTATGATCAAGGAATTACACAACAAAGTAAGAATGACTTTATGGGAAAAGGACATGCCGATGTATCATATTTATCGAAAGTAGAAGATACAACATGATCGCCTTGATGTCGCAAGCTTCCTTTCGGTGGCTCTTGGTTCCAACACACACACACACACTTGCTCGATCCTTGTATGAAGAAGATCCAATTCCTCTTGATAGACTTGCTAGAGTCTCCAAGATCTTGTTCAAGCTAGATCCTTCACACAATTCTTTCACCAATTCTCCAATGAATCTTGCTTAACCTTTTCCATGAGAATTCCATCAATATATAGGAGAGGATGAGATGGTTACTTGGATAAGAATGATCCCACAATATCAGGGAAACTAGTAAAAAGATAACCATTCGAATGCCAACCCATTCTCTAGAATATTCCCTTCTAGAACCATCGAGGCTTCATCTTTTTCCAAGCTTGAGAACAAGTTCACACCCTATATATGTAGCACAGTGCAAGAAGTTCACACCCTAGCTGATGGAAGCCTGCGAGAATGGGTCATTATCGCACCCTAGGATATAAGCAACCTACGAACTCTCTTCAAAAATATGTTTTTTGGGAAGAGATGAATGTTACTTTTCTCAGGAGAAAGTTCTTATTAGGATCATGAGTACACCATCATCAATACACCATCAAGATGACCAAAATCATGGGTAACAGAATTCCCCCCAAAGTATGAGGCCGGAATCAGTGGCAGCCGAAATATTTTGTAAACTACGTGTGTGTGTCAACAACCAGGAGCGCACCTAATCAGAAACCTGTGAACAACCAAGCATCTGCAGAATATCATATTAATTATGAGGTAGGCATTCCCATACTCAAATCACAAATAGATGACATTATAAGCATAGGTCATGGCCACCAATCATACACTGTGGATCCACACCATCAAAATATAGTATAGCCACCAAGAATACACTGTGGATATATGCAAGAAAATTCAAACTGAGACGACATAGCCACGATACATACAAAGTGGATCTATGTGTCACAAATTATACATATCCCATTGCAACCTGGACAAAGAGATGATATCCAGGGTCTTCAATCCTGTCGCCCAAAAGTATGAATCTAACCATGTGATTATATGTGTTGAAGTTGAACATGGTATAAACCACTTGATTACCGGTCATTGATGAAACCATTAACAAGTGCGAGGGAAATCACCCTTAATGTCAATGACTCCCAAGGTACACTAGTACCATCCATTGAGTGTGAATGAATGAGTTGAGGTCGAACATCCGACAGAATATTTCGATCAGGGGTCAATGATGTAAACCCACTGTCAAAAGCGAGGAAACCTGCCATTGAGGCATGCAAGTTCCAAGGTACCAAAGAATTTATAAGTCTTGTTTTCAGATAATGAGATGAAGTCGACGGAACAAAACTTGTCACAAGAGGGCCTTGAGGTATCCCCCATCAATGACATGAAATGAGTAACATATTTTGAAGGTGAAACAGAGTATGATGTAAGTTGGACTGGACACAGGGAAGGCCGACATGGAGAGAATGGACAACTGCAGATGGCCGACTCAATAGAGGTTTCAGATGAACTTCTCTTGAACATATGAACGACACGACCAATGATTTGGCAGCATTGACTCAGAGACAACGCAGGGTATGACCTTGTAGAAAATCTAATGAGAGACAAATGGATTTCCCAAACCGGCTTCAAATATGGAGGTGTCATGTTCAAGAGTGACACTTACTACCAATTAATATGAATACGAGAACATGTCCCTTTCCCAAATTCCCCCCCACCATTTCTGGCAAGTACCTCTTTATTTTTACGCAAGCTTGAGGAGGATAACATATGATTGTTGATATAATCTCATCCTTTGGATAAGTCCTTCGGAGTATGTTTAACAAACCCTAGGAAGGAGTGGTTTGGTCCCATTACGGATTTGTCGATGTTTGTTTAACGAGTCCAAAGATAGAAAACTCGAAGGTTTTTCATGATTATAGAGTCTGGAAAAACACTTAAAAGAGAACTCTCTCAGTTCCTTTTTCATAAAATATTCTGATGAGACCAAAAAAGAGATAAATTATCGCCCAACAGACGCTTTCTTCAAATACTTTATCGAGCGTGAAAATAGAAAGGTCACTCGGCTATCTTTTCATGTTTAGAGAGTCTGAAAAGAGCTTAAAGAGGATTCCAAGGGAGTTCCTTTTTCATATAACCTTGTTGATCTTGAAAAAGTGATAAAAGTGTGCTCGATCATGTTCTCATGTATTTTTGAGCGTGAGAACGAACAAATACCAAGATCAAGGTTTTGTACAAAAACCATAAAAAATAATCAAAACATGCGCTGAAGAAGAAAAAATATCCACATCCCTGTGCATGAACATCGAAGTCGTTATGCCTGCAAAAGTTGTACTCAAAAGGGAATTAGGCATTAGGTTTTAATAAATAAACTATTATAAAATCCAATAACAAATGGTAAAAGTAAATGTAAAGAGGTAAAAGTTCTTTTTACCATAACCATTTTAACTTTACCACTATTTGAGCCCAAAACCCCTCTTTTGCCCTTGAATTTTGGCACTTGATTGTGGGAGTTACGAGCATCCATTTGATGAACCGTCTGTGACAGTGAGGTAAGCTCTTTATCCTCTACCTTTTCATGGTTTAATTTTTCATTTTCATTGGAAAAAAACACAGTTTTGAGTTGGTTTTGGGGGTTAAATTCGCGCTTAGCCATTCTTGCAGGCCTGCCACACGAGTCCTGTGAGATTGCCTCATTCTCGCAGGTGACCCTGAAGGCACCTGCAAGAACCTCACACTGTGCCTAAAGGGAACCTACGAGAACCGCAAAGTGGAAAAGAATTTAAAAGTTTTTCTCAATGAAAAGATACCAAGTGTTGAACAGAGTTATTAACTTTCTTCTTGTGCTTCTTATGCAGGTATTTGACCATCACCATGGTTCTGGAATGGCATGAAAGGGAGCACGAAGAAGATGATTCCATTGTCAGAAATCATCCAGCCACCGTTGTCACTTTACGAAACTGTGGTCTTTTGAAATTCTTTCATATCCCGGGCATGAGGGCAGTCAGGTTATTGGAGTACCTTGTGCATATGTGGGATCCCGACCAGCAAGTATTCCATGTGGGGGTCCACACATTGTCCTTGGATATTGAGGACATTTACTTCTTGACAGGACTGTCGCGGCATGGGTACCACGTGAGCCTGACTGGTAGCAGAGGTGGTGGGCTGCCCATGAGTGAGTATTGTCGCTTACATTGTGTTCCAGAGGCAGAGAGGAGCAAAGGGAAAGTAGTCATTTGGGGAGTGCGGGATTTGACCCTCTGCACTATTTTGTTCACCATTGCTCGTATGGTTGGGAGCGTTTCTCCTCACATGGCTCTCCAGAGATACTTTCAGTATGCCATAGAGTGTACTGAGCCTCAGGTTTTTAACTGGGCAAATGCATTTCTTTGTAGCATGAAGAGGCAGATGACCAAATGTAGGCGAGGTGACCTGAAGAAATTCAGGTACGGGTCTTTGTTGGTTTCCTTCTTTCTTGAGAGGGTTCCTTTACTGAGGCTGTAGGTTGAGTGGGATTTATCAGCTCCAACAGATCCAAGAATGTTGAGGTGGTGTCAACTCATGGCCTGGCATGTGGCTGGACCAATTATCAAATATAATGATACCTTCTTCGACTGGTTGCGACCACAGATGCTGATGGTCGATGATTATGCTTATGTCAGGTTGGATTTTCAAGGAGATCCGGACTTGGTCCTGCCCGAGGGTGCTCAGTGGGGGGAACTTGGTAAGAAGTACACATTTTTTCCTTTTTAAATGTTTTTGTGAATTTTATCATATGAAATGTTTTTTTTAATGTTCATCCAAGATCTAAATACGAAATTCTTTTTGATGACATAGACATGGGACCTTACCGACCTCCTGGTACTTCTCCTATTCAACAATGAGGAGAGGTGGTGCCAGTGCCACGATGGGACGCTGAAGATTATGAAGCGGTGGAACAAAACCTAGAGGGTTTGACAGCAGACATTTCGGACATGCCCCTTGGAGAGGTTCCATGACGTTATCAACGTCATACAGTAGGAGTGTCAGATTCCATTGGCCAACTGCTTCGTAGGGTTTCCTGGGAAGTCATGTGTTACCATGAACGTCATCCATGACGTCATTTTGTAGAAGCTATGAGTTTCAGATTTTGAAATTTTGGTCCTCGGACAGAACGTTTTTTGTAAAAACTCTTTTGATCGTTATATATACATACGTCTTCTACCGGTTTATCTTGTGTTGTGTGAAAATTGATGTGATTTATTTATAAATGATCCAAATGTTTGTCTAATACATAGTTAGTCAATGCATCAGTTAATGTATTTAGACATCTAGGAATATGTTGATATTCAATATAATCAAAATAAAGTTCCAATAGGTGAATTCACAAATACACCCGTAACAAAGTAGGACTTCGAATAGTATAGACATTACTTAACTGTAGTACTACAAGCTGTGAATCGAGTCACACAACCAAATTATGGATTCCGAGTGAGATAGAATCAATCAACAATTCGATAACGGCGCTATAATTTGCAATATTGTTGGTCGCACAGCCAAGACACACACCTCGTAAGGAGACAAGTGTTGGAAGATTGATTGTTATCATTGATGTCAACCCTAGTCATAGGTTTTGGACCGCAAGATTGATAAAGGTATTTGGACATGAAGGTGTTAACGATATTTCTTGTAAGGGGGTTAGAATGCAGAAAGAATGGGTTAAAACCCACTTGTCCTAAGTTTGAATGTAAATGTGCCCGTGTAAACAGTGAATGGATCTGGACGGCATGCATATGCGCGCCCAAATCAACGACGCATATGCGATTCCGGACTCCCCCCCGCCTTTCTACCTTTAAGTGGAGGGGGGGGTCTAGAATCGGGGGCGCATCTCTTCAACGGTCCAGATCAGCGCGCCCGGATCAACGACGATGAAGGAAATTCCAGACCCCCCCTGCCTTTCTACCTTTAAGCGAAGGGGGGGGGGGTCCGGAATCGGGTGTGCAGCTTTCCGACGGCTGAGATATTAGCACCCAGATCAACGGATCTCGTGCGCTCCCATCATTCTTAGTCGCTCTGTGTTTAGCCTGCGTGGGCCCTTCTCCCGTCATGTCACCTTCCAGATCCACCTTTCTCCTGCCGCCGTGTGTCATCCATCTACCTCCCCTCTATGGTCCACGTGGTCTTCCTTCCTTCTCATCACCCACACACCACCTGCCACGTGTCTCCTTCCCTCCACGTCAGCTTCCCACTAAAATGTGTCCATTAAACCTGCTCTCCTGCCTCTTCCGCTTATCGTCTTTTTCCATGTGTCTCCCCTATAACCTCTCTCGCTCCCTCA
This sequence comes from Picea glauca, assembly GCA_000966675.3. Lineage (NCBI taxonomy): Eukaryota > Viridiplantae > Streptophyta > Pinopsida > Pinales > Pinaceae > Picea > Picea glauca. The sequence goes on from JZKD02S1672702.1 coordinate 1,327,381, forward strand.
TCACTTCTTACTCCACTCCCTACTGTTTTGGCCCCATCACTCCTCTCCTGTGCCCCCACCTTCCACACTGGCCTCCACACATATTCTTTGAGACAGTCAGTTATTCCAGGTGGTAGTGTGGGAGGCCTTCCACATCCCGAAGGTGCCGCGTTGGTCGGTCCATCCTCAATCCCGATGAAGCATTTATTAAGGCGGTTGGTGGTGGTTAGACATCGCCTCTGCCCTAATGGGAAAGCAAGGCCATGAATTAAAGGCACGTCGATTCGCCGTTGTAACTGTCAAAGAGTCAGATTGCATCTGAAATAAGTTGCATGACCTTTCGGAAGTTGACTGTCAGAAAGACATGCAGACGCAAAGCCTTCAATGCAGTGTCTTGATTTCGCTGTTGTTGTAGTTCTGAGTATATGAAGGCGTTTTCTCCATTTTTGTATGAATCGATGGTAGAGCTTAGATCCCGACTGTAAAGTTTCAGCAACCATTCTAGTTCTCTGGGTGGTGCCTCTGTGTTTGAGATTTCTTGTTTTATGACAAACAATTTCCTTTTTTCATCTATGTTTTTGTCTTATATCAGAGAGTTCATGATCGAATGATTCGCTTGGATTGTTACAATGATGTTATGATAAAGGATTTGTTGTGACATTATTGTATTCTCTGGTCTTTTCTGTTTGAATGTAAGAGGATCTAGCATTCGAATGCTTTCTCCTTCAGTCTGTTATAAACCTGATGTTTATGATAGACCTTCGCATTTTTCTCATGAAAGTATTCCCCCTACTCACCCTTAATACAACTCATTATTTGAAGTTTATCAAGACCTCACTCGTCATGCATACCTAGCCTAGTTTCAGAGTTGAGACGAGATTGTTCCGAGTGTGCTTCCATTTGATCACCCCTTTTAACAAATCATGACATTAAACTGATGCGTGTCAGGATCTGCTCCTGCATGAAATCCAGGAGTGACTTCTGACGCTAACATTTCTGGCGCCGTTTCCGGGGACGAAGTTGAATATTTTCCCCGCGATTGAATGACAAAGATCAACTGATTCTGAAGGTGCATCAGATATCAGAACTTGAATATTGCTACTGTGCACCTAGCGACTCCATTGTGATGACTTCGCTGGGGAGAACCTGCTCTATCATTGTGGCTTCGAGAGGCAGACACACGAGGTCTAATCCACACTTGCCTTTAGCTACACCAAAAGCTGACTCGGAAGCGGTGCGCAGAAAGGGAAAGAGCTCCATGAAAGAAGTTTCCATCGCCGAAATAGGTAATGTGCCTTCCCCTTCTGAGAAGACTCCATTTTCTTATTCTCAGCTTCCTAGTCGTCCCTCCTCTGAGGTTTCCCATTTTCTGAATTTCGGGAGTGTTCCTGCTGATTTTTCTCCTCCTGGTCTGGTATCAGAAAGAGAGATCCTTGTCACTCCCCCCTCCCTGGAGGTTGTGCCTCAATACAGACCTCAAGCCCCTGAAGGTTTCACCACCCCTCCTCTTATTGCTACTACTGCACAGAGAGAAGCATCTGCACATTCAGGTCCCTTAGCTCTATATTTGTTTTCTCCATGGTCTCCTCCAAGAAACTCTTTTTCGACATCTCCCGTCCATACTCCTTCTCCTCCAAGTTCTCCTCTACCTAATATCCCTATGGCTGGTACTAATCCCCCTCTGAATAGGATGGATGCCATAGTTGTTGCTAGATATGCTCCTTTAATCCTACCACGTCCTATGAATCCTCTCCCTGCTGGAGACTACTTGAAGTACATGCCCAAGTTCAGTGGGGAGGGAGACATAACTACTGAGGAGCACTTGGCTTCTTTTTAAAGTTATGCAGACAACCTAAACATTCAAAATGAAGATGTCTGGATGAGAGTCTTTGTCCAGAGCCTGGAGGGTGAGGTCAGGAAATGGTTTAGAGGACTAGACCTCAGATCTATTACTGGAATTGAGGCTCTGGATAATGTTTTCCTGAGACAGTGGGGTGACAGGAAGGATTATATGTATTACATGACAGAGTTTAGGGCTCTGAAGAAAATGGATGGAGATTATGTCTCTGACTTCTCCAAAAGATTCAATAAAATGTATAACAAGATTCCTACAGAGATTAAACCCTCAGAGGCCTCTGCTCAGATTTCATATGCTGGCGCATTTGACCCCGATTTATGTCTCTTATTAAGAGAAAGAAGATCCACCTATTTAGCTCAGATGCAAGATGTAGCTATAGAAGTGGAATCCAACATATTAGCAGCTGACAGGATGAGGAACCAGGCCGACGCAGACAGAATAAAGGAAAAATCGGAAGCCTCAACTTCCGGCCCATCACTGCCCCACCCTCAAGTAAATGAGCTGACCCAAGTGATGAACTTCCTGAAGGAAGAGATGGAGAGATTGAAGGTGGAAAGGAGGCAGGCAAATAAGGGCCCTCAGGGCGTTGAGAACAAAGGGGGTTTCATAAGACCAAATTTTATTTCTCCCCCAACTATACACAGAGAGAAAGGAAGAGACACGGACGATCAAAGAATTTAGGCTCCCTTTCAGAACAACTTTGTGGCCGATGAACAAGAAGGGGAAATAGATGAGACCAAGCCCAAAATCCACTGCTTAGAAGGCACTCCTCCTTTTCCTCATATCACTCAAACAGCTTATGAAGAGTCTCTCATGGATAGTCAGCTAAATGAATTGAGCAAGGGAGACAAAGCTAGTGACGGTCAAGGCAGGTACAACCTGAGGTCTGACAAAAGGATAGCAACACCTGAGGTTCCTGAGCAATCCACTAGAAAAGAGAAACCTGCTAATGAAGTAGCAGATGCTCAAAGAGGTAATAAGGCTCAGCCTCTCTCTCCCATTGTCCATAATCATGTTCCTGAAATTAGAGAAATCCCAAAGCCTATGTCTTCTTTCAATTTCGAACATGAGATTCAAAAGATCAGAATTCCTGTGCCACTCACTGAGTTAATTAAACATGGGGAATTCAAAAAGTACTTCTCTGGGCTATTGAAATCTGAAGCCTCATACCCTCTCACAGACTCCATAAACCTCCAAGAGGAAAGGCCTATAGTTGTCCTAGGTCCCATGGTAGAAGACAAAGATGATTCATCCCCTCCCTTCTACACATCCCTGAACATACATGACAAAGTGTTGCATAATTTCCTTATGGATTCAGGGGCTTCTCATAACCTCATGCCCAAAACTGTCATGGAAGAATTGGGACTAGAAGTCACCCGAGCCTATCATGACCTCTATTCTTTCGACTCCAGGAGGGTTCAATGTTTGGGAGTCATCAAGGACCTAGTAGTTTCCCTGTTTCAGCTGCCCATGAAGAATATGGTCATGGATATTGTGGTAGCTGACGTCCACCCTAAGTTTTGCATGATGTTGTCAAGATCTTGGATAAAGAGACTGGGGGGAACCTTGCATATGGATCTCACATATGCCACCATTCTGGTCTTTGGAGGGGAACATAGGAGATTGTACAGAGAAGCCCATCTAGCCTACATAATCAGTGACAAAGCCAACCCTACCAATCACCCCATCTATGCCTTGGACACTGATCTAGGCTCTAGTTTACTACAGCTCACCCACACCCCTGAGGCTCCTTTATAGATCAGAAATCAACCCATTCTTAATCAGGAGACACCCCCTCCGACCACCTATGTCTGGAAGATGTTCTTTGATGGAGCTTCCTCCAATATGGGTGCAGGTGTCGGGATAGTATTTGTGTCCCCTTTTCAAGAGACCACATCTCTGTCATACAGGCTGGAATTCGAAGTCACCAACAATGTGGCAGAGTATGAAGCTCTGGTTCTGGGATTAAGAGTTGCAAAAGGAATGGGAATTAAGGAGATGGATGTGTTCGGGGATGCATAATTGATTGTCCAGCAGGTCAAAAATATTTATCGGGCTAAGCATCCTCGACTCAAGAATTACAGAAATGAGGTATGGGACCTAGTTGATAATTTCTTCCTAGCTTTTAACATCTCTTTCATTCCCAGGGAAGAAAATGCTCCAGACGACTTTTTATCTTTCACAGCTAGTATGCTTGGAGTTCCTGCGCTGCCCACTGTTGGATCAGATGTTAAAATAAAGTATAGACCCTCTGTACCAGATAATGTCAGATATTGGAAGGTATTTGAGGATGATCAGGAGATCAAAAAGTTTCTTCAATCCGTTGATGACTTTTCTGCATTACACATGGATGAGGATCCTGACATTGAGGGAGAACCTGACCGTCACCCGGGGGAGCTTCTGAATAAAATTGTTGACCACCATATTATTCATCTACCAAGCAACCACATACCAAAAGGTCTAATCCCATTAGAAAGGTTGTTTGATGGGAATGATGTGGCAGTAAAGGGTAGAGTCTCAGGTGATGACGCTGACACAACTCAGTGCAATATAGGCACACCCGAGGAGCCTAAATTGGTCAAGCTATCAAGGAATTTGGATGAGGAGTAGAGAGACGGATATACTAAATTGCTGAGAGAGTTTGTTGATGTGTTTGCATGGAACTACAAAGACCTCAAAACATACGACACATCAGTTATTGAGCACAAGATCCCACTGAATGAAGAGGCTAGGCCATTCAAGCAGAAGCTAAGACAGATAAATCCCATGCTGCTACCTGTCATGAAGAAAGAAGTGAAGAAGCTGCTAGATTCCCAAATCATTGTCCCCTTGAGATATTCTGACTGGGTGGCCAACTTGGTCCCAGTAAGGAAGAAAAGCGGTGAAATCAAGCTTTGCGTTGATTTCAGGAACCTGAACAGGAGCTCAAGGAAAGACAATTATCCCCTGCCCAACATGGAGCACATATTGCAGAAGGTCACTGGTGCTTCCAGGATATCCATGATTGATGGTTTCTCTGGTTACAATCAAATATCAGTCATTCCTGAGGACCGAGAAAAAACAACCTTCACCACTCCCTGGGGCACATTCATGTATGCCAAAATGCCTTTCGGATTGATGAATGCAGGAGCCACGTTTCAGCGAGCCATGTACATAGCCTTCATCGGGGAAAAAGATAAGTTTGTGGTGATTTACCTCGATGACATAACAGTCTTTTCCAAGAATGATAAAGAGCATCGCTGCCACTTGAAGAAGGTTTTCACGAAGTGTCGGAGGTATGGTCTATCTTTAAACCCCAAGAAATCATGGTTTTCTATGTAGGAGGGAAAACTATTGGGCCATATAGTGTCAGCAGAGGGAGTAAGGATTGATCCTGACAGGGTAGAAGCACTGCAGACCCTGCCACTTCCCATATCTAAGAAGGAAGTTCAGGCCTTTCTGGGGAGGATAAATTTTCCAAGGAGATTTGTCTCAAATTTTGTTGAGTTGGTAAAACACATCACAGCCATGCTCAGGAAGGGGAATGAAGTGAAATGGACTGCTGAACCCAGGGAATATTTTTTCCAAATAAAGAAGGCATTGACTGAGGCACCTGTGCTCATTAGTCCTGATTATTCTAAAGATTTCCTGATATTTTCTTTTTCTTCTTGTGATACAGTAGCAGCAGTCTTATTGCAGAAAAATGATCAAGGACAAGAGCAGCCTATTGCCTTTTTTAGCAAGGCTCTGAGAGACGCTGAGCTCCGGTACGAGATCATGGAGAAGCAGGCTTATGCCCTGGTGAAAGCTCTCAAATCATTTAGAGTCCATGTCTTGCATTCAAAGATCACTGCATATGTCCCTTCGACCTCTGTGAAGGACATTCTTATACAGCCTGACATAGATGGAAGAAGAGGTAAGTGGATGGCCAAAATTATAGAATTCGATCTGGAAATCAAGCCCACCAAGCTGATAAAGGGGCAGGGTTTAGCCAAGTTGTTGGTTGAATCAAATTACAGGGCCTTGGGAATCAATTTCATCAACGAGCAAGCTGAGTCATCCCATGCGCAGTCCCAGAATGCCTTACCATTAGCAGCATGTGCCTGGTACAAGGATATCTTGTATTTTCTACAAGAATTGAGGCCTCCTGATGGGATGGGAAAAAGCAAGGCAAGAGATTTAAAGCTCAAAGCAGTCAGATACTGCCTCATCGACCAAGATTTATACTGGAAAGACCCTCTAGGGGTATTACTAAGGTGTCTGAACCTGCAGCAAGCCCAGAAGGCTATGTTCGATTTTCATAGCGGTCTCTGTGGGGGCCATCATTTTTGGAATACCATAGCTCACAAGATCCTTCGGGCTGGATACTACTGGCCCACCTTATTTCCCGATGTCTGCAGGGAAATCAGAGCTTTCATTAAATGCCAAAAATTCTCAGGGAAGAAACAACTCAAATCCCTGCCATTAAATCCTGTGGTAGTCTCGGTACCCTTTCAGTAGTGGGGATTGGACTTCGTCGGGCAAATTCATCCTCCCTCAAGTGGCCAGCATCGATGGATTTTGACTGCGACCGACTACTTCACCAAATGGATAGAAGTTGTCCCTACCCGAATCACTTCTCACAAAGTGATTATCGTCTTCCTGGAAGATATCATGGCTATATTTGGCTGCCCTAGCAAAATTGTCACTGACAATGCCTCCCCTTTTCGGTCTGAGCCTCTGGTCAAGTTTTGTGAACGTTTTGAGATTTCACTAATTCACTCCACTCCCTACTATCCTCAAGGAAATGGACTAGCAGAGTCCTCTAATAAAAGTCTGATCAAGCTTATTAAGAAGCTACTGGAGGACAATAAAAGGGCCTGGGACTCAAAGCTCAAATTTTCTCTTTGGGTTGATCGAGTGACAACTAAGAAATCCTTGGGCATCTCTCCTTTCCAACTTGTTTATGGAATAGAGGCCGTTTTCCCCACTCAGCTTGCCTTACCTGTGGAAAATCTCCTCCAAGATTTTGAAGGAGAACCTAGTCATGTGATCAGGAGGATTCATCAAATGGTAGAAGTGCAGCAGATCAAAGAATAGGTTATGGATAGAGCCTGCAATCATCAGTAGAGGATCAAACATGCTTTTGACAGGAAAAATAGAAAGAAATAATTCAAGCAGGGTGACCTGGTACTCAAGTGGGACGCACCCAGGTAGGACAGGGGCAAGCACGACAAGTTTGATGCCCTCTGGTTTGGGCCTTTCAAGATCCTTGAAGTATTTGCAAACAACACTTACAGGTTGCAGGATCTTGAAGGCAAAGAAGTTTTTAGCAGCCCAGTAAACGGGCACTTCTTGAAAAAATGTTTTTTGTGAGCCGCAGTCAGCTCTTTTTGTTTTGTTTTGTAAATATT
>JZKD02S1672702.1:1347769-1376680 GCA_000966675.3 Picea glauca
GTACCTGTTCTCATTTCATATTCCATAAGAGTCCCATGTAATTCATCCATTGTCATTTTGGTCAAGTCCCTAGTTTCTTCAATGGCGGAGACCTTAGCATCATACTTCAAGAGAACTGATCTCAAAACTTTTTGTACAAACAACAATTCATCAAGATCTTCACCTAATCCTATGATAGCGTTAACAACTTTATCAACTCTAAGAAGATAGATTGCAATATCTTCCTTTTCATTCATCTTCAAATTTTCAAATTCTACTCTATGTCATTGAATCTTGACCTGCTCAACTTTTGGATCACCTTTGTAGATATTCTTGAGTCTGTCCCATACCTCTTTAGCAGTGTTGCATCCCATCACTTTGCTAGAAATGGTTGGTGCCAATGATGCTAGAATAACATGTCTGGCTTTTGAATTACAACTCATAAGCTTCTTCTCATTTGGATCGGTTGGAGCATTATTTGAGATTACATAGCCATTTACAACTGAGTACCAAATGTCTACTCCCAAAGCCATTAGGTAAGTTTTCACTATATCACTCCAGTATGCATAATTTCTTCCATCAAATTTTTGAATCCCATTTGAAATGTGCTCATGGTCATCCATCTCTGGTCAGGATTTTCCTTCCACTGGTTAAACTATTCTGAAGGAAACCTGCTCTGATTCCAATTGTTGATACTAAGAGGGGGGTGAATCAATATCAAGTACAATTTAAAACCTTTTTAAACTTATACTTAAACCATTCAAGTATATCCAATTATAAATGAACAATAGTATAAAAGTTACACCAATACACCATAATACACCATGCACAATATATGAGGAATAATCAATAGTTATTGTTCAAGGGAAGTAATGAATTCCAAAGGTAGCTACAACTTCCAAATGTAAAGGGAGGGACAAACCTCCAAGAGGAAGATACAATCCTCCAATATCAAGAGATATTTGAACTCTCCATCCTTGCCCCTTCCTTCCACCCAAGAATATATGAGAGATAATAAAACTTTACATTAAATCATCACCATCAACCAATCATCACATAGAACCTGATAATGCTTCCTAAGACTTGTTCAATTTCTAAAATTATTCAATTCTTGGAGTACTTTGATCCTATAGATAATATTACTCAATTCATTCTCTGAAACTCCTCCAATTTTCACTCCTTGAATCCTCCCAAAAAGAGGTTATAGAAAGAATGGTAGACTTTATTCAATTCTGGTCTATTCAGAAGACCCAACTTGTACAGCATGCCCCGTGCTCAATATTTAACATCCAATTCTAAAAATCACACAAAAGAAACTTAATTTTTTAAAATTTCCAATGGAAGTGGTCCCACTTCATTTGGATTATGTATGAATAAGTTATGACTATTTTACTCGGAACACTTGTTTATTGACTAGCTTCAGGACTGGTCACAAACCCTATCTTCCACAGATTGTATTTCCATAATTATATCGAATCAAGAGCTGAACTTTTTACCAGAGGTACCTTGATATTTCTTCTCAATACCATAGAGATTTCACAATCTGAATCATTATAGAAAAAAAGTTATAGAAAAAATGGTAAGATTACCTGAAAATAACATACCTTAGAACACATCACCAAAAGACTTCATCTTCCCTTGAAATATGGCCTTCTTTTACTTCCTATTTCCTCTTAAATTAGACTTGTATCAAATGAATGTATAATGATGTTTATTTATACCATTTATGTCACCTCCTTTTAACATTAGGGCCGACCTGACACTTTCTTATTTTGTAATTCTTTTCTTTAATTATCTTCAGGGCCTACATGTACTTCCTTCTTCAATTCACTTTGTCATCTTCAAAAATTAATTTCTCCTCAACCATGAGGATCCACGTGACGTGCCACATACCACCAGAAACAATATGATGTATGCTATCCATCCATGGGATTTGTATATGCATGTGCATTTTCCTTTATTTCCAAATACCTTCATCAATCTTGCGGTCCAAAACCCATGACTAGGGTTGACATCGATGACAACAACCAATATTCCAACAACAATCCATTTACCCCTTCTCCCATATAATCCAGGCTATATAAGAATGTCCTTCATAGAAGATAAAGGAACGTATGCAGTGACCTTTGAGTTCAGGACATAGAATCTGAACGCTTTGAGAGATTTCACTAGGGCATAGGCATGCTTCTCCATAATGTCATATATGATCTCAGCATCCCTCAATGCTATGCTAAAAAAGGAAATGGGTTGCTCTATCCCTGCATTATTCTTCTGTAGTAGGACAACATCCACTGTATCAAAAGAGGCAAAAGAAAAAATTAAGAAATCCTTTGAGTAATCAGGACTGATAAGCACAGGTGCTTCAGTCAGTGCTTTTTTTATTTGTTCAAACGATTTCTTGGGTTTGGCAGTCCATTTTACTTTATTCCCCTTTTTGAGAATAACTTTGATGTGTTTCACCAACTCGGAAAAATTTGAGACAAACCTTCTAAGAAATTTAATCTTTCCCAAGAAAGCTTGGACCTCTTTTACGGACCTGGGAAGTGACAGGGTCTGAATAGCCTCTACCCTGATGGGATCAATCCTCACTCCCTCTGTTGATACTACATGGCCTAACAACTTCCCATCCTTCAGAGCAAACAAAGATTTCTTGGGGTTTAATGAGAGACCAAATCTCTTGCATTTCAAGAAAACCTTCTTCAAGTGACAGAAATGTTCTTTATCAGATCTAGAAAAGGCTGTGATGTCATCCAAATAAATAACCACAAACTTATCCCTTTCTCCAATGAAGTCTATGTCCATGGCTCATTGAAAAGTTGCCCCTGCATTCATCAATCCAAAGGTCATTTTAGCATACATGAATGTGCCCCAAGGAATGGTAAACGTTGTTTTTTATCTGTCCTCAGGGAGAACAAAGATTTTATTGTAGCCAGAGTAGCCATCAATCATTGAAATCTTGGATGCTCTTATTACCCTTTGAAGTATGTGCTCCATTTTGGGCAACGGGTAATTTTCTTTCTTTGAGCTCCTATTCAGGTTCATGAAGTCAACACAGAGTCTGATCTCACCATTTTTCTTCCTTACCAAAACTAATTTTTCCACCCACTCTGAATATCTCAAAGTCGCATGATATGGGCATCCAGTAGCTTCTTCACCTCTTTATCCATAATAGGCAGCAACATGGGATTTATCTGTCTTAGTTTCTGCCTAAATGGTTTCCCTTCTTCTTTGAGTGGGATCGTATGTTCAATGACAGAGGTGTCATATGTCTTGAGGTCTTCATAGGTCCATGCAAATATATCAGCAAATTCCCTCAGCAGCTCGGTATACTCGGCCCTATTTTCTTTTGACAGGTTGTTGGACAGCTTGATAAATTTTGGTTATTCCTCTGTGCTAATGTTGCACTTGGTTACATCATCCTCCTCATTTGAGACCTTACCCGTTACTGCCACATCATTCTCATCGAAAAATATTTCTAAAGGAGCTAGTCCCTTTGGAATGTGATTTCTAGGCAACTGAACAATATGGTGATTCACAATTTTGTTTGAAAAAATTTCAGGGTGAAGGTCACCTTTGGGATCAGGATCCTGATCAATGTGCAATGCAGAGAATTCATCGACAGACTCAAGAAATGTTTTGATTTCCAGATCATCCTCAAATACCTTCCAATGCTTGATATTGTCCAGTACAGAGGGCCTATATCTTATCTCAACCTCATGCTTGATCTTAGGAGGCAAAGGGATCTTAAACTAGCTAGCCGAAACAGCTAGGGAATTGGCCAAAGTATTTTCCTCTCTTGGAATAAATGAAATGTTGAATGCTGAGAAAAAATTATCAATTAGGTGTTACACATTATTTTCATAATCCCTATGATTGTTAATGATGTAAACCTATCTTTTTCCTTCAGAGGGGTCAGTGGCCTGAGTTCCTAAAGAGAGAAGGGAGAAGAACTTTTCCTGAGGAAAGAAGTTGCATTTTCCTATGTAAAAACCTTATAAAAAGGGAAGTTCGTAGGTTGCTATATAGGCAGGGTGTGAGAATGACCCATTCTCGCAGGTTGCACTATAGCTAGGGTGCGAGGTGTTCATAGTTTTATCTATAGCTAGGGTGCGAGAATGCCTGCATGTGGGAAAAATGAGCGCTTTCTCGAATCTTCTAGAAGGAGAAACTTCTATGGTGAGGTGGCATCCTAATGGTTTGGATCTTACTCGCTTTCATGATTTAGTTGGATCATATTAACCTCCTCACCTTATCCTCTTCAACTTATAAAAGGAGAGGAGTTCTCATGGAGAAAGTTAGCTTGGGTTAGCTTTGTTGGTTCTTGATCTTTGGTTGGCTTGGAATTATTAGCTTGGTTGGAGTGGCTTTGAGATTTACTTTGTCAAGATAGATTGTGAATATCATCAGATCTATGCTCTCATAATTCTTGGAGTGAAAGTGTGTGGGGAATGAAGGACAGTTGGAAGGGACCTTACGACATCAAGGCCATGGTTGTAATCTCTCTTTCACATTTAATATGATACAGTAGTATGATTCTTTCCTATAAATCTTGTTGTGTTTTATTGTATGATTCCTTGATCACATACATAGGTTTTTATTGAGTTTATGTTATTTCTATCACTTTGGTTGGTTTGTGTTGTCTTGGTCCTGAACTCACGAGAGTACCAGAGTGAAGCAAGAGCAACAAAGACCCTAGGAAGCGATACTAAGGTATGTTACTTATTCCTTTCTACTAGTAAATTCAATATCTAAAACTTAAGGAAAGTGTCATGTTCTGGTGTATTTTGTTCTAGATATAGGTGGATCTAGGGAGATCGGTTAGTGTCCACACCTATGGATTTATCCAATAACATTAGGTCCCATACCTCATTTCTATAACTTTTGAGTCGAGGATGCTTAGCTTGATAATCATTTCTGATCTGCTGAACTATCAACTCTGCATCTCCGAACACTACTACCTCTTCAATTCCCATTTCTTTTACGGCTCTCAAACCTAACACAAGGGCTTCATATTCTTCCATATTATTGGTGGTCTCAAACTCTATCTTGTAGGAAAGGGATATGGTTTCCTGACAAGGTGATACCCAAACCACTCTGGTGCTAGCACCTTCACTAGGAGAGGCTCCATCGAAGAACAATTTCCACACAGAGGTAACTGGAAGAGGTATTTCATTACAAGAAATGGGTTGCTTTCTGATTTCAAGAGGGGCTTCAGGAGTATCAGTGAGCTGCAATAAACTAGACCCCAGATCAGTGTCAAGTGAAAATATAGGGTGATTGGTGGGGTCTACCTCATCACTAATAATATATGCCAGTTGAGCCTCTCTATATAATCTTCTATGTTCCCCTCCAAAGACTAGAATGGTGCCATATGTGAGGTCCATCTGTAATGTCCCTCCAAGCTTTTTAATCCAAGATCTTGACAACAACATGCCAAACTTGGGAGGGACATCAACTACCACAATTTCCATGACCACACTCTTCATGGGCAGCTGAAACAATGATACTACCAGGTCTTTGATGACTCCAAGACATTGCACCCTCCTTGAATCAAAAGAATACAAATCATGATAGGCCTTCGTTACTTCCAATCCCAATTCTTCCATGACTATTTTGGGCATAAGGTTGTGGGAAGCTCCTGAATCCATGAGGCAATTATGCAGCACCTTATCGTCTCTGTCTTCTACCATGGGACTTAGGATGACTACTGGATTTTCATCTTGGAGATTTACTGAGTCTGTGGCAAGCTGGGGGGACTCATATTGTAGCAGTCTAGAGAGGGACCTTTTGAAATATTCATTTTTAACTAGTTCCGAGAGAGGTACAGGAATTCTAATTTTTTTAATTTCATGCTCAAAACTAAAAGAAGAAGGAGGCTTAGAAGATTCTCTTACCTCAGGGATAGGGTCTTTGGCTGTTGTAGAATTATTCTGAGTGATCCTTTCCTTGGTAGTGTGTGTTGTAGGCTTAGCAGTCCTTTCTGCTACAAGAGGTTGATCAAGAATATCAGTCTTTCCTTTGTTCATCTTCGACCTGAGGTTGTATCTGTTAGGACTGTTGTCTTTGGCCTTCTCCCCCTTACCCAACTCATTGATTTGACTGTTCATAAGGGATTCTTCATATGTAGATTGAATCAAATGGGGGAAAGGGGAGCTGTCTCCAAAACAATGTATTTTAGGACCAAGATCATCTATCTACTCTCCTTCCTCACCAGCAACAAGGTTATTTTGAAGAGGGGTTTGGATCCTCTGGTCGTCTCTATCTCTATTCCTTTGTTCCCTTGGCATAATTTGAGGGACATTATTATTTTGCCTCTTGAAACTTATGTTATCAGTACTTTGGGGGTTTCTATATATGGTCTTCCCTTCTAATTCCCACCTTTCCATCCTAGCCGAAAGTGATTTCAACACTTTAGTTACCTTGTCCCTTTGGGGGGGAAGGGCAGACAAACCTAATGAGGAGGGTTCATCTCTCCTGTTTGGCATATCTCTATCTGCTTTATTTCTGATTTGGTCAACAACCAATATATTTGACTCAACTTCCACAGTCGAATCCTGCATGTGAGCTAAGGAAATGGCTCATCTTTCCCTCAACAAGAGGCAGAAATCGGGATCAAAAGCACTAGCATAAGTGATTTTGGTAGAGGATTTTGAGGGCTTTATCTCAGCGAGAATCTTATTGTACATTTTATTGAATCTCTTGGAGAAATCATAGACAAACTCTCCTTCCATTCATTTCAAGGAACCAAACTCTGTCATTTAATACATGAAGCCTTTTTTATCTCCCCACTGTCTCAAGAAGGCATTTTCCAAAGCCTCAATCCCATCAATAGATCCAAGAGGAAGGGCCTTAAACCATTTCCTGGCCTCACCTTCAAGGCTATGAACAAAAATCCTCATCCATATATCTTCATGCATGATAACAAGATCATCTGTGAAAATGTAAAAGGCTTCAAGGTGTTGTTCTGCAGATATGTCTCCTTCGCTTGTGAACCTGGGTAACTTCTTAAGGTAGCCATATGCTGGAAGGGAATTGAGAGGTTGAGGTAACACAAGGGGAGAATACCTAGCAACTATTATAGCCTCCATTTTAGTCATGGGGGGATTTTCTCCTGCCATAGTAATATTAGGTGGAGGAGAAGGAGTTCGAATAGGGGATATTGGAACTGAGCTTCCAGGTGGAAAGGGAAACAATGGGGGATTCAGAGAGAAGGCTAATGGGCTTGAGTCAACAGATTCTTCTCTCTCTGTAGTAGCAGCCACAGTAATAAGAGGAGGGGTGGTAAAGCTAGGAGTGCATAAATATCCTATGGTCTTGGGTCTATGTCAAGGTACAACTTCAGGGGAGAGGGGAGTGGCAAGGATTTATCCCTCCACTCCCAAACCAGGAGGGGAAATCTCAATAAGAACACTCATGAAATTTAAAGTTCTAGAAACTCCAGCAGAAGGTATGACAGGGAAATGAGAAGCAGTAAATGGAGTTTCTACAAAAGGAGATGGAAAATTATCAGATATACCTGGTTCGGCAGTAGAATCTCCTCCTTCAAAGGCCTTTTCCTTTCTAATAAGCTTCTCTAGATCTGCTTCAGGTGTTTCCAAGGGCAGCTGGGAATGAGACCGCGTGTGTCTGCCTTGGGAAGCCACAACTGAAACAGAAGGTCCTCCCCAGTGGAGTTGTCACAATGGAGTCGCCAAGTGCACAGTAGAAATCTTGTAGGGCTCTGATGCCTGATGAACCTTCAGAATCAGAGGCTCAATGTCATTCAATCCCAGGGAAAATATTCAACTTCATCCTTGGCAATGGCACCAGAAATGTTGGCGTCAGAAGTCACTTCAGGATTGCAGCAGGAGTAAAGCCTGACACCCATAAGTTTATGTCATGATTTGTTTATCAAGGGTGATTGAAAGAGAGTAGACTTGAAATGATATCGTTTTAACTCAGAATCCTAAACTGAACTATGTATGAATAGGCTAGGTCTTAGTCTAACTTCAGTCAGTAGGTTGTAGTAAGGGTAAGTAGGAGGAAGATATTAATGAGAAAAATTTAAAGGTCGACCGAAGACGTCAGGCCTTTCAGCAACCCAAGGATGAATGATTTAAACATGAGAACTCCTAGAATTTAAATCACAAGGAAACTAAGGAATATCATAGCGTTACAACAAATCATTTATCATGACACAATCACAATGGTTCATGTGAATCTTTTGATCATGAAATCCTTAGCATCAGAAAGAAAATAGAGTAAATAAGAAAGTTGACTGCCATTTAAACAAGAAATATTCGATGCACATACATGATCATAGAAACCAGTGCTTCATCAAAACCATACAACAAGGATCTTAGCTCTACCAACCATGCTTACAAAATATGAAAATAGAGTCTATATACTCAAATAAATTCACCTCCTTGGCTCCAGAAGGGTAGCTGAGCTACCTCATTTAAGGCTTTACGTGTGCATGATCTTCCTCCAGACTATACATGCAGCTTCTTGTCTTACACTTCTTCAGATGACATGGCTTCTGCAGGGAAACTATCCATCAGAGTACCATGAGTTGGCTGCTTTTGACCCTCCCCATGCCTTCCATTTATGGGTTGAGCTGAGGTCTCAACCACTTGCTCAATCTTCATTAAATGCTTCTTCCATGGAGGGTGGTTGAGAGTGACCACATGTCAGCTTTCCAAAGCTTGGAGGCCATCCTTCATTTCTTCAGGCTTCACTCTCAATGTAACCATAGGGCCATGCAACTGTCCTCAAGGACACTTTGGCATTTTCCTTTCAGGGATTTCCTCATGCTGTCTCCAGGATCCCCGGTACCCTATGTTGCAAAATTGCCCTATCCAAACCAATAGCCTGATCTTCCCTTAGCATTGACGACCAAGATTTCTTCTTTATACATCTCTTAGTCATATGTGGTCTAAACAGGCGCCTATATTTTCCCTTTGGCCCTACTTTTGATATGATAGTGAGTTGTGACCTTGGGCTAAAACCAAAGATGCTCCATGGATTTCGGGTATCGGTGATGGGAGGGAGTAAACTCCTCACCCTTGATAATCCTTATTGTAGAAATCATGAAGGGGGATACATCATGCTAGTGCCTTCCTTACCCCTCGCTCATATAATCACCAACTAGGATCATGGGCCTATCCCCGGGGGCTTTCACATCTCTCATTTCGGGGTTTCAAAATGAAGTGGAGGAGAAACCCTTTTTCCTTTGAAGTCCCGATAGCCAAAATAGTGACCGGGCTTAATCTCACACCATACACCCCCTAGTTGAATGTCCTGGATCAATATTTAGACGTGGGCCCCTTCTGGCCCGGACCCTCTACCGCTTGTCTTCTAAGATCGGATGGTCGAGATCAATCTCATTGAACGTACCTGATCCTTTCAGGGTTTCGTGCACTAGGGATACATGATGCATCCTGTCTTCATTCTCCCGGTTGCTCAATCTGTGAAACCATGGATTTTCACCACGCATACCCAGGGTGGATGGTTCAGATCACATCATCTCTTTCACTTTAAATATCCTGAAATCCCCCCTGTACTCTTCTTTATGCCATGCCTTTCCACTGAACTTTAGGCCATGACCGCGAGCCATGCTCCTGGGGCTATCGCATTTCGCGTTTCGGGGTTTTGAAACCCAAGGGAGAACCATGTTCTCCCAACTTGTGATCCCTAAAACGTCGACTAGCTGTCACTTATCCCCACTAGATCGAACGGCCCCGATAATTTCGACGATATGGGAGCTATCTCTTGTGCTAAACCTCATGCAACTCCGTTGACCACAATTACCCGTCGACCGTCAATCTGCTCCATTGATTGATCCTCGCAATTGAAAAAAAAATGCTCGCTCGCTTGATTTTTAACCCGGAACTAAACATATTCTTTATGTTGCGCTTGGGTGCTCATGGATATGACCTTGGATAACTTCATCTGATGGATTTTTTAATCCCCACTTCATGCATTTAACACCAAGGGCCTGAAACCAGAAAGAAACTACCCCATTGCAATAATTGGTGCCAACAAATGGCAAAGGTATATTTCCATTCGGGGTTGCTCCCCCTAACTGACTCGTCTGATCTCCCAACCTGAACTATCCTATTTATGGTGCTTCCCCGTGTACATATAATACATATAAGATAAGCATTCAAAAGCATTCATTTGGAGTAGAAATAACTCTGAGTCTCTGGAGAAGACACTCAAAGTATTCCCATGGAAGCAGTTTTGTAAAGATGTCTGCCACTTGATTGGAATGTGCTTCATCTTGGAGTGCATCATTGGGTTATTTGAGATACTAATGGTGCTTGTATTATCACAATAGATTGGAATGGGCTCATCATACTTGACCTGTGTATTTGTCAGAGTTTGTTTGATCCATAGAACCTATGTACAACATGTTGTTTCTGCAATATACTCTACCTCAGTTGTAGATAAAGATATTGATGATTGTTTCTTACTTATCCATGATACTAAACACTCACCCAAGAAGAATGATGCTCCACTAGTGCTTCATCAGTCATCAATGCATCCTTCCCAATCTGCACCTATGTAGGCAATAAGTGATAGATCATTTCCTTTTGGATACCATAATCCAAACTCTTTTGTTCCTTTGAGATATCTGAAAATCCTCTTCACTACTAATACATGTGATTCCTTTGGTGCTACTTGAAATTGTACCACCTATCTAACTGCTTGCATTACAGATGGTCTAGATGTTGTCACATATAGTAGGCTACCAATCATTGACCTGTATTTCCTTTGATCTGTAGGCTTTGAATTATCATATTTGCTCAACTTGCAACTGGTTTGCATGGGAGTGATAACTGGTTTGCAATCTTCCATTCCGAACATCTTTAAAATTTCTCTGATATACTTGGTTTGAGAAATAAAAATTCCTTGGTTGTTTTGATGTATCTGAAGACCCAGAAAGAAGGATAGTTCTCCAAGTAATGACATTTCCAATTCATTATGCATGTCCTTTGCAAATTTTTTGCTTAACCTATCATTAGTACTTCCAAAAATAATATCATCAACATAAACTTCAATTAATAAAATACTATCTTGAGTTACCTTGATGTAGAGATTGTTGTCTACACTTCCTTTTCTAAACCCTGCATATTGGAGAAATTTATCTTTTGGCATGTTTACAGGCAGAGTGTGCTTGTCATTGATGACAAGAACAACAACGACGATGGCATGTCTACAAGTAAGAACAACATCAATGATGGCATGATTACTAGCAAAGTGTGCAATCAAACCTCGGGACGAATAGCGCAGAGTGGCATGCAAAGTGCAAGTGTGCGCCAGGGCCAAGGTTAATTCCATTACCAAATATCAAGAGAGATAGTGTTCTCATAAATGCAAACAAGACCCAAAGTCATCAGGACTCACAGAACCTTTGACACTTAGAAATTATTCCAAGTCAGGATTATGCACAAGCTCAGGAGGGGGAGAAATAGTGGTCGTTGGATCACCAATCCCGAATACCCAATGTTTCAGAGTCCAGTGACCAGAGGAAGCGTAGAGGAGAAGTACAAATATGATTCGTTGGATCTAAGCACCAAGGACCAATAGTCGTAGTATCCAGTATAATTGTGAGGAGGATAATGGTCGAGAGCCATCCTCCAACTCCACAAAATGCAAAGTCACGATGAGATCTGATTAGTTGGATCTAGAGGACACGTGGTGAGAGATCAACATTTTGTTGACTGCAAATTCAAAGGTAAGAGTTGTAGGAACTCATGATGTTCCATTTCACGAGTTGATCTATACCATTAGATCATGGGGAGTTGTGAGTCGTTGATCTGGAGAAGGTTTCAAAAATTTGAAAGTTGGAAAAAGGGAGGTGAGTAGTCCTCTAACTTCATGAAACATGAAGTCCCGATAATATATTGACCATTAGATCATCGAGGATCGTGGGTCATTTTAGATATCAGGAGTTGGAAGAGTCAGGGTTGGATCACGTTCAAACACCCGACATACGAGGTTGCAATTTGATCATAGTCATCGATAAAAGGGAGAGCCTGGACCATTGATCTGGCATGACAAAGAATGAATTCCAAGTTCTCGAAGAAGATATCTAGACCATTGAAATACAGAATATCGTGGACCATCGATTAGGCAACCTCTGAAATGTGAAGTCGTGAAATCTTGATTCATGAAGGTGAAATCTGGACCGTCGGATCACTAAGGATCATGACCGTTGATCCAAAATGGACACACATCAGTGGATTGTCAACTCTAGAGAAAATCAAAGGAATATAGATAAAAGTCATTGATCGAAGGAGAACCATCAATATCGTGAGATCAAAAATCCCATCACATTGCGGGGCCAGAACATGCTCGTGTATTAATTTTTCATGAACGGGTCGCAATCGAAACCACAATTTTGGAGAAGGGATGTGTGGAGGCTCGTAGTGAATTGCGGGGAGAAAAGCAGTTTATTCTAAAACCACCTTTGGACGCACTCGCAATCGCATGGTCACATGATCTCATTACCCAAGGTCATATCGAGGGAGGATCTAGCACATCTCTAGGCTCCACTTTGGATTTTGAGAGATCGGGAGTTAGGAGAGTCAGGGTGACTCATGACAGATGACCCAAAATGAGAAGTCCCAAAGTGATTGGCCCCTGGTCACCGTCGGTGGTCATGTGAAAGGAAGGGGCTTAGCTAGAAAATCTAGCACTCATTGTGTAGATTTCTCAGAAAGGGAAAAGGCACCAAAGAGATGAACGCGCAAAAGTTTCTCAATAATTGCTAGAACGAAGTGATTGCATCTGCCATAGAATTTGAGGAGATGTAGGGTGACTTCCAGAGAAGACGAAGATTCTTGAGGTAACTTCCAATGAAGTGAAGATTCATCATTTAGACAATTGACAGATGGAAATGTGTCGAAGACTGTAACTTCCAAAGAAGCCAAAGAATCTCAGGATAACAACCACTGATGAATAACAGACTCAGGATGATCACCAGAGAGTATGAAGAGTTGAGTGTATGCCCTAGAAGAGGACTGGGTAAGATAAATATGTGCAGAACAGAGAAGAGTAGGTTTCTTCTGTTCATAGTTATTCATGCGGGTAGAATCATGTTGTGTGCAAGAGTTAAAACACAGAGAAGAGACGTAGCACATTGAATGGAAATAATACACAGATCATAAAGCGTAGAAGAAAGAGATAGAGTAGAAACACTTATCTGAGAGAGGAAGAGAAAGTTGAGGTGTGCATTCAGAGATAGAGCAGAAGAACAGAAATCTCAAGGAGATGCGAGCAGGAAGACACTGATGCAGGTAGAGTAGTGAAACAAAATAGTGATGAGACTGGTAAGCCTTTTTACAAACATTGTATCACCGTAATAAGTTTCAGGAGAAAAGTTTTTATATTCAGGGTGGTAGGGAGGTGCTATGGAGGGTAGTTGTCCTCGAAGTTTCAAGTGGGTGATTAAACACTTGGAGTTGTAGCTTCCATCTGGTTGTATCCAGAAAAACCAGGGTGACAGGGTGTTGCAAGGGAGAACTATTGTCATTTGTTATACAGGTTGGTGCATGTGTGACTGGAAGTTGGTGTTTCCATCTAGTTGGTGTTGAAACACTCAGGGAGTTGGTGCTTCCTTCCAGTGGATGCTAGAGAAACTAGAGAGTTGGTTATCTAAGCAATTTGTTGCTTGTAAAAAAGAGGTTTTAGCCTCTAGAAGAGTTGGATCTCATAATAATGATAATGTACAAAAAATAAATATTACTTATCATATCAAGAAGAAGAGTTTTTTTCCATTTATGGGTTTCCTCAGGAAATACTTGTCTATGTATATTTCATGTGTGTGATTGATATTGAATATTCTATTTCTTACTTCCCTACTTTATTGTGATCGTCATTAAGTGTTTTGTAAAGAGTTTAAAATGGGCATAATTGTTTAAGCATAGTAACAATTGATTCACCCCCCCCCCTCTCAGTTTTCCAACAATTGGTATCAGAGTCGGTTCCTTTTATCTAAGGGTGGATCCTATAGCTTAAACATGATTAACCATGAGAACTTCAACCAATAATTCCCCCGTGTTCAATGGAACAAACTTCACCTTCTGGAAAGTTAGGATGAGAATCTACATAATGGCCCTAGGTGTAGATATCTGGGATGTGGTAGAGACTGGTTATGTAAAACCAATTGTACTAGCTACTAAGGATGACAAGCTATAATTAAGATTCAATGATAAGGCTATGAATGTTATTCTGAGTGGGCTTGCAGAAACAGAATTTGTAAAAGTTATGCACTTAGAATCTGCCAAAGAAATGTGGGACAAACTCATTAGTAGTTATGAAGGTAATGAGAAGGTAAAGGATGTCAAGCTTCAAACCTACAGATTACAGTTTGAACAGCTAAATATGAAAGAGGATGAAATTGTTGGGAAGTAATTTCTAAGAGTTGAAGAACAAGTAAATGCAATGATAGGACTTGGTGAAAAAATTGAGGATGTCTCTTTAGTTCAAAAAATTTTGAGATCTCTGCCATATAGGTTCAACCCAAAGGTCTCTGCTATAAAAGAACTTAATGATCTAAAATATTTGTCTATTGACCAACTCCTAGGAACTCTGAATGCCTATGAAATGAGGATAGGTAAAGATAAACCCACCTCTAGAGAAGCATCATTTATAGCATATAAGAATGAGGATTCTGAGCCTGATGAAATTGAAGCAAAATTTGTGAGAAGACTAAAGAAAGGATTGAGAAAGTACCAAGGAAAATTTCCCTTCAAATGTTTTAACTGTGGAAAGAGAGGTCACTTTGCATCTAAGTGTCCACACAAGAAACAGGATCAGAATTACGAAGGTGAAAATAAGTACAAACCCAAGAGATTTTGTAAAAAGAAAAGTCTATGTGTAAACAATGATGACTCTTCAGAAGACACAAATAGTGACTCTTCCTGTGAAGATAAGATTAATGACTTTATGCTTATGGCCAAAGAGGATTATGATAATAAAAGCACATGAAGTGATGTTGATAATGAAGAAGTTGTGGTTGACTTGGAAGGAGAACTTATCAGTGCTCTAGAAGAAATTGCTAGACTCAAATCTAAGAAGAAAAAGCAAAAACAATTGTTGATACAGTTCGAGAAAGACAATAAAGGACCTGATGAAGACTTTTCCCTGCTAAAAGTGGAATTAGAAGAGGCAAAGAAAATAGAGGACATTATGAAACAACAACTATCAGAAAAGAAGGCAAGATGTGAAGCCTTGGAAGAAGAGGTAGTAAAAACAAAAAAAGAGATGGAGAAGTTTAAAACATCGTGTCTCAAAAATCTTCCAAGCATTAAAGCCACAACAGAACTTAACAACATTATAAGCAAACAAATATCTCCTTTGTTGAATATTGGTTTAGGTTATGTAAATGGTTCAAGTAGTAAACATCCAGAAAGCAAAGATCCATTAAAGATGATCAAGT
The DNA here is from genome assembly GCA_000966675.3 of Picea glauca. Lineage (NCBI taxonomy): Eukaryota > Viridiplantae > Streptophyta > Pinopsida > Pinales > Pinaceae > Picea > Picea glauca. The sequence continues at coordinate 1,363,176 of JZKD02S1672702.1, forward strand.
TCCAAGTCAGCAGACAATCATACCATGAGAGTACTCTGTCAGCAAAATCTAATAAAGACAAGATGATCCCTGATAAAAAACAAAGAGATCAGAATATAGAGCAACAAATTCCAAGAAAAAGGCCATCCTTCATGTACCAAAATTTCTTCCATGAATACTTTTTTTATTGTTCTAGTTTTGGTCATAAGATTGTAAATTGTCAGATTAAGTTTAGATACATGCAACTGAGGAGGTCAAGAAATAAACGATCTTTACAACATAGAATTAAGCATCCAATGAATAGACAACGTAGCACAAATCACTTTGACCTACTGAACAATGAGCTCAAATGTTATAACTGTCATAACTTTGGCCACAAAGCTGCAAACTGCCATCTAAATAAGTACAAGATAGATCCAAGGATAAATCCTTTAGCTAGAAATGCCAGCACATGGAAAAATAAAGATAGTGAAAAATGTGGTCTAGTACATTCATCTCAAAAGAAAAAATACCCCTGGTATATAGACAGTGTATGTTCCAAGCACATAACTGGATACAAGGATAATTTTATGTCTATAAGTAAAAGAAAAACAGGAAATGTAACCTTTGGAAATGATGAACCAAGTACAATCAAGGGTAAAGGGATGGTGAGTTTGAGTAATGGTAAAGGAAAATCCCAAGATGTTATGCTTGTAGATGGGCTGAAACATAATTTTCTTAGTGTAATTCAAATGTGTGACAGAGGATGTGAAGTGGTGTTCACTTCCAAGGATTGTAAGATAAAATATGTAAATTTAGGTCAAGTGGTGGTTAAAGGCATAAGGATAGAAAATAATGTATATGTGCTGAAAGAAGATAAAGAAGAGTTTCATCTAAGAAAACATGATGAAAGTTGGTTATGGCATATGAGACTTGGACATCTAAATTTTGACCACTTAATCAAGCTCAAAAATCTTGAGGTAGTAAAAGATCTTCCAAGAATATCAAAGCCACAAGAATCTATGTGTAAACCCGACCAAGTAGGAAAGCTAACCAAGACATAGTTTAAATCCAAGAGATCTTCTTCAACAGAGAAACCACTCCAATTAGTTCATATGGATTTATGTGGACCATCAATATAGGAAGGAACATGGAAGGAAAACTACTTTATGTTGATCATTGATGATTACTCAGGACTTACTTAGGTTTCTTTTCTCGGAGAAAAAGCTAAATCATTTGGGAAATTTAAAATATTTAAGGCTTTAACTAATAATCAAACATGCAAGAGGTTAAAGGCAATAATATCAAACAGAGGAGGAGAATTTATGTCAAGTGATTTCAAGGAATTATGTGACAAACATGGGATCAAGAGACAATACACAATCCCAAGAACTCCACAACAAAATGGAGTAGTTGAGAGGCAAAATAGAGCATTTCAGCAAATGGCTAGGTCAATGATGAATGAGAATAACATTGTACAAACTTACTGAGTAGAAGCAATACACACATCAGTCCATATTCTTAACAAAGCCCACCTCAGACCACATAGTGACAAGACACCTTATGAATCGTGGTATGGAAGACCTGCTTCAATCAAACACTTCAAAGTCTTTGGGAGTAAGTGCTACATAAAGAATAATAATGAAAACCTTGGCAAGTATGATGACAGGGCTGATGAAGGCATCTTCTTAGGATATGCTACCAATAGTAAAGGATATAGATGCTTTAATAAAATATTGCATAAATTAGTTGATTGCATTGACTTAAAGGTTGATGAAGGAGTTCCAGTAAGAGAGGTGAGAAATATTAAGTCTACTACAGAGGACACAGCTGAAAATGAAGATGAACAGGTCCAAGAATCATATGGAGAAGAGACACCCAAATAAGAAGAGTCGAGACAGCAATCAACATCAAATCCTTCCTCCAGAAGTACTCAAAAGAATCATCCTGATAGTCAGATAATTGGTGAGAAAGACAAAGGTGTGAAAACCAGGAGAAGGATAACCAAAGACACTGATAAATCACATATGGCCTCCATATCCATGGTGCAACCCAAGAACTTCAATGAATCTAGTGAAGGTGTAAATTGGTTAAAATCAATGAATTAGGAACTCAACCAGATTGAAAAGAATGACACTTGGGAACTTGTTCCTAGGCCAACAAATAAAAATGTAATAGAATCCAAATGGGTCTACAAAAATAAGATGAATGAGTAAGGAAATATTGTAAGAAATAAGGCTAGATTGGTCTGCAAAGGATATGCTCAAGTAGAAGGATTGGACTTTGATGAAACATTTGTGCATGTAGCAAGATTAAAAGCTATTAGAATGTTTCTTGCATATGCTTGTCATAAACAGTTTAAATTCTATCAAATGGATGTTAAGTCAGCTTTTCTAAATGGAGATCTAAAAGAAGAAGTCTATATGGAACAACCAGAGGGTTTCCAACTGTCAGATAACCCTAACTTTGTCTGCAAGCTGAAGAAACCCTTATATGGGTTGAAACAAGCTCCTCGTGCTCGGTATTACAGAATGGATAAGTATGTTCAAGACAAAGGGTTCAAGAGAGGAACAATTGACAACAATCTATATATCAAAACAGAGGGTAATTATTTGTTCATTGTGTTGGTCTATGTAGATGACATCATCTTCGGAAGCAATAATGCTTCATTGGTACAATGGTTTGCTTCTGACATGTAGTTTGAATTTGAAATGTCTATGATAGGGGAACTGTCATTTTTTCTTGGTCTGCAAATTACTCAAAGGTCTGAAGGATTATTTCTTTCTCAAGAGAAATATCTAAGATAAATGTTGAAAAGACTTCAAATGGAATATTCCACACCTATGAGCACACCTATGGTCACGGGATGCAAGTTAAGCAAGGATGATGACTCATTTGATGTTGATCAGATTTCATATAGGTCTATGATAGGCAACCTATTATACATCACAGCATCTCGTCCAGACATAATGCATGATGTTGGAATGCTAGGAAGGTATCATGTTGCACCTAAATAGAGTCATTTGTTATTTGTCAAAAGAATATTTAGATACTTGAAAGGAACAACGAAGTATGGCCTATGGTATCCTAGGAATCATAATTTTCAACTATAAGTCTATTCAGATGTTGATTGGGCTAACTGCGTGGATGAAAGGAAAAGCACGAGTGGAGGTGCATTCTTCTTAGGAGATTCCCTTGTATCATGGTTGAGAAAGAAGAAAGGTTTCATTTCCTTGTCGACTACAGAAGTTGAGTAAATTGCAGCTGTCACTTGTTGTACCCAAGTATTATGGATGATTCGGACACTTGCAGACTTGGAGGTAAAATATACAACATCGATCCCAATTCATTGTGGTAATACTAGTGCAGTCATTGTGTCAAAGAATCTTGTATTTCACTCCAAGACCAAGCATATACCCATCAAGTATCACTTCTTGAGGGAACAGGTGACCAACACTATTGTTTCTTTGCATTATATTCCATCCAAAGATCATCTTTCTGATATCTTCACTAAACCACTTGCAAAAGCTCAGTTTGAGTATTTACGCCTGAAGTTGGGCGTGACCCCATTATCAACCTAAGAGAGTATGTCCTGTCACGGGGAGTATGTGTTGGTTGAATATTTGATACCTCCACAAAAATACTACAACAGCTTAGGGGGAGCATGTTTTCTTTGATATTGATGTCAAAGGGGGAGAAAAGGTGATGCTATAGTTGGAGGTCTAAGCAGAATAGTGCAGCCTTTCAGGGTTTCCATCAATTCCAAAGAGGGACATTGTTGGCATGTTTACAGGAAAAGTGTGCTTGTCATTGATGGCAAGAACAATAACAACGATGGCATGTCTATAGGAAATAATAGCACCAACGATGGCATCATTACTAGCAGAGTGTGAAATCAAATCTCAGGAGGAATATCGCATAGTTTCACGTAGAGCACAAGTGTGCGCCAGGGCCGAGGTTAATTCCATTACCAAATCTCGGGAGAGATAATGTTCTCAGAAACGCAAACGAGACCTTAAGTCATCAAGACTTGCAGAACCTTTGACACTTAGAAATTCTTCCAAGTTGGGAGGATGTGTAAGCTCAGGAGGAGGAGCAACAGTGTTCATTGGATCACCAATCTTAAATACCCAATGTTTGTTAGATCAAAGTCTAGTGACCAGAGGAAGCGCAGAGGAGAAGTACAAATTTGATATGTTGGATCGAAGCGTCGAGGACCAACATCCATCGGATCCAGTATAACTACGAAGAGGATAATGGTCGAGAGACATCCTATAACTCCATGAAATGTGAAGTCGCGATGAGATCTGATTCATTGCATCCAGAGGACACATGGTGGGAGATCATCATTTTGCTGACTGGAAAGTCAAAGGTAAGAGTTGTAGGAACTCGTGATGTCTGAGTTCGCGAGTTGACCTAGACCGTTAGATCATGGGGAGTTGTGAGTCATTGATCTAGAGCAGGTTTCAAAAAATCAAAAGTCAGAAGAAGGGAGGTAAGTAGTCCTCCAACTTCACAAAACACGAAGTCCTAATAAGATCTGGACCGTTAGATCACCGAGGATCATGGGTCATTGATATAGAGTATTTCGGATATCAAGAGTTTGAAGAGTCAGGGTTAGCTCATGTTCAAACACCTGACATGTGAGGTCATGATTTGATTACAGTCGTTGATCAAAGGGAGAGCATGGAATGTTGATCTGGCACAACGAAGAACGAAGTTCAAGTTCTCTAAGAAGATATCTAGATTGTTGAAATATGGAAGAAAGTGTATCGTCGATTAGGAAACCTATAAAATGTGAAGTCACGAAATATTGATTCGTGAAGGTGAGATATTGATCGTCGGATCACTGAGGATCATGACCGTTGATCCGAAAGGGACACGTGTTAGTGGATTGTCAGCTCTAGGGAAAATCAAAGGAAGATAGATCGGATTTGTTGATTGAAGGAGCATCGTCAAGATCATGAGATCGATAGTCCCATCACATTGTGGGGCCAGAATGTGCTTGTGTCTTAATTTTTCATGAGCAAGCCACAATATAAACCATGGTTTTGGAGAAAGGACGTGTGGAGGCTCGTAGTGAATTGCGGGGCAAAAATAAGTTTGGTCTAAAACCACATTTGGAAGAACCTGCAATCACATGGTCACATGAGCTCATAGCCCAAGGTCATATCAAGGGAGGATCTAACATGTCACTAGGCTTCACTTCAGAGTTTGGGAGATCAGGAGTTAGGAGAGTCAGGGTGACTCACGACAGATGACCTGAGACACAAAGTCTCGAAGTGATTGGCCCATGTTCACCGTCGATGGTCAAGGGATGAACGCATGGAATTTTTCTCGGTAACTTCCAGAACGAAGTGATTTCATATGCTAGAGAATTCAAGGAGTTGTAAGGTGACTACCAAAGGAGACGAAGAGTCTCGAGGTAACTTCCAGTGAAGTGAAGAGTCATCATTTAGACAATTGACAGATGGTAATGTGTCGAAGATTATAACTGCCAAGGAAGTCGAAGAATCTCAGGATAACGGCCATTGATGAAGAACAGACTCAAGATGATCGCCAAAGAGGATGAAGAGTTGAGCATATACCCTGGAAGAGGACTGGGCATGATAAATATGCACAGAATAGAGAAGAGTATGTTGCTTCTATTGAGATTTATTCATACAGGTATAAGCATGGTGTGTGCAAGAGATGAAATGAACAGAAGAGGCATAAATAATTGAATGGAAATAATACACAAAGCATAAAGCGAAGAAGAAAGAGATAGAGAAGAAATACTTATCTGAGAGAGGAAGAGAAAGTTGAGGTGCGCATTCAAAGACAAAGAAAAAGAATAGAAATATCAAGGAGATGTGATCAGGAAGACACTGATGCAAGCAGAGAAGAGTAGTGCAACAGAACAGTGATGATACTGGTAAGACTTTTGACAAACACTGTATCAGCGTAATAAGTTTCAGGAACAAATTTTTTATATTCAGGGTGGTAGGGAGGTGCTAGGGAGGAACGTTGTCCTCGAAGTTTCAAGTGGGTGCTTGAACACAGGGAGTTGTAGCTTCCATCTGGTTGCAGCTAGAAAAACCAGGGTGGTGCAAGGGAGAACTATTGTTCTTTGTTATACAGGTTGGTGCCTGTGTGACTGGAAGTTGGTGCTTCCATCCAGTTCATGCTGGAACATTCAGGCAGTTGGTGCTTCCCTCTAGTGGGTGCTAGAGAAACCAAAGAGTTGGTTCTCTCAGCAAGTTGTTGCTTGTAAAACAGAGGTTGTATCCTCAAGAAGAGTTGGAGCTCATAAGAATGATAATGTACAGAAAACAAAGATTACTTATCATATCAAGAAGAAGAGGTTTTTCCCTTTATGGGTTTCCTCAGGAAATACATGTCTCTGCATATTTCATGTGTGTGATTCATGTTGAATATTCTATTGCTTACTTCCCTGCTTTATTTTGATCACCATTGAGTGTTTTGTAAAGATTTTAAAATGGGCATAATTTTTTAAGCACAGTAACAAATGATTCACCCCCCCCCCCTCTCAGTTATCCAACATTATCCAGTCTAGAGGACCATGCTCTAGGATCATGTTTTATACCATACAAGGTCTTCTTTAATTTACACACATAATATGCATTCTCTGACAAATGAAATCCTTCAGGTTGTTCAATGTAGACTTCTTCTTCAAGTTCCCCATTTAGAAAAGTTGATTTTAGGTCCATCTGATACACTTTAATATTTTTGGAGCATGCATAAGCTAAAATCAATCAGATTACTTCCATTCTGGAAACCAACACAAATGTCTCTTCAAAGTTGATTCCTTCAATCTATGCATATCCTTTACATACCAATCTAGCTTTGTTCCTTGTAACTTCTCCATCTTCATTCAATTTATTCATGTATACCCACTTTGTGTCGATCACATTCTTATCCTTTGGTCTTGGAACCAATTCTCAAGTGTCATTTTTCTCTATTTGATCCAATTCTTCATCCATGACCTTATTCAAAAATTCATCCTTGTTGACCTCTTCAAAACAAGTTGGTTCAATCGTAGATGAGAGTGCTAGGTGTGTTTGTTCTGGTGAATGGATTTTTCTTCTAGCCTCAACTCCTGCATCTTTGTTTCTGATAATCTGATATGAAGGATTGTACTCGTCTGTTAGGTGTATTTGGAGGCACTTGTTGAACTAGCTCTTTTTCTTCTTCCAGATCCTCTTCATATTCCCCTTCTACTTCTTTTTCATCTTCTGCTTCTTCTTCGTAAAGTTGTTCCATTGATTCATTTTCTTCTTCCTTTAATTCTTGTCTACATTTTTCATCAATTGTTACATTGATGCTTTCCACAACTTTGTTCAATATTAGGTTGTAACACTTGTATGATTTTCTTGTACTTGAGTAACCAACAAGTACTCCTTTGTCCACACGAGAGTCGAACTTTCCCATTCTTCCATCTTCACTTTTGATGTAGCATTTGCTTCCAAAATTTTTGAAGTGCTTCACATTTGTTGGTCTTCCTTTACATAGCTCGTAGGGATTTTTGCCAGTGTTTTTTCTGAGCATTACTCTATTTTGAATGTGAACTCTTGTATGCATTTCCTGTGTCCAAAAGATATCTGTCAATTTGGAATCCATTAGTATTGTTCGAGCCATTTCCTGTAATGTCATGTTCTTTATTTCAACAACTCCATTCTGTTGAGGTGTCCTGGCAATGGAGAATTGCCTTTTTATTCCATGTTTGTTGCAGTAGTCCATAAATTCCTTTGAAATGAACTCTCCTCCATTATCAAATCTCAAGCATTTTATTTTTGAATCCATTTCATTTTCAACCATTTCCTTGTAGACCTTGAAGTTTTCAAAATATTATGACTTATTCCTGAGAAAGAAAAATGCATTCATTCTTGTATAATCATCAACTAATAACACAAAGTATTTCTTACCTTTTAAATCCTTTGTTGTAGTTGGTCCAACTAGATCAGTATGCAGAATCTCTAGTGGTCTTGTCGTTGAATATTCTTTTGATTTAAACCTGGTCTTTGATTGCTTTCCTTGTTGACAATGCTTGCATAAAGTGTTGCTTGGTTTTGTGATTTGGGGCATTTCTCTAAATGCTTCCCTTTTGTTTACTTTGACAAGGTTATCAAAATGTATGTGGCACATTCTTCTTATTTTGTTTTCCACAGAAAAATTCATAATTTCATTATAGAACAAAATTACACACACAGATATGTATTTGCTATTTGTCATAGATACATACATATTTCCCAACACAAAAGAGTCAATCAACCAAAACTCAACTTAAAAGATTCTATGAGACACATTCCCATGACTTATATGTGGTTCCAAAATAATAGCCATCTGAAAATTTTCTAAGAGTCTTGACCCTGCAATGGTCATTATGTTAGTATTACATTATAATCAATATTTCAATCAAAAAGATAAAAGAGTTTCCTCCTCAACCGGGGATATTTCCGTCCACATGTGTTATGTCATTCATTAAATGGTCTGTGATAGAATCCTCGAGTACCTGTAGGTGTGAATTCCACAGCATACCATTGGCCATAGTCTAACGGTGTGGCCTCCTTGGAAAGTTTGTCTGCTAGTTGGTTCCTTTCCATGTATATATGAGAAAAAGAGATAGTGTCAAATATACTTTTTATGTGCATTACATCCTCTAATAGTGGAAGAAAATGTGAGACCTAACATCTGTGTTTCCTATTGATCCAATTGATCATTACTAAGGAGTAACCAAAAACTTGAAGATTTATACAGCGTTGTTCAAAAGAAAATAAGAGGAGGAGTTTTAAAGACATTAATTCAGAGTAGTTGTTTGTGCCTGGACCCAAACCTGCTTTGAGGGTGAAGTAATGTGCATGAGTAAAGTGAAGACATCCTCCCCACCGCAAATTGTTTGATTGGATGAGGAATCCCTATCAAAGTATCCCCATGAAAAAATACTATCGGGTACCACCTCCCTGATATCTCTAAGAGGAACCTCAGTATCCCTGCCCGATCCCAAGAAAGATTGAAAAATACCTATACATTTGAATGCTACCCTTTCTGCCAAGAAGGGATCATCCTAAAATATTTGGCCATTCCAAGTGATCTGTATCCCCCAAGCCAGAATAAAAGGGAAGGCTTGATAATCCTCTTGGCCCTATTCCCGCAACCAATTTTGTAGGGATAATTCGAAGGTAATTCCCTGCCATTTCCAGAGGGAAGGAATCAGGATCCTAGAAAAGACCTAGACTTCCTTGACAAATGGACAATGTAAGAAAAGGTGGTCCACCGATTCTATATGACATTTGCGCAGAGCACATCGACTCGACCCAGAAAAAAGATGTCTTTGTAAATTGTCCTAGGTAGGAAATTTGTTGGCCAGTATTGACCAAATAAATATTTTCCCTTTCACCGGACAGTTTAATTTCCATATTTTCCACCACCACCAAAGGGGGTCCCTTTGGAAAATATCCACACATAACTTTATATAGCTGGAGCGTGGGGATTATTCTCCATCGCCAAATCCATCCTAGAGAAATTGCTTGTCTCTATCCACCAGACGAATAGAGGCTACTCAAAGGGCATGCATGTACCTATCCTAGCAAATCAAATCTACCTCCAGGAGGCCAAGTCTAATCCTCATCATCGATCCTTGATGCCACAAGTATGTCTGTAATGGGTCCCCCACTTGTGCAAGCTTATAGTAACCTGCCAGTGCCAACCTTAATTGAATCCTATTTGGTAAAACATGGCTCAGCTGAGACCCCAGCCAAGGGTCCATTCCAAGATGAACATTTCCTCCAGATCCCAATATCCACACCAGACCATTCCCCACCAGGTCAAAGGCCTTAATTATCACCTTCCAGATGATAGAATCCCCCGATAATGTTTTGGATGGAATACGAATCTATTCGAGGATGGAGAGTGGAGCTATATATTTTTTATGAGCGACCTGTGTCTAGAGACTGTTGGTCTTTATCAGTCACTAGGTGCACTTTGTCATGAGCGCTATGGAGAAAGTGAAGATATTTTTTAAACCCCAACCTCTCAGTTCCTTTGGCGTAGAAATCTGATCCCAGTGAACCCAAGGCAAGAATTGTTGTCCTTATGTCCCTGTCACAAATACATGAAGCACATCTTTTGTATCTTCTCCAAAATTCCTTTTGGAATCCATTCTAATGACATCCAATATACCGAGATAGCCTCGAAAACTGCTTTAATTAATACAAGTCATCCTGCCCTAGAAATCCATCTGTGACTCCAACCCTTGAGCCTTTTTTCAACTTTTGTAATAAGCCACCACCAGTTGGTCTTCCAATAGTCATTTGGTTTCAGTTGAAAGTTGAGCTACTTCAATCCATCATCTAGATCATAAAACCTGAAGGAAATCCTGGTAGTAATGAGTAGCTACTCCTCCATGGATAAAAAGGACATTGTGATACTGGATTTTTTATTATTGATTTCCATGCATGTAGCTTGTTTAAAAAGTAGAAGGAATTCACTCAACTTCCCAATATCCTGCCTAGAACCATCGCATAAAATTAATATGTCATCTATGAATAGTAGGTGTGAGATATACATTCCTACATAAATTTGTATGCCTCTGAAGGTACCATCTAACTTTGCCTCAATCAATAAATGACTAAGGCATTGGGTGACTAGAAGAAAGAGAATTGGAGACAATGGGCAATCCTGTCTAACCCCTCTCTCTATTGTAAATAAGGAGGAGGTAGCTCCATTGATCAATATAGAAAAGGATATTGAAGTTAAGAAAGCCATAATCCATTTCATGAAGGCTACCCCAAAACCGAGGTGTATCAGCAACATCCAAATATATAACCAATTTACCCTATCAAAAGCCTTTGAGAGGTCAATTTTGATGACTGCGCATTTAATTTTTTTAATTTTAAGACTGTGTAGACCCTCCTGTGCAACCTCGATGGCCTCATGGATCTGCCTGCCTTTCAGGAATCTGAACTGTTCAAGTGAAATATGCCTAGAAAGTATATCTTTTAATCTTCGACTAATGACTTTTGAGATGATATTATAGATACAATTGCACAAGTAGATCGGACGAAAGTCATAAAAGGAAATTGGTTTGTCTATTTTGGGTATTAATGCAATGAAGGTAGCATTAAATGGCTCATGTATACACCCATTTTTCCTAGACTCCTCCACGACTTTCAAAATGTCTTTCCCCAGTAGGTCGAAGATACCCAAATAGAAATCAATCGACCATCCATACGGTCCCGAGCTCTTCCCTTTCTGGAAGGAGTTCATGACAGCCAACAATTTCACTTTAGATACTTCCATCATCAAAGACTATCGCTCTTCCACTTCCACAAAACTAGGAAAGAGCCTGGCATCTTTCACAATTTCAGTAATGGAGGATCTCGCTTGTGCCTTGAACAAAGTTTTGAAATGTGTAATCCCCATTGAAGTAAGACTGTCAAAAGTATTGACCATTTGGCCATCTCCCTGGGTAAGGCCCCAAATTGTGTTATACAGTTTCTGTTCCTTAGCATAAGAGTGAAAATGCATTGTATTCTCATCCCTCCAAGCGATCCAAAGTGCATGACTTTTAAGTCCCCACAAAGTTTCTTTTTCAGCCAAGATATTTCTTCACCAAAGTTCCAATTGAACCAACTCCTCCCTTTTCTCCGTAGAGTGGAAACCTCAATCAGGATTGACCTGCCCATCCAACACCAGTTTTTCTAAGTAGCAAAGCTCCTAATCCTCTTTTAATTTTTTCTCGTGTGCCCAGGAGATAGTTGCCTACTTGAATTTTCTCAAGTTTTCCATAAAATAAATAGCAGCATGGGTATTATGTTCAGGGCCAAAGGGAGTCCACAGATTGTGCACTAGTGCTTGATACTTTGGATCCTTCTAACCCTATTACACAATTCCAGAATTATTGGAGTGTGGGTTGATTGACTGGAACAAGCAACCCATTGTCATGCAAGTGTTATTGAATCTAGTAGCTCTTCCTACAGGAGGAAATGATCCAGATATTTTGTGACTGTAATGACTGGTTTTAAAATAACATATAAAAATTCTACCAGATCCTACCAAATTTACAGCAATTTATACCAGATTCATAAAAGAAGAATTATGCAAGTAAAATTAAAATTTATCAATGAGTAATGCATAAATTCGAATTGAGTACCTTAACACTGATGCTAATTTCCATTGTCAGCTGCCTTCCTGCTGCTACCTGCTACACAGTCCAGTCCTGTTGCAAACATAGAAAATAATTGCCCAAAACCTCTTGTCCACCCTACCAACTAGGAAAACGACCTAGCTCCAGGATATCTACGGATATCCTGGTCCTCCGAGCCCAAAACTTCTAGCAACTTGGTGCCTGCCTTCTCAATAGGTCTCAACCAACAAATCATGTGCCTCAATCTGAGCACACCAATATCACAGCCCCTCTCGGCTCTCTCCCATAGCAAGAAAACAGTCTCTCGTCGAATGCCTCCTCCCAACTCCTTTCCCCCTCTTATTCCCCCTTCACCGCCTTTCCTCCTTCCATTAATTTCCTTATCCCTACATTTAATTACCCTTATCCATTCATTAAATATATTGTCCATGTATTGAATACGTTATCCCTTGTGGGATACGTAACTCAATTTAAGCATTATATTTTATTATCCAATTCTTATTTAATACTTTATTAATTAATGAATTAATTATTAATCAAATTAACCATTAACCATATTGATTAAAGAGTTAATTATACTTAAATTAATCATAATCAAGAATAACTAATTAATAATAAATAATTAGTTAAGGTTATTTTAATAAATAATTATAGTTTAGCTAATCTTTTAGGTTTACATTATTCAATTAATTATAATTTATAATCAAGGGTCGTTACATACACCCACCCTTCAGGAAACTCCGTCCCGAAGTTAAGGTATCTTATGGTACAAAGAACAAGAGCATGGTTCACACATTCATAACAAGTAACTGACATTATTAGTCAGTAAATCAAGCAAACTCATACATACTAGTGTATATGTACAAGAAATGTATGTGTAGCTAGTACATACAATTATCGTACAGGTACTAATAATCAACTGTCATCCTTTAGTATTTTATGTATGCATCCAATCTAGTCAGCAAGACTAGTCTTTTATAAAAGACAACAACCAATCAATTGTTTGAGAAATTCTTAAATTACAATTATTTGGTTCAAAATTTTATTTTAATCTACTGTGGTTTAGTTACATAATAATGAATATTCATATATACACATTTTTCTTCATCAAAATCCACCACATGAAGGATCTCCATATAGTATCAACTATTCTACTCATCCTTCCTCCCTAACCTACTTCCAACTCCATTCCTATCCGTCCTCTGCTAGACCAACTTGGAGCGTCAGCTATACTGACCTAACTCCAAATAGAACCCATAAGTGGAAGTGTCGCTATCTCGACCAAGATTCCCTAGAAGGCAACTGACAGTCCTCATCACATGTCTTGGGGAGCGTGAACCAGCACCGTCCTCCCAGGACTTCAGGTTTCGGAGGATACACGGTGGGAAATGCCTCCACCCCT
>JZKD02S1672702.1:1379100-1406299 GCA_000966675.3 Picea glauca
GTTAAATAGATTCATACGTAATCAACTTATCCAAAGATTATCAATTATAATTAACATCAACAACCAAAATCTATCATAAACATGTTTAAATATACTTAGCATAAGACTTAAAATACTTATCATATAATTACTCTTATATAATTAATCATATAATTACTTTTATAATTACCATTTAACTATAGTTTACAAATTAACTATATTTAATTACCATTTAACTTTATATATTATTATAGTAGTATTTATAAAAATTATCATTAAAAAAAAACCTTATATTAAAATTAGTATATATTTTTTTTAAACTATACATATTAAAATATATAAAAAAAAAAAAATATATATATATATATATATATATATATATATATATATATATATATAAAATAAAAGAATATAACATTAAACAAATATACAATGCTCAAATCTGGTAACAAATGTTCAATATGGTGATAACAAATAACAAATGTTCAACAAATAATAAATAATATGGCATTAAACAATTAATATAACATCAAACAAAATATAAACGCTAGTATGCGAGTAATGGCGAATATAAAATTAAACAAAATTCGAATGAAATGAAATGGCCGCACGGGCTAAGTTGGAAGCGTGGGCTCGCATGTAGCCCACGTGTCCTTCACCTTTATTTACGGGAAGCCCACTTCCTTAAACCCTAACTCTCCATTTTTCCTCCTCATTTGTTGTGGTCGCCTGTGCAGGGAGGCGTGAGGGAGCATGGCCGTCGTGGCTTCTTCTCATGGCTTCTCCTCCTCACAGTTTGGGTACTGGTTAATCGATGCATACTCGGGTTCCTATGCTATTGGGCTAGGTCCTTCCTGATCTTATGCATGGGCTACCTCCTCATAGTTGGCTGTGTTTTTCCGTCGCCAGACGTTTCGTCTGAGAATGGATGGGTCGATATTTTTGCGATATCTGCTATGTTTTTTGTTGTTATTCTCTTTATTTGCCGGTTGAAGTAGTTTTCTGCATCTTTATATGTGAACGTGGCCCTAATCAGAGTCATCAGCAGGCGCTAACTATAGAATTTCGTTTGTCGCTTGGGGCCAACAACAAAGCCATGGTTATTGCTCGGACAGCGTATTTCCTGTTGAATATGGTTAGCGCAGATGGTTAGCGAGTAGGTCTCATAGAATAGGCCGATGAAAATAGCACAAGATCCTTCTTCCTTTACCTGATATGCCCTCTCCGCAGTGACTTCGTCATTGTCTTTCTCCATCTAAGGTATGGTAGTGTGTACCTCCAATCTATAAGAATTATGTAGAGTCTCCTTGTATGTCGGTCAGGGTAAGGGTCGGGGACACAGATTGCAACCTAGTATAAGAGAGGAACGGAACCGGCCGGTCGTTTTAATCTCCCGCCAATACGGTTTTCTTTGCCAACACTAACAAGAGCTTCGACTAAAACTTCCGGCCACTAATATCCCGTGAAACCCTCCTCAGAAATACGAAATACAAATATTCGCTCGAGGTTTTCTCCAAATTGTCATTCTCAGTCGGTAGGTTTTGGAGTGGTTACAACATTTTTGCCGACGAACATGTCGAAATGGGGGAAGAAAAAGGAGGAGTACGACATGGATGATGATTTCGATGGCAATGACGAGTCTCCTGTGAAGAAGAAAACCAAGAAGAAATTTGTCTCGGATGACACCAGTACAATCGAGATTTGTGAGATATCGAGGACTCGCAAAGTTTCTGTAAGAATGTGGCAAGGAAAGATTTTTGTGGATATTCGCGAGTTTTATATAAAGGATGGGAAGCGGTTGCCTGGAAAGAAAGGTTCATCTCTATACAGTACGACATTTACATACATCTTTCCATTATTTTTGAATTTATGGGTATTGATTCAATTAGGGTTTGGATTCCAACTCTGGTAATGACAAGTTTGTGCACGATGAATGAACATTGTGGAAAATTACTGTATGAAAGTAATTTTAAATGGATAATGGGACTCTAATATCACAGTAATGTTGGTTTTGGCTTGTGTGTTTGTTGTTGGTTTATGGAATTTGGTAGTGCTAACGCGTGCTTGTGTGTTGGTTGTTGGTTTACGCGCTTGCGTGTTTGTTGTAGGTGTTGTAGGCTGCAAAATGTCGAGCCATTCTCTTTCTGCTATATTTTATTTCTGTGATGAACGTGGACTTGAAGAGGTGCCAGTCTTGTTGAGCTTTATACTTGTCTGTATATCACATGGCATTTGCGCAGGATATGTCCAGTGAGGGAGTTTATTATGGAAGGTGTTAAAAGTAATGTTTAAAATGATTCAACCTTACAGAAAAGTCTGTGAATGATTGCACATTAATATATTTTAATATTCATGATAGTATGGTGTGTGAACAAGTTGGGTTCTGAGCCCGAGGCTTGGGCATCGAAGTTTGGTGTTTGTGTTGTGCTGGCGTTGTTGGTTTAAAACAGCTTGCACCTATGGTGCTTGGCTCTCAGGTAGCTCGGTCTCTATTGACTTGTGTTGAATTGCAGGTGCTAGAAGAGGAAGTGGATAATAAAGGTAGTACAAAGATTTTATTGTAGCCCCATGTGAAGAAGTTTCAGATCTTGAAGAAGACAATGGTTTGGTAAGTTATAGTATTCTTCAAGTTTTTTTTTTGAATTTGATGATGTACATGCTTATGATTTGGAAAGGGATATTTTTTAAGACAAATCCTTAAAAGATAAGAAATGTTCAAATCTGTTTAAAGGCGGCCAAGAGTATGAGGAAAGTGCATATTTTTTTTGACCCTTGGACAACCATAGATATTGGATGTATATTCAAAAATTTCATAACTATTTTCTAGTCATTTTTTTTTTCATTAATAATGTATATTTTTTTTTTAAGCGTTTAGAGCATTTGAGGTAAAAGAAGAGAAATTTTCCAACCAACATCATATTCAAATTTTGGTATATTTGCATGTGAAATTTCAGCTGGAATTTATGTTATAGGTGACATTACATAGAAGTAGCTTACAGGATAGTTGCTTTGAAAACTGAATCATATTAACATCCTCTAAAAAATTTTGAACTTGGCCCATAGGCCTCGCTTCTTATTTAACCTAATGTGTTTATTTGTTTTTATTTTTATTTTTATTAATGTTTCTATATTTTATGTGAAGGTTAAGCGTGGCTGAAGTTTTGGCCCTTAAGGCCCAAATTTTATTCTCCCTAATGGGATTTACTATAACTAAACCCCTTATTTAGGCCCTCGGTTCCAGATTTGAACCAGGGCTCTGATACCAAATGTAATGATTGGTTTTAAAATAACATCTAAAAATTCTACCAGATCCTACCAAATGTACGGAAATTTATACCAGATTCATAAAAGAAGAATTATGCAAGTAAAATTAAAATTTATCAATGAGTAATGCATAAATTCAAATTGAGTACCTTAACACTGATGCTAATTTCCATTGTCAGTTGCCTTCCTGCTGCTACCTGCTACACAGTCCAGTCCTGTTGCAAACATAGAAAATAATTGCCCAAAACCTCTTGTCCACCCTGCCAACTAGGAAAACGACCTAGCTCCAGGATATCTATGGATATCCTGGCCCTCCGAGCCCAAAACTTCTAGTAACTCGGTGCCTGCCTGCTCAATAGGTCTCAACCAACAAATCATGTACCTCAATCTGAGCATACCAATCTCACAACCCCTCTCAGCTCTCTCCCATAGCAAGAAAACAGTCTCTCGTCGAATGCCTCCTCCCAACTCCTTTCCCCCTCTTATTCCCCCTTCACCGCCTTTCCTCCTTCCATTAAATTCCTTATCCCTACATTTAATTACCCTTATCCATTCATTAAATATGTTATCCATGTATTGAATACGTTATCCCTTGTGGGATACGTAACTCAATTTAAACATTATATTTTATTATCCAATTCTTATTTAATACTTTATTAATTAATGAATTAATTATTAATCAAATTAATCATTAACCATATTGATTAAAGAGTTAATTATACTTAAATTAATCATAATCAAGAATAACTAATTAATAATAAATAATTAGTTAAGGTTATTTTAATAAATAATTATAGTTTAGCTAATCTTTTAGGTTTACATTATTCAATTAATTATAATTTATAATCAAGGGTCGTTACAGTGACTCGTGCATCCCCGACCCTCAAATTCCACCAAGTCGGTTGTAATTTTGTCGGCTCTAGATCCAATAGGCCATGTGAGTCCAGAAAGTGTGTAAAATAATCGATCAAAGGATCTGGGGTAGCTCGACGGCCCCAAACTTCAGTCGCTCCCAATGAAAAATTTAGATCTCCACCCACAATAACATCTCAATCGGTAATCCAAGAGCTCAAAGCCAGGGAGTTCCAGTATCGTTTCCTATCTGAATAAGGACCATAGATATTGATAAGTAGAAAGGAGCGTCCTGACTCTACTGAAAACATATTTAGTCCAAGACCTGATTCAAAGCCCCAAATTCGGTCACATTTATAGATATTGATCCGCCAACCTATGGCTGGTCCCCCAGAGCATCCCTTTACATCCACAGCTACAAAGGACCATCCATAAAATAAGGTTTCCAATGTCGATACCACCTATTCACTTACCCCCAGGGTTTCTTGTAGAAAGAGAACAACCGGATTAGTAATCGCAACCAATCTTTTTAGAGGCGATTTTTTTTTGGGCTCACCACTCCCCTACAATTATAGGAGAGAATTTTCATATGGAAACCAACTCTTGGGGTTTCTTTTCTCTAAGCGCCCATTCAGATTCCCTGCCAGAGGCCAAATCAAGCTTTGCCCGGTCTTGTGCTAGTAAAAGGTGAGATCGCCTACTGCGTCTCCTAGACGAAGATAGAGCTCGAGGAAGTGACCCCAAGCCCAGCCCAGGAGGGTCCTCTGCACCACATTTGTCCAAATCCCTAGATAAAATAGTCATGTTCTAGAGTGAATAGTGAATCCTAGAGCCCTCCGAAGATTGGGAACCGGATGAAGAAATGTTGTTGGAAAGGGAGGGAGTCCCACAAAGGTCCATTGTAGTAGGGAGGGAGAAGTTAGGTCCCAAGGATAAACCCACTGAAGAAGGAGCCAAAAAACCCATATCCTCCAGAGGAACCAAGGAGGGAAGGCCAAAAGTCACCCCAGGAACCCCTAAAAGATGATTTGAAGGGGTTGAGGGAGTACTAATCGAAGGAGGAAAAAGATCTTCAGTGGGAGTGAGGGTGCAAAAATCCACCTCAATATGAGGCAAGGGGAAACTCAAAGTAAGACGCATTGAAGAAACAACATCCAACCCCACCGAGCCCAACAGAAATAAAAAAATAGATATAGTAGAAGCAAATGGGGGAAATGAAGGTTGTTGCTTACCCGACACCAGCAGCGACCGAGGGCAAGCCAAGTTTGAGGACTTCTGAACCTTTTCTTGTGCCATATCCCAAACATTCGAAGGAAAACCTATCTTAGGAGAAGAGTGTCGCCTTGAATATTTTTCCCAATCTTGGGGTTGTGAGGCCATGGTATGAGCTCCCCTGGAGCCCCTAGACCCCCTATCCACACGGCCAGAACCCTAATCAATCCCACCATCCCCAGGGCCCCGTGCCTTACTCTTGAAGGGAAATTTGCAATCGGTGATGCCATGCCCATAAGCATGGCATATATGGCATCTAAAGGGTATACCTTCATATTCCAAGGGTTGAATAAAGAAACCAAAATTTGTTTCAATAGTCAGTTCCTTTAGGAGTCCCACCCAAAGGTCCAACCTCACTAAAATCCTGGCCATGGACATATTTCATGTCTCTTTGAAAGAATAGTTTGCATCCAAATATTCTGCCAATTTGTTCCCAATTTCGAAGAAACGAACAAGGTTCCATTACTACATAGGAAGACCCAGGAGACAAACCCAGATAGGGACCACATCCACCCTCTATCTCTTTGCATCAAATATCAGAGTCCACTGCTTCATAACAATAGGATTACCATCCATACTCCAAGTTTTGGAAAGAACCCAGCTAACATCTGTAGTGGTTATAAATACGAAAGCAAACCATCCCCGAGAAAGTAAGTGAATACTGGGTAATACAGAGAGATTAGATCCCCAAGAATTTTCCATCTAGGACTGCAAGAAGGGAGATACAAACCATTTCCCTCATGCCAAACCCACCACTTCCAACTCTGAGAACTCAACTACCCGATCCATGTCGATATCTTCACCGAAGATCAGTCTCTTCAATTCGATTCTTTCCCTTGCACACTGAGGGCCTCTGTTCACCTGACGCTTTGAAGCCCCATAATCTTCCAACTGACTGTGACCATGGCCTCCCCCATGAGATGTTTCTTTGGAGCTCGGATGGGGTGGAGATAAAGGTGGCCCTGGTTCCCTTACCAGAGAAGAAGCATTATCAAAACTACCTCCAACAATCTATGTCGGTTCTAGAAAAGACCCAATATCATAGATAAATTTCGGAGAGAAATGTGCTCAAGAAACCAACTATTCTAAAAATTTTGGTTGTGTGCCCCAGCAGTCATCAGCCAAAAGAGCCCCCAGCTTGATGTTATCAGACTAATCGGTAGGTGTGGACACTAACAGATCTCCCTAGATCCACCTGGATCTAGAACAAAAAAGGACAGGGCATGACTCTTTCCCTAAGTTTTTACCATTGAATTAGCTAATAGGAAGGAACAAGTAACATACCTTAGTATCGCTTCCTAGGGTCTTTGTTTCTCCCACTTTGATCCGGTGCTCTTGTGAGGTCAAGACCAAGACAACACAAACCAACCAAAGTGAAGATAGCAAAATATATTCAACTATCAACTTATGTGTATGATCAAGGAATTACACAATAAAGTGAGAATAGCTTTATGGGAAAGGGACATGCCACTGTATCATATTAATTGAAAATAAAGATTACAACCTGATCACCTTGATGTCACAATCTTTCTTTCGGTGGATCTTGGCTCCAACACACACACTTGCTCAATCCTTGTATGAAGAAGACCAAATCCTCTTGATAGACTTGCTAGAGTCTCCCGGCTCCTGTTCAAGCTAAGTCCTTCACACGAATCTTTCACCAATTCTCCAATGAATATTTCTTAACCTTTTCCATGAGAATTCCATCAATATATAGGAGAGAATGAGATGGTTACTTAGATAAGAATAATCCCACAATATCAGGGAATCCAGTACAAGGATAACCATTCGAATTCCAACCCATTCTTCTAGAAGATTCCCTTCTAGAACCATCGAGAATTCACCTTTTTCCAAGCTTTAAAGAAGGTTCACACCCTAGCTATGTTACACAGTGCAAGAATTTCGCACCATAGCTTAAGGCAGCCTGC
Organism: Picea glauca; assembly: GCA_000966675.3. NCBI lineage: Eukaryota > Viridiplantae > Streptophyta > Pinopsida > Pinales > Pinaceae > Picea > Picea glauca. The sequence goes on from JZKD02S1672702.1 coordinate 1,386,396, forward strand.
GAGAATGGGTCATTCTCACACCCTCGGATACTAGCAACTTGCGAACTCTCTTCAAAAGTGAGTTTTCTGGGAAGAGATGAATATCACTTTTCTCAGGAGAAAGTTCTTATGAGAAGCCTGAGTACACCAAAATCAATACATAATCATGATGACCAAAATCATGGGTAATAGAATGCCCCCCAAAGTATGAGGCCGGAACTAGTGACAGCCGAAAGACTTTGTGAATTGCATGTGTGTGTCTGAAACCAGGAGCACACCTAATCGGAAACTTGCAAACAACCAAGCATCTGCAGAATATCACATATATTAATTCTGAGGTAGGAATTCCCATACTTAGATCACAGATGGATGACATTATATACATAGGTCATGGCCACCAATCATACATTGTGGATCCATGCCGTCAAAATATAGCATAGCCACTAGGAATACACTGTGGATCTATGCAAGAAAATTCAAATTAAGACGACATAGACACGAGACATACAAAGTGGATCTATGTGTCGCAAATTATACATAATCCATCGCAACTTGGACAAAGAGATGATATCCAGGGTCATCAATATCGTCACCCAAAAGTACGAATCTAACCATGTGATTACATGTGTTGAAGTCAAACATGGCAGAAACCACTTGATTACCGGTCATTGATGAAACCGTTAACAAGTGCAAGGGAAATCACCATTGATGTCAATGACACCCAAGGTACTCTAGTACAATCCATCGAGTGTGAATGAATGAGTTGAAGTCGAACATTCAACGGAATCTCTCGATCAGGGGTCAATGATGTAAACCCAATGTCGAAAGCGAGGAAACCTGCCATTGAGGCATGCAAGTTCCAAGGTACCAATGAATTTCTAAGTCTTGATTTTGGATAATGAGTTGAAGTCGACGAAACAAAACTCGTCACAGGAGGGCCTTGATGTATCCCCCATCAATGACACGAAATGAGTAACAGATTTTGAAGGTGAAACAGAGTGTGATGTAAATTAAACTAGACACAGGGAAGACCGACATGGACAGAATGGACAACTATAGATGGCCGACTCAATAGAGGTTTCAGATGGAGTTATCTTGAACATACGAACGACATGACCAATGATTTGGAAGCATTGACTCAAAGACGACACAGGGAATGACCTTCTAGCAAATCGAATGAGAGACAAATGTATTTCCCAAACCGGCTTCAAATATAATGAATAGGGGGTGTCATGTTCAAGAGTGACACTTACTGCCAATCAATATGAATATGATAACATATCCCTTTCCCAAATTTTCCCCCACCATTTTTGGCGAGTACCTCTTTATTTTTATACAAGCTTGAGGAGGATAACATATGCTTATTAATATAAGATTATCCTTTGGAGTATGTTTAATGAATCCTAGGAAGGAGTGGTTCGGTCCCATTATGGGTCTGTTGATGTTTGTTTAACGAGTCCAAAGATAGAAAACTCGAAGGTTTTTCATGATTATAGAGTCTAGAAACACACTTGAAAGAGAACTCTCTCAGTTCCTTTTTCGTAAAGTAGTCTCATGAGACCAAAAAAGAGATAAATTATCGTCCACCAGATGCTTTATTCAAATACTTTATCGAGCGTGAAAATAGCAAGGTTGCTCGGCTATCTTTTCATGTTTAGAGAGTCTGAAAAGAGCTTAAAGAGGACTCCAGGGGGGTTCATTTTTTGTATAACCTTGTTGAGCCTGAAAAAGTGATAAAAGTATGCTTGATCGCGTTCTCATGTATTTTCGAGCGCGAGAACGGAAAAATACCAAGATCGAGGTTTTATACAAAAACCATAAAAAATAATCAAAACATGCGATGAAAAAAGAAAAATTATGTCTGCATCCCTGTATATGAACATCGAAGTCATTATGCATGCAAAAGTTACACTCAAAAGGACATTAGGGTTTAGGCTTTAATCAATAAATAATTATAAAAAATTCAAATAACATGGTAAAAGTAAATATAAAGAAATAAAAACTCTTTTTACCATATCATTTTCACTTTTCACTATTTGAGCCCAAAAACCCCTCTTTTACCCTCGAAGTTTGGCGTCAGATTGTGGGAGTTACGAGCATCCATTCGACGAGCTGTCAACGACAGTGAGGTAGGCTCTTTGTCCTCTACTCTTTCATGGTTTTATTTTGCATTTTCATTGGTTAAAACACATTTTTGAGTTTGTTTTATGAGCCCTACTTGCGCTCAACCATTCTCACAGGTGGGCTACACGAGACCTGCGAGAATGGGTCATTCTCGCAGGTGAGCCCATAGTAGCCTGCGAGGTTCTTGCACTGTTCCTAAAGGGCACCTGCGAGAACCGCAAAGCACATTTTTTTTTTTTTTTTTAATTTTCTCTATGAAAGAGAACCAATTCATGAATAGAGTTACTAATCCTCTTCTTGTGCTTCTTATGCAGGTATTTGGCTATCAAAATGGTTCTTGAATGGTGTGAAAGGGAGCATAAATAAGACAATTCCATTGCTGGAAATCATCCACCCACTATTGCTACTTTGAGAAACTGTGGCCTTCTGAAGTACTTTCGTATCTTGAGCATGAGGGCCCAAGTCAGGTTATTAGAGTACCTTGTGCATATGTGGGATCCCGATCAGCAGGTATTTCATGTAGGGTTCCACACACTGTCCTTAGATATTGAGGACATTTACTTCTTAACTAGATTTTCATGGCGTGGGTACCATGTGAGCCTGACTGGTAGCAGAGGTGGTGGGTTGCCCATGAGTGAGTAATGTCGCTTACACTGTTTTCCCGAGGCAGAGAGGAAGAAAGGGAAAGTAGCTATTTGGGGAGTACGGGATTTGACCCTCCGTACTATCTTATTCACCATTTCACATATGGCCAGAAGCTCCGCTCCTCACATGGCACTCTAGAGTTACTTTTAGTATGCTATAGAGTGTACTGAATCTCAAGTTTTTTAACTGGAAAGATGCAGTGCTCTGTAGCATGAAAAGGCAGTTGACCAAATGCAGACGAGGAGACCTGAAGAAATTCGGGTACGGGTCTTTGTTAGTGTCCTTCTTTCTTGAGAGGATTCCATTACTGAGGCTGCAGGTGGAGTGGAATTTACCGGCTCCCAGGGATCCAAGAATGCTGAGATGGTGTCAGCTCATGGCCCGGCACGTAGCTGGACCAATTATCAAGTATGATGATACCTTCTTTGACTGGTTGCAACCACAGATGTTGATGGTTGATGATTATGCTTATGCCGGGTTGGATTTCCGAGGAGATCCAGACTTAGTCCTGCCGGAGGATGCTCAGTGGGGGGAACTTGGTAAGAAGTACACAATTGTTTCCTTTTTAAATGTTTTTGTTAATTTTATCATATTCAAATGTTTTTTATATGTTCGTCCAAATCCTAAATACAAAATTCATTGTTGATGACACAGATGTGGGACCTTATCGATCTCCTGGTACTTCTCTCATTCAGCGGCGAGGAGAGGTAGCACCAGTGCCACAATGGGAAGCTGAGGATTATCAAGCAGTGGAACAAAACCTAGAGGGTTTGACAGCAGATATTTCAGACATGCCTCTTGGAGAGGTTCCACGACGCGATCAGCGTCATATAGTAGGAGTGTCAGAGTCCATGAGTCGACTTCTCCATAGAGTTTCCTGGGCAGTCATGTGTTATCGTGAACGTCATCCATGACATCACTTTGTAGAAGCTATGAGCTTCATATTTTGACATTTTGGTCTTCGGACAAAACGTTTTTGTAAAAAACTATTTTGTTCGTTATATATACGGATGACTTCTACCAGTTTATCATGTGTTATGAAAATTGATGGGATTGATTTATAAATGATCCAAATGTCTATCTAATACATAGTTAGCCAATGCATCAGTTAATGTATTTAGACATCTAGGAATATGTTGATATGCAATGTAATCAAAATAACATTCCAAGAGGATAATTCGCAAATACACTCATAACAAAGTAGGACTTCAAATAGTATAGACATTACTTAACTATAGTACTACCAGCTGTGAATTGAGTCGCACAACCAAATGACAGATTTCGAGCGAGATAGCATCAACCAATAATTCAATGATGGCGCTATACTCTGCAATGTTGTTGGTCACACGGCCGAGACACACACCTCATAAGGAGACAAGTTCGTTTGTAGGGGCATAAATTGCCCATGCAGCGGAAGCAAGGTTCTGAGTACTAAAATTAGCACCATCAGTGAAGCCAATATAGGGTAGCGAAGACTTTGACATTTGGAAATCAAACACAACGTCACATAAGGGCAGAGACCAGATAACGACAAAAGAGAGCTATAGTAACACACAAGAAGTATGATACAATAAAAATACAAGTACTCGTGCACAGATAATTTTATGCATAATACTTCTTCAATTACAACCCATTCTTGGGTTCACTCAAAGGGATACCATCATAATCTACTAACTCATAAGCTCCTTGTTCCAAAACACGTCGAACGATATAAGGACCTCTCCACATGGCTTCGAATTTTCCATCTCCTAGCATATCTCGATATTGATCATAGAGGAGAACGAGATCTCCTTCGGAGAAAACACGAGGCTTGACATGTTTGTCGTATTGGGCCTTGAAACGTTTCTTCTGAGCTTCTATAACTAGGGTAGCATCGCGTCGAGTTTCGTCTAATCGCATAAGATACAATAGACGTTATTCCTCAGTAGAAGTGTTTGGTAGGAGTTCAACAGCTAGTTTTAAAGAGGGTATCTCGCATTCAATCGAGAGAATATCTTCCAAACCATAGACTAACCGGAAAGGTGTAAACCTAGTAGCAGATTTGACGGATGTCCGGTAAGCCCACAATGCCAAAAACAACATTGTGTGCCAACTTGTTTTGTGAATCCCTATCATTCATCGGAGCATAGTTATGAGAACTTTGTTAATTGCTTCGACCTGGCCGTTGGCTTGTGGGTAATAGGGCGTTGAGTTATCATGGTGAAAAACCAACTTTTCAGTAAGTTCAGACATCATGAAGTTTCTAAAATGGCTATCGTGATCAGTGACGACAGCTTGGGGAACACCAAAACGAGCTATGACGTGATTAAAAATGAATAATGTTGCGGTCTTTCTAGTGTTTTCAAATGTCGACATCGCCTCGGCCCATTTTGTAAAGTAATCGATGGCTACAATGATGTAACCATGCCCCCCGACCGAGTGAGGGTGACATGTCATGAAATCGATGACCCATTTCGCAAAAGGACCAATGGAGACCACAGGGTGAAGAGGAGCAGGATGTGACCGTATCTTCTGATTATAAGTCTGGCAAGCATAGCATTTTTGAATGGTGATTATGCAGTCATTAAATAAAGAAGGCCAAAAATACCCTGCTCGTAAGATATTCTGGGCAGTAGCATACCCATACATATGACCACCACAGGCTCCAGAATGGTAGTCATTCATATCTTTCTCGTCTTCGTCGAATGTTAGGCAACGTCGAAAAACAGAGTCAATCCCCCGAAGATAAATATTATCCCCGAGGATAATATATTGACGGGCTTGATAGCATATGTGACGTCGGTCAGTACTAGACAAAGTTGGTCAGAAATTCTGGGTTTGGAGATATATAATGATATCACCATACCAAAGATCATTAGTGCTGATAAGGAAAAGAGATTCATCAGGTAATGAATCAGTTGCTACTGTTTCCATTTCAGAATGGGGAAAGTCGCATATCAACTCAGCAAAAACTAAGGACTTTTTGGACTTGGCACGTTCGAATTCCAAGTCAAATTCCTAGAGAATCACAATCCATTTGGAGTATTTTCCCCCTAGCAATTGGCGGGTAAGAATGTGTTGCATAGGGTTGCAGTGAGAAATCATTGTAGTCTTGCGCGAGAGGATATAGTGCCGGAAGCGTTGGACGGATTGAACGGCAGCCAAGGCCAGTTTTTTGACATGTAAATACTTGATTTCAGTAGGCATTAGACTTCAACTCAAGTAGTAGATAACATGTTAGTTGTTATTATCATCCTCTTGGATGAGAATGATACCAATGGTGTAATATGAGGCAACAAGGTGAAGGAAATAATCGCGGCTGTAATTGGGGGGAAAGAGAAGTGGAGCACGCGTTAGGGACAATTTCAAAGCTTCAAAATCATTATGGGAAATGGTATCCCAGATGAACTCTAAACCCTTTTTGAGGAGCCGCATAAATCCACGAGTTATCTTGGCATAATTTGGGATAAAACGACGAAGAAAATTTTCTTTCCCCTGTGCGTAAATTTCAAAGGAGAGAAATGTGCGCAAGAAACCACCTCTTGTAAAAAATTTGGTTGTGTGCCCTAGCAGTCATCAGCCAAAAGAGCCCCCAACTTGATGTTATCAGACTAATCGGTAGATGCAGACACTAACAGATCTCCCTAGATCCACCTGGATCTAGAACAAAACAGGGCAGGACATGACTCTTTCCCTAAGTTTTGACCATTGAATTAGCTAATAGGAGGGAACAAGTAACATACCTTAGTATTGCTTCCTAGGGTCTCTGTTGCTACCGCTTCGCTCCGGTGCTCTCGTGAGGTCAATACCAAGACAACACAAACCAACCAAAGTGAAGATAGCAAAATATATTCAACTGTCAACTTATGTGTATGATCAAGGAATTACACAATAAAGTGAGAATAGCTTTATGGGAAAGGGACATGCCACTGTATCATATTAATTGAAAGTAAAGATTACAACCTGATTGCCTTGATTTCGCAAGCTTCCTTTCGATGTCTCTTGGCTCCAACACACACACTTGATCAATCCTTGTATGAAGAATATCAAATCCTCTTGATAGACTTGCTAGAGTCTCCCGGCTCCTGTTCAAGCTAAGTCCTTCACACAATTATTTCACCAATTCTCCAATGATTCTTTCTTAACCTTTTCCATGAGAATTCCATCAATATATAGGAGAGAATGAGATGGTTACTTAGATAATAATAATCTCACAATATCAGGGAATCTAGTACAAGGATAACCATTCGAATGCCAACCCATTCTTCTAGAATATTCCCTTATAGAACCATCGCGAATTCACCTTTTTCCAAGCTTTATAGAAGGTTTGCACCCTATCTATGTTACACAATGCGAGAAGTTTGCACCTTAGCTTAAGGCAGCCTACGAGAATGGGTCATTCTCGCACCCTGGGATACTAGCAACCTGTGAACTCTCTTCAAAAGTGAGTTTTATGGGAAGAGATGAATATCACTTTTCTCAGGAGAAAGTTCTTATGAGAAGCTTGAGTACACCAACATCAATACATTATCATGATGACCAAAATCATGGGTAACACTCAGATCCGAAGCAAGTAAAGTCCCCCACTGACAGACCCGGAGGGGGGTCCATCCCATGAATTATCCCCAACAAAGTAGCCACCAACAACTCAAAATCCAACCCATTCGAATACGACAAGGAAATCGAGGTGTGAATCCCCAATTCCAAGCCAGATGTCAGGTTGTTTGCCAAACCCTTTGGGTTCACTGGCTCAAACCCCAAAGGAAAATCGATAGAGGGAACTACTTCCACTGTCCCAATACTATCCACCACCATACCTAATCCCTGTGGTGAACCTATGTGTTATAACCCTAAATTGCACCACACATGCTTACCTGGCATCAGGCCAACTCATATCCCTTCATTACCAAAACATATGCTGAAAAACCTCCTTGAAAATCATCTTGGGTCAAGCCCCACACGCCCTAACCCATTACTGCACGTGTGTGCACGCTGGTAAGCCTACTACAGCCCGCGTGTACCTAACAAAACACAAAAATAGGAAAGTTGTCGACGGAACAAAAAGATATGGGTCAATTAACTGAAACTCCCAGCCATGCATGGTCGAGAGTTCGTCCAAAACCCTAGCTCCTTCTAGCCTACAAAATAAGGGGTAGGGGTACCATTTGGAAGGAGCAGTGCAAGCAAGCGGGCAAAGCACAACGGAGGATCTACACCAAACATCAGTAAAAAGGTTAGTAGTTCCTTTCCATGCATGTATTGTAAAAGAGGGGTTTAAGTTTTGGGTGGTAGGTTAAAAAGTGATTTCTTTACGATCAAAATCTGCATGCAAGTCTGACCCTAGTTTGCTAGTCCGTAGGGTATTTTTCCCAACAACAGAGTTGGTGACCGTACTGGGGAAGATACTCTTTAGGCTTTCCAAATTTAGTTGATTTTGTGGGTAGTTTAAAATATTATATTTTTGTTCTTTCTTTGCCTATCTGTTTTCTATTAGGTCTGAACTAGCAGGGAGCCTGGTTCTTTATACCAGTTTTTCCTTGACTATTGCTTGACGGTAATTATCGGGACACACAGAGGTACATGCGGCCTGCAGAAGGCATGCACATGTGTACCCACACCCGAATATATTACAGCCCGCGTGTGAACGCTAGATGTAGAGGTTTCAGTAGCATGTAGGAGTTTAGAGAGCTTGAGAGGAAGTCCTCCTCTTCCCTGTCAAAATTATACATTCTCAGGGGGTTTTCTGGATCTTGTCTGAGTCTTGTTGGTTCACAATCTTGTCTCAGTTTGTCTTGTTGTGTTTTGTTATTCCTTGCAATTATTTTTCTTTTCTGTTAGAAGAAGCATCCAAGCCTTCAAGAGACCTTGGTTATCAATACCAGAGGCCTCTTTCTGGTATGGGCTACCTTTGTTTATTTTTTTCTTAGAGTTTATACATACACGCAGCCTGTACAAGGTCAACCCACGTGTACACGCATTCTGTTTTAGCTCAGCACGTGTTTGCACGCGTGTTGTTTCAGTGACAATAGCATTCTTGACAGGCTTATTTTCAATTAGGGTGGGGCAGTCATCCCCTCCTATGGTGAGAAGTGTTCCTCTCAGGTGTTTGAGTCTAGGGTTGAACAGTCAGTAGGTTTGGGCTTCTTACCCTTAGCCTATTTTTTCTTAGTTGATAGTTGATAGAAAAGATAAAAAAGAAAAATTTTGTTTTATGGTTTTTAGACAAGCGTAAGAGTCTGTTCTTTCTTGATTTCCATTGTGTGTCTTTGCTCTGATTCTTTTCGATCTGCGCTTTAAGACAGAATTTTGTTTTTTCTTGGTTTTAGGCTTGTCGGTATTTTCCCTTTGTTGCTTGACTAGCACGTAAATAAAAAAAAAAAAAAAAATCTTTTCATTTTCTTCTTTGTTTGAAGATTGTGTTTCTACATCAAATAGCTAGGGAGAAGTATTTTTGTTCATAATATTTTTGCAATGCATTTAGATCATAAGTATCTCGTAGTCAATTGAAATTCCTTTATGTTTGTTGCATGAAATCTTAGAAAAATTGAAAAGAAAAAGAAGTCTTTCTTTGTGAAAAGTTGTTGATTTTTGCATTTAGTAAAAGTCTTTTGTTTCCAATTTTTTTCATTCGTTTTTTCTTTGAGTCTTTACACATCATCAGTTTCACCTTCATACCCCGTGACGTAATAAATCCCATAAAAGAAACGCTAATTTAAAATCTATTATACTTTTTGTTTGTAGGGTTCATACACTAGTTCAGGACTAGGGCCTTGGATTAGGTTGGAGAGGAAACTCTCCAAGGCCACTCAAAACCAAACATTGGAGTCTGTGATAGGGAGTGTAGAAGTCCAGTTTTGTGGAATTTATCCGGGACCCCCCTCTAACACAAGGGATAAACACGAGGTCGTGTGAGGAAAGGTAGCGGAGATAACCCCTCCAAAGCCGGACCAAGCGTAGTGGAGAACACATATCGAGGGCTTGTTTTGGGATTCCGTCGTTTGCATTTTCCACGAGGATTCGTGGGTCTCGAATCCATTCGAGGTCCTCAGTTGTATTCCGGACCATTTTCTCTCGATACCCTTGACAGGTTTCGGGCTTGATACCCTGCTCATTGTGGTCTACCCGACTTTTGACTGTACCCGCCTGGTGACTGTTCGTGTGTTGGCAAACTAGTTTCCAATCTTTTTAGGGACATACACAGGTGACTGCGGGGGTATATCGTGGTACCTAAGACAGACATTGGGCCATGCTTTGCAGATTATACCCAGAGGGTACTTCCGTGTTTGAGTTTCACTTGCACCAGTAAGTTTCTCTAGTGTTGGTTGTTGTAACTGTTCTTCCAACTAGTTTAGTGTTTGCTTGTCTTATCTCTTAGGGGATTCTTTTTTAGTGTGTGTTACTGTTTGAACATGTAGAATACCTTAGCATGTCTTGGATCTTCTCACACAGTGGAGGATCCCGAGCTCCATCGGTCACGAAGGATTTTGGGCCTACTGGCAGTTATACTGGAGCCACCCCCACCACCATTGAGGCGGAAGCTAGACCAACAAGGGTCTTTCGAAGTAACCGGGTTACAAACCATTGTGCCCGAACAACTCCCAGAGGAATCAAATTCCAATATTGGCTCGGTTGAAACCCCAACCACTGATACTTGGCCATCGGTCATTGTACCAATCCAATTTTACGAATGCCTGTCAGTGCCTCACACAGCTAAGGAAACAAACGTTGTTACTTCCTCTGGGAATTCTTCCATTCCCACCACCGTTGCTACCACAGGAGAAGCATCTCCTAACTTTTCATCGGTGGTCCAAGCCACCATGGTCTCAGCCGCAACTAGTTCGCACAATGGACCGATCCCATCTATCGCGGTGGTCACAAATCCCTTCACACCTAGTGCGACAGGCCCTCCGTTTTCATACGGTATGCCTAGTTCGGGTACAAGTCCTGCACTCACTCACTCCACTTTACAGACTTTGGTTCTAGGGGAAGGGAGCTCTAACGCTCCTCTGCAAGTTCAACTTGGGGGCACTTCCATCCCTTTTAATTCTTTTCCTTACACTGGAGGTCATATCTCTCCTTCATCCCCTTCGCTTGGTGGTATGCATCAGCAGTCCACCGGGCAGCCTGCACACACTAGTTTATTTGGATCCGAGAGTCAAGGAACACCTGCACACACTATGTCTGTAGGTTCATCACCATTTGTTTGGAACAGGATGTTTGGTAACAACACTTTCGCATCCACCACTTTCCTGTCTGGGGGCACTCCCATTTTTGGACAGTCTACTCCGGCGCAGGGTATTTTTCCTGCGCCGGGGGCACATATAGGAGGACCTTGGAACTCAGAACAAGGATCCGTTCCCTCCTCTGGAATTTTTTTCTGGGGTAATTCTTTCCACAGTCAATGGAACCCTGGACATACTTCTATGCCTCTCCCATCAGGACCGGCATGGGGTAATCTTTCCCAAATTCTTTCAAACACTATGCATGCCCAACATCCTATGTCCTTTATTGGGAATCAGCCAATGATCTCTCCACAGATGCAAAATCCTTACGCTGGTCAGAGCCATGGTTTCTACCAGAATCCAGGCCAGCAGCCAAAATTTTCCTGGCAACCTGGTGCCAGTCAAACTCCAGGACCCTTTTTCCCAGGCTATCAGTAGCAACCCAACCTACCATTCCTGGCGACATTACACTTTCTAGATTTGACAAGGTTGTTAAATGATCCTATTTGTCATGATCCACGTTGGCCTTCTATGCCAACAAAGTTGCCTTCAGACATTCTAAAGTTCGAGGCCAAGCCTAATGAAGATCCAGGTGATCATGTGACTACCTTCCATCTTTGGTGTACATCTAACTCATTAAAAGATGAATCCATCCAGTTGCGATTGTTTCAATTCACTCTTATAGGGAGTGTCGTGAAATGGTACATCGAGCTTGATTGCTCAAGATACTCTTCTTTTGGCGAACTGGCGATGGCCTTCCTTAACCATTTCCAGTTACCTGTGAGATACGATGCTAGCACAAAGTTGCTTTCCAATTTCGAATAGACAACAACAGACCATATCTCTGATCATATCCAAGAGTGGAGACGTTGAAAGATCCTAATCAAATTACCAGTCCCACCAGCATTCCTCCTTGAGTGGTTCCTTAAGTCTTTAGTCCCTCAATTATCCAAAGATGTCGCGACTTCAGGAGTTTTCTCCAAAGAAGATGCCATCATGAGGGCTCAACAGTTTGAGCTCACCTATTCTCAGTCTGGTTTATTATGAAACATCCTACCAAATGCACCAAGATCGATACTAGATAAAACTAGACAGAGAGTTGGACCACATTCCGATGGTATTGTTGGCTCAGCACAAACCAAGCCCGTTGAGCAATTGACAAAGCAATTACAACAACTATCTATACAACACTCAGTGGTCAGCCAGACTACTTCTTTGGCTGCTCCTCCTACCCAAACGTCGAAAGTACACTCTGTGCAGACGACTAACCCAAAGGCCACCCAGCAGCCTGAAGGGAAGAAAAAACAACGAAAAAAGGGTAAGGGAGAGAAAAAACCCACTGATAATGTTGGCGAGGGAACCACGGAAAAATGGAAGGTGAGGTATCTGTGCAACTTGTGTGCAGAAGACCACCCGACCCATCTTTGTCCTCGACTTGCAGAGGCCCAAAAGTTTGTCACACAGCAATAGCAAGCCATGTTGACTAATCCCTTTCAGCATGGGAAAAATTTAACTCAATCCTCTACAAGTTTCGAAGGGGGCAGCCAAGAAACCTTCCCTCCCCCAAACAATTTCTCATCCGCGAACATATATATGGTTAGGGGTGATGCTTTAATAATGAATAGAGCGCATGACTATAGTAAACCAAGCGCCTCTAAGAAGGATAAAGAAGATGAGATCCCATCTCTTCCTCTACAGATCGAGAAGACGTTGGGTGAAACAATGACACGTATTCCAAAGGGTGCATTTAAGAAAGCTTCTCACAACCCAAATGCAAGGGCCACCCAGAATTACTCTGTGGTGGAAGATTTATCACAAACCCCTTGTGCGATGTCCTCTTTGGAGGTCCTCCAAAGCTGCCCTACTCAGAGGAAAGCCTTGTTAACTTCTTTAGGCTCTACTGAGACTTGTAACCTGGGTACCATCATGCTAGATACAACCGACTTAAAACCTCATCTGCCTTACCACGTAGCGTTTCAGATAGTAGTGGCTCATCCCATGAAAAATTTTACATGCAATATCTTTCACACGGTGGTCGACAAGGGTGCCTCGACATGCGTTATGTCGTTAGCATGTTGGAAGGCCATTGGCCAGCCTGCTTTGTCTCCATCACCTACTCTCCTCACTGCATTTGACGGTCTTTCTTTCTGACCACATGGCATCGTCCCTTCTTTCCCTGTGCAGTTAGGCGGGAAAACTGTGTGCGTCGAAGTAGAGGTAGTCGATTCCCCCCTCGTCTATAACCTCTTGTTAGGTCAGAGTTGGACTTACGCTATGCAAGCTGTGGTTGCTACCATTTTCCGAGTCTTTTTGTTTCCACATGAAGGTCGGATAGTGACCATCGATCAATTGTTCTTCTCTAGACCTAACCCAGCTTTGGGGGCATCCACGGTTCCCATGATTGATAATCCTCAAGCCGGTGTCATTAACGTAGGAGTTGGTTTGTGCCCATCCTTGATGGGTACCTTCGATTACCCACCTCCTCATGATGATGTCAAGTTTATATCTAATCACCACAAGGCTGAGATTTTTCAAGTTTCATCGTTCTGCACGACTTACTTTGAGGATCCGTGGATTCTTCCTTCCCCATCAGTCACGATGGATGAGACAAGGCACTCTGGCATGTCCATGCCCTTGTCGGTTGCTAAAGTAGCATACTCTTCAGTCCAGTAAGCTTCAGCTAACCCTGATACGACTCCCGCACAAGAGTTGGATCCCCTTTTAGAGCCTGTTTGGGCTCAGGGTTCTCTTGCTACCATCAATTCGTTAGACTTAGTCTTTCCTTCTGACGAAGCAGTAATCGAGGTAATGACTAGTCTAGACAAACCTTGGGAAGATCTTCATCACAGATCATACTTCCTCCCAGAGTTAAGCCGAATCGAAGCAGGAGAATTCACTATCACCATGACGGGAGATCAGCCATGTCCTATTAATCTCTTAGCTACACAGGAAATTTATGTTGAGGGAAATATGGCAACTATCATTGAAACTATACCTATCAACATCTCCCAAAACCCTGGCATCGTGGAGAATGTCTTCGTCAGGGCGGATTGCTCCCCTGAAGAGATTCAAATTTATACGGATCTTTTCAAAGAATTCTGTGACGTTTTTTCCTAGTCTTATGAGGAAATTCCAGGTATCGATCCGAAAATAGTTGAACATGAAATCACAATGTATCCTGATGCTAAGCCTATTCGACAAAAACTTCGTCCAGTCAATCCTAAGAAAGCAACATCCATTAAGCTTGAGGTTGAGAAATTTCTCAAGGCAGGTTTCATTTATCCTATTCATTTGAATCAATGGGTGTCAAACCCCGTGTCAATCAATAAAAAACAAGGCATGATTCATGTATGTACCGATTTCCATGATTTGAACAAGGCATGTCCAAAAGATAATTTTCCAACCCCATTCATTGACCAGATCATTGATGAATGTGCCATTTGTGAAGCCTTTTCGTTCATGGATGGTTTTTCAGGATATAATCAAATCCAAATCAAACCTGAAGACCAACACAAAATGACATTCATTTTTCCGTGGGGTACATTCACCTATCGTAAGATGCCTTTTAGCCTCAAGAATGTTGGAGCCACTTTACAGCGGGCCATGTCTTTTGCATTTCACGACCTCAAACATATATTCGAGGCCTATATATATGATTTATCATCACGCTCTCGCAAGTGAAAGGATCATCCTACGCACCTCAGACTAATCTTCAAACGCTGTCGCTACTTCAGGATTTGCTTGAATCCCAACAAGTGCATCTTTTGCGTCACGTTAGGACGTTTGTTAGGTTTCGTTGTATCAAAAACAGGGATCATGGTGGATCCTCTTAAGGTGGAGGCAATAATCCAGTTTCCCCCCCCACGCATAATCTTACAACTTCAAAGTCTTCAAGGCAAGGGGAACTTCTTATGACGCTTCATCGCCAACTATGCTGAAATCACCAAGGGCTTTATGTGTTTACTTAAGAAAGATGTTCCCTTTTACTGGGACAAAGCCACTCAATGCTCTTTCGATGCATTAAAACATGCCCTCACAACCTCACCTCTGCTACGGCCACCTAATTATAACAAAGAATTCTTATTATATCTGGCTACCGCAGAGTCAACCATAGGCATGGTTTTAGTTCAGGAAGATGATTCGTTTTCAGAATACGTGATCTATTACCTAATCCGAGGCCTCATAGGACCAGAACTTAATTATTCTCATCTTGAAAAACTTGCATTGGCAGCAGTTCATGTTGTTCAACGGTTCTGTCACTATGTTCTATTTCGCAAGACCACCGTCGTTGTTGTCGTTAATCCATTCCAGTACATGTTGACACGATGAGTTATCGGCGGAAAAAACAGTAGATGGATGGTCATCCTCCAAGAATTTGACTTAGACTTCATTTTAGCAAAGTCCAATAAGTCATTGGTCTTCGCAGAACTTATTTCGGAGCTTCCGGTTGAGTCAGGTGACGTTGTGCCTGAGGAATCGCCTATCCGGGGGGATATGTTTTTGATTGAATCTTCAGACCCCTGGTACAGAGATATACTGATCTATCTCCAGACTTTGAAGTGCCCCACCTCTGCTTCTCGTGACGAGCGTCAATGAATACTCCATCAGTCTAAGAATTATCTCATACTCAATGATACGTTGTATCGAAGAGGTGTAGACTGCATCTTGCGTCGATGTCTCACTCATGAGGAGGCCGTCATAGTGCTCAAAAATTGTCATACAGGAGCTTGTGGCGGTCACTTATCTGGGTTGGCAATAGCCCAAAATATTTTACGAGTAGTTTACTTCTGGCCCACACTTATCAAAGATTGTATCGAGTCGGTCAAGAAGTGACATTCGTGCCAAATCTTCTCTCGGAAGATGAGGGCACATCCAGCTCCCATGCTTCCTATCATCACAGTTGGTCCCTTCACTAAGTGGGGGATTGATTACACTACATGAAACCCCCCATCATCAAGGGGGCACCGCTATATCATTGTAGCTGTCGATTTTTTCTGAGGGTTACCTTGTCCTGGTCTATGACCAAGATAAGGACCCCCTGGGGGCAGGAAACTTTAAACCCATGTGGTTCGGACCCTTCATTATTAAAGAGGTATTAAAAAAGGGCGCCTATCGTTTGGTCGATTTTGAAGGGAATTCTTTGGCGGAGCCTAGAAATGGGCTCTACCTCAAGAGGTATTACTCATAGAAAGGTCATTGTGGGTAACTTTTTGTAGCATATGTATAGTCTTTGTACTATTACTTTTTTACGGTTCTTTTAAAAGTGTTATGGAAATGTCATTGATGTTATCTTTCATCAATATGGCAGATGTCAAGTGATTCTGAGGTGTTTGTTGGGTATGCGGACGGTGCTAGTCGACACACGCGGAGGCTTGCCTCCGTAGCTTGGGTAATCTTTACACCACAGGGTCAGTTGTTATCTTCCAGAGGTATATGCTTAGGTGACACCACAAATAATGTTTCCAAGTATAGTGCAGTTACTGAGTTGCTTCGTGACGCATTTTCATTGGGTATCTCTCATCTCTGGGTCCATCTAGATGCTCAACTGGTTGTGTCACAGCTAAACATAATATATCGGGTTCATGATCCAACATTACACCGACGATTCCTTAGGGTACGTCTCTTAGAACACAACTTTGATTATATTACATATTTTCATGTTCCTAGGAGATTAAACCAAATCACAGATACTTTAGCTAATCACATCTTAGATTGGCATATTTCCCACATATAAAAAGATATGGACATAAACATGTAAATACATTTTTTCACACATAATCCATAAGACACAAAAAGAGATAAAAACCATATATAAACATCATAAAATCCTCAGATTACATAGATGGACGCAAGCACCTCAAAAGTGGGAACAGTAACGAGTCACCAGGCTTATGCCCTCAAAACAATATATACAACAAGGTGCTTGTGGCACATAAAGAGTCTAAAGTCTGTTCAGGGCCTATGGGCCCTTTTATAATCATCTACAGTGCAGGCTAAACACCTAAAAAATCGGACCCATGTCCGAGGTGCCCCCACAACATGAGTCTGCATGGATGGCGGCAGGTCCTCTATCTTTTCCATCGGGACTGTTCGAGTGAGCGCAGTAAAGTTCCGCTCAATTTGCCTAAGGACCCTCTCGGCCTCTCCTGCTGGGAGGTTCCCTGCTACTGCTTCTCCCCCAGCGGCGGCAGTTGCGGCTTTCGGTCATGGGCAACGCTTGTTCCGTGCATAGTCGACAGGTCACACGGGTCCCACATCTGCATACAATAAATGTTCACCCATCAAATACTCTGGCATACAAAAACATGATATATATATATCAAAAAAGACATAAAAATTACATATGAAAACAAAAAAACTATACAGATGGAGACTTACCCATCTCCCCTCACTCCTCACCAGGAGGCACGGGTATCTCTGGATCTCTCGAAAAGTCGATCCCCACATATGGGTAGTCCTCGATAGCAGGGATCTGTTGTGACAGCCAAGAAAAAAAGTCATTGTCGAAGGCCTCAACGGTCCTTCTGCCACCCTATCGCGGCAGTAAAACTGCCCATCTGCATACTGCGGGGAAAGTGGCCAGATGTCCTCATACTGCAAGCCAAGGACTGAAGCATGGAACTCTCTTGAAAAAGAATGAAAACAAGATAGTCCCAAACCCGAAGTTCCTCTGTGTCCATTGTCGGCAATCTGTCAATTGCCTCTTCATACACTCCAGCAGTGTGGTACTCCAATCAAAAATTTGTGCATTCATGCACTGGATAGCATAGTTCATCTGTGCGCGCGAAGCCTGATGCATGGATCCTGAGCTGGTAATCCTCCCAATATGAAATAAGATAGTATGTAGTGTGAGGTTGGTAATCTTGATAATAGGTACCGAAGAACCTCTACGATCGGTCCCAGCCTCACAGTACTCAGCTATCAGCTCCGAGACCTTGCTCGGCCTCGCAGGAAAAGTCTGAAAGTTGACTGGTTCCCCTCTCCTTGAGAGGCCAGTCAGAAAGTAAATATCCTCGGTGGTGGGAACCAAGGATTGCCCCTCTAGCATGAACGCCTCTGCGTTAGGGTGCCAGTAATCAATCAAGGCGTTCAGTAGCCTTGGTTGTGCGTGGATGAATGGACATAAAAAGAATTTTAACAAACCACACTGCATCAACACAGCCATAGCATTCGGATCTGTAGCAACTAACTCATTGGAGGCCTCGTGCTCCCTTTCCTTCCACTGGACATACATCCTGCCAACACAACAAGGTAAAGGAGGGTCAATAATTCTTTCCATTTGTTTTTTCATCATTCGAGGGGGGGTAAACGTGACCTGTAGAGGTGACAGTCACGTGTACACGTGGGCTGTCTCTGGACTGCATGCGTGTACCTAAAGCCGACATTTTTGAGGTCGACGCCCACCGAAAAAATAAGTTAAATGTTAAAATGGAAGTATTGAATAGCTAGATAAGGGAGTTTGTACTTACTTGGTCCAAGCAAAAGTCCATTTCGTCTACTGTAGCTCCCGGAATCACGATCTTTGGCAAAGGGGGTCTTTTGGCTCCATAGTCAATTTCCAAATCAGCAATGGTGATAATGAGCTGCCAGCTTCTATTTATAGACTTTTTGGCCCCTTTTTGTCACTTTTTTGGCCCCCCTTATCAGTTTATTTATACCAAAAACCATTTAGAGTGATCCAAGAGTTATATGGGAGGGATTTGATCAGGTATTGGGACACTTTTTTTTGAGTTTCGAAAAAAAAAAAAAAAATCAACTTGAACATATAGGTTAGGATATCACCCCAACTTTTGCATCTTGTTTCCTTTTTCTTATTCTATAGGATCGATCCCATCCAGTTGTGACATAGAACCGTCATATCTTCTCTATAAGTGTCGCAACTTGGTGGTAGAGCTTACCAAAACATGGATGCCCTAGGTAGGTCCTGGTTGCATTATGGTGTCCATGTCGTTTCTCACAACACTGTAGGCTCGGGAGTCCGTATAGTCTTTCCTGAATACGAGTTTGAGCCTCATTTGCATGGGTATTTTTCACTCTTTGTCTTACCCTCCGGACTCCCAAAACATAACGAGTCTCCTTTTAAGCCCTTTTCAGACCCTCTAGAAATGAAAAGATTGCCAAGTGACCTTGTGACCTTTCACGCTCGTTAAACTGAAATTTGAAGTCATGTCTGTCCGGCGGTAGTTTACCCCTTTTTTGGTTCGGACGGTCAACTATATGAAAAAAGGAATACTCTATTGAATTCTCATTTTGTAGAAGAGTATCCTCAGGTATAATTTTATTCCTTTTTCGGGCCTGAGGGACTAAATTTAAGAAAAAGAAACCCCCCCGAAATCCATAGTTAAGCTCTTTTCAGACTCTCTAAAATTGAAAAGATCGTCGAGTGACCTTATTCTTTCACACTCATTAAAATGGTCCATAAGAACATTCCTGACGAAGTCCATAGTTAATCTTTTTTCAGACTCCTTAAAAGTGAAAATATAGTCGAGTGATTTTGTCCTTGTCACACTCGTTAAAATGGTTCTGAATCGACGTCTAATCGGTGCTAGTTTATCCCTTTTTCGAACCGACTAGACTATCTTCGAAAAAGGTACCCCAGTGGAGTCTCCTTTTATGATTTTTCAGACTCTCTAAATATGAAAAAACACCGAGCTTACCTTCTCTGGGCTCGTTAAACTTACATCGAAGGACGTTACCATTGTGTGTTCTATCAACCGCATTTGCATACCTTATCCATCAGCCTTGTAACAGTTTGCTTCTGCATCTTAACACCTTTGGCCACTAGAGGATTTTTTCTCGAGTATCATTTTACCAGAACATCAGTCTTGTCCTTGTGCCTCGAGCTTGTATGTTTGTAGTACTCATTCCTCCATTGTAACGTAATATTCCTTTATTCTTTTTCAAAATCATCAAAAAGAACAAAAAAATCAAATATACCCCAAAAAGAGGATGGGA